>OY740783.1:2722955-2775455 GCA_963514005.1 Raja brachyura | reverse complement strand
TATTTTTAAGAGCCCTATCTAGCTCTCTCTTGAAAGCATCCAGAGAACCGGCCTCCACCGCCCTCTGAAGCCAGCTTATACATGATTACAATCGAGTCCACAATGTTCAGATACAGGATAAAGGGAATAACGTTTAGTGCAAGGTAAAGTCCAGTTTCAAGATAGTATGAGGGTCACCAATAAGTTAGATAGTAGTTGCCTGCGAACAGTCGGGAAGAAACTGAAGATAGACACACAAGGCTGGAGTTACTCAGCGGGACAGGCAGCATCTCTGGAGAGAAGGAATGGGTGACGTTTCGGGTCGAGAGGAAACTGTCCCTGAATCTGGAGGTGTGCGTTCGTTTTCACACTTCTGTACCTCTTGCCCGATGGGAGAGGAGGGAAGAGGGAGTGGCCGGGGTGCAACTGGTGATAACAAAAGCTTTTCACTGTGCCGAGGTAAACGTGACAATAAGCTAAACTAAAACTTAAACCCAACTTTGTGACTCCATCATAAAAGATAGCAATATGTTTTACAATTATGATGAAGTGGATTCTTTAGTGTATAAATAAAGGGTTTGTAGTCGTGGTTTTGTTTTCCCTTGTGTATCTCGTTATGTTCTTCAACACCTGCTGATGAATAATTTGTGTTTTGTAAAATGTGCTCCTTCACAGACTGATGTTTTAAAATATTCCTACAAAACTAAACATATCCAGACCCCAAAACCATCCTCATTAATCTCAGTCTGAAGATGGGTCTCGACCCGAAACGTCACCTATCCATGTTCCCCACAGATGCTGCCTGACCCGCTGAGTTACTCCAGCACTCTGTGAAACGTCACCTATCCATGTTCTCCACAGATGCTGCCTGACCCGCTGAGTTACTCCAGCACTCTGTGAAACGTCACCTATCCATGTTCTCCACAGATGCTGCCTGACCCGCTGAGTTACTCCAGCACTCTGTGAAACGTCACCTATCCATGTTCTCCACAGATGCTGCCTGACCCGCTGAGTTACTCCAGCACTCTGTGAAACGTGAAACAGTCCCGATGCGGTCGAGATCGAACGCCTCATCCGGCGTCGTGACACGTTTTAGGGGGGACGTCCGGGGGGGAATTTTACGCGCTCTCGTAATTTTGTCCGGATAAAATCAGGAGCCGGACCATCAGTTGCCTGAAAATACTGGTGGACCTGTATATGGAAGAAAACGTCACCCATTCCTTCTCTCTTGAGATGCTGCCTGTCCCGCTGAGTTACTCCAGCATTTTGCGTCTACCCCCAAGGTTTAGGCTTAGTTGAGGTTTCATCATGGTGGATCAATCCAGATTGAGGATGATCTAGAAGCACTTCAGTGGCACAAATGCTTCTGGCCACTAACCAGCCCTGTGTGAATTGTGTCTGGGTCTGGCTGCATGGATGGTCAGTCATGATTGGAATTGGCCATTGTGCAGTCATGACTGGCCATCCCCATTTCTGATGGATGGTCATTTGTTGAAACAACTAAAGATGGTGGGTCTCAGGGGACTGGCCTGAGGAACTCCTGTGGCAATATCCTGGCAATGGCATGTTTGACTTCCAACAACAACCATCTTCCTTCAAATTCGTTCAAATTCATAAGCCATAGGAGCAGAAGTTGGCTTCCCCGCCATTCAATCATAGCTGATCTCTCTTGCCCTCTCGACCTCATTCTCCTGCCTTCTCTGTGGCAATGAATTCCGCAGATTCACCACCCTCTGACTAACGAAATTCATCCTCAACTTTCTAAAGGTGCGTCTTTTAATTCTGAGGCCATACCTTCTGGTCCCAGACTCTCCCACAAGTGGAAACTTCCTGTCCTGAATCCCAGTCTTTCACTATCCGGTAGGTTTCAATGAGGTCCCCGCTCATCCTAAACTCCAGCGCGTGCAGGCCCAGTGCTGTCAAATGCTGGCTGTTGGGTCTGACTCCAAACATTGTAGTTACTCAGGGCTGCCAACTCTCACGCTTTCAGCATGAGAATCACGCCTTGGAGCAAATTCTCACGCCCTCACGCTCATGACCGAGTTCTCACGCCGAGTTCAGTCCCTTTGCGCCGCCTGCCAGCGATCTGTGCGGTCTGGGGAAGCGCGTCGGTTGGCGGCCGTGAGTGACGTTGCGTCTCTTCTCTTCCGACAACAACAACCAGGTGAATTGCGTACAGTTCTGGTCTCCAAATCTGAGGAAGGACATTATTGCCATAGAGGGAGTGCAGAGAAGGTTCACCAGACTGATTCCTGGGATGTCAGGACTGTCTTATGAACAAAGACTGCATAGACTCGGTTTATACTCTCTAGAATTTAGGAGATTGAGAGGGGATCTTATAGAAACTTACAAAATTCTTAAGGGGTTGGACAGGCTAGATTCAGGAAGATTGTTCCCGATGTTGGGGAGGTCCAGGACAAGGGGTCACAGCTTAAGGATAAGGGGGAAATCCTTTAGGACCGAGATGAGAAGGACTTTTTCACACAGAGTGGTGGGTCTCTGGAACTCTCTGCCACAGAGGGTAGTTGAGGCCAGTTCATTGGCTATATTTAAGAGGGAGTTAGATGTGGCCCTTGTGGCTAAGGGGATCAGAGGGTATGGAGAGAAGGCAGGTACGGGATACTGAGTTGGATGATCAGCCATGATCATATTGAATGGCGGTGCAGGCTCGAAGGGCCGAATGGCCTACTCCTGCACCTATTTTCGATGTTTCTATGTGAACCAGTTGTCAAACATGAGGGGGCTGGAGGGGGGGGGGGGGGGGGCGATGACCACCACAATGAGGCCAAACATCTAGGACAGGGTTCGGACTACGGGCACACGGCGCGTAAATCCAAAAAAACGCGTATTTATTTTCAATTTGTTTTCTCGGGGTTGGGGCAGGCGAGCCGACCTGGGAACTGTGGCCAGTCCCTGCAATGCGAGCTGACCTGGGAACGGCAGCCAGTCCCTGGGCACGCAGAATGCCAACTTGATCAGTATGGACAAATTGGGCCAACCATGTACATGTTGTATAACTGACTCTATGCAGATCCGAATGGGTTTAGAATTACCATTTAAGCAAAATTGCCCTCACTTTCCTCATTTTGATTCTTGACATTAATATCCCTTTGCTCTGTTAACAGCCTTAAAGTACTTATGAGGTAGAGTCAGGAAAGGGAACATGTTATTTTTTTTAGTTTGCTTTAATTTGTGAGTTGATTTTTTGTTGACTGCCATAATTTCCGAAATAGTCTTAAAGTAACTTAACTGTTATATAAGTGATTTTTGTCCAAACAATTGGAACTTGCATAAAATGTTTGAATTATTAGCAGGGCTGCCAACTCTCACCCATTGAGCGTGAGACTCGCGCATTTCACAAAATTCTCACGCTCTCACACTGATCACAAAATGATATAATGAGAATAGGACCTGTTTTGCTTAATAGATAGTGAAGGAAGGAATTGCAGATGCTGGTTTAAACTGAAGATAGACACTAAAAACTAGAAAAACTCAGCAGGACAGGCAGCATCTCTGGAGAGAAAGAATAGGTGATGTTCCGAGTCGAGACCTTCAGCCTGAAGAGGTTGAAAACCAGCCGTAAAACACAATGACTGGACGTGTGTGTTATCCAACTAAGGGCAGAAATCAGAATCATGTGTTCATCTTTATTCACATGACACCATAATAAATATATTACAGAAAAGATAATGTAATGGGGTGGCACGGTGGCGCAGCGGTAGAGTTGCTGCCTTGCTACCACATGGGCTTTCTCCGGATATTCCGGTCTCTCCCATATCCGATAGAAGTGCAGGTTTGTAGGTTAATTGGCGTCTGTAAATTGTCCCTGGCGTGATGGATGGAATTGGTGTATGATAGATTGCTGGTCGGTGTGGACCTGGTGGGCGGAAGGGCCAGTTTCCATATATATTTTTACATATATATCTTAATTTCATTGAACCATACATGATTGAATGTGTGGCATTATTTTCGTCTTGTTTCTATATTCAAAGGGTAAGGTTGAAACCGTCTGAAGAAGGGGTTCGGCCCGAAACGTTGCCTATTTCCTTCGCTCCATAGATGCTGCCGCACCCGCTGAGTTTCTCCAGCAATTTTGTCTACCTTCGATTCTCCAGCATCTGCAGTTCCTTCTTGAACAAGGTTGATTGATTTATTTGTGCAGAACAGTGATGGAAGTCTGACTTTTGCTTTGTTTCTCTGAGTTTTTCTCTCTCTCTCTATGTATATATATATACATAACAGCATGAATATAATCTTATTTCCATACACGAATATAGTCATTCATGTGCTGCACCTGTTGAGCAGAGCCTGGCTCTATTGTGGAATGTAATTAGGAATGTAATTTAGCCTAACCTTATTCATACCAAATCCAATTTAAAGCATAAATGTTGCATTCAAGTGTAAGATAAAAGACTCGCTACAGTATGCACCAGATTGCACAATTTCAAGCTGAAAAATGAAAAAGCTCCTTAAAGGGGGAACACTCCCCTCCCCTGAAAATTGAAACGTATAAGATTGTTAAGGTGTTAAAGAAGGAACTGCAGATGCTGGAGAATCGAGGGTTACACAAAAAGCTGGAGAAACTCAGCGGGTGCAGCAGCATCTAAGGAGTGAAGGAGATAGGCGACGTTTCGGGTCGAGACCCTTCTTCAGACTGGTCAGGGATCAGGGAAACGAGAGATATAAACAGTGATATGGAGAGATAAAGCAAGAACAATGAGTGAAAGATATGCAAAAAAGTATTGGTGATAAGGAAAGCAGGCCATTGTAAGCTGTTTCTGGTGTGAAAATGAGAAGCTAGTGCGACTTGGGGGGGGGGGGGGGAAGATGGAGAAGGAATGTCAGGGCCCGAGGGCTGAGGGAGAGGTGGGGGGGTGGGGGGGGGGGGGGGGGAAGGAGCAGTCTGGGTTAACAGAATTGAGAAAATTCAATGTTTAAGCCCAGAGGATGCAGACTCCCCAAGCGGAATATGAGGTGCTGTTCCTCCAACTTGCGGTGTTGCTCACTCTGGCCGTGGAGGAGGCCCAGGACCGAGAGGTCGGATACGGAGTGGGAGGGGGAGTTGAAGTGCTGAGCCACCAGGAGGTCGGGTTGGTTATTGCGGACCGAGCGGAGGTGTTCGGCGAAACGATCGCCCAGCCTCTGCTTGGTCTCACCGATGTAGATTAGCTGGCATCTGGAGCAACGGATGCAGTAGATGAGGTTGGAGGAGGTGCAGGTGAACCTCTGTCGGACTTGGAATGACTGCTTGGGTCCCTGAAAGGAGTGGATGGGGGAGGTGAAGGAACAAGTGTAGCATCTCTTGCGGTTGCAAGGGAAAGTGCCCGGGGAAGGAGTGGAGCAGGAGGGAAGGGAAGAATTGACGAGGGAGTTGCGGAGGGAGCGGTCTTTGCGGAAGGCAGATAGGGGGGGAGATGGGAAGATGTGGCGAGTGGAGGGGTCACGTTGGAGGTGACGAAACTGGCGGAGGACTATCTGTTGTATGCGCTGGCTGGTGGGGTGAAAGGTGAGGACCAGGGGGACTCGGCCCTTGTTGTGAGTGGGGGAATGGGGAGAGAGGGCAGTGTTGCGGGGTATGGAGGAGACCCTGGTGCGAGCCTCATCGATAGTGGGGGAGGGGAAACCCCGTTCTCTGAAGAACGAGGACATTTGCGATGACCTGGTGTGGAACACGTCATCCTGGGAGCAGATGTGGCGTAGTCGGAGGAATTGGGAATAGGGGATGGAGTCCTTACAGGAAGCAGGGTGGGAGGAAGAGTAGTCCAGGTAGCTGTGGGAGTCAGTTGGTTTGTAGTGGATGTCAGTCAGGAGTGTGTCACCTGCAATAGAGATGGTGAGGTCAAGGAATGGTAGGGAAATGTCGGAAATGGTCCAAGTATATTTGAGTGCCGGATGGAAGTTGGTGGTGAAATGGATAAAGTCAGTCAGTTCTGCGTGGGTGCAGGAGGTGACACCAAAGCAGTCGTCAATGTAACGGAGGTAAAGGTCGGGGGTGGGGCCCTGGTACGTCGAGAACAAAGATTGTTCGACGTACCCGACAAAGAGGCAGGCGTAGCTAGGGCCCATGCGTGTGCCCAGAGCTACGCCTTGTGTTTGGAGGAAATGGGAGGAGTCAAAAGAGAAGTTGTTTAGGGTAAGGACCAACTCCGCTAGGCGGAGGAGGGTGTCAGTGGATGGGTATGGGTTGCTCCGCTGGTCGAGGAAGTACCGGAGGGCTTTGAGACCATCCTGGTGGGGGATGCAGGTGTATAGTGACTGGACGTCCATGGTGAAGATGAGAGGATGGGGGCCTGGACAACGGAATGTGCGGAGCCGACGGAGAGTGTCTGAGGTGTCTTGAACATAGGTGGGGAGGGATTTAACAAAGGGGGATAGGATGGAGTCAAGGTATGTGGAAATGTGTTCGGTGGGGCACGAACAGGCAGAGACAATGGGTCTGCCGGGGCAGTCGGGTTTGTGGATTTTGGGGAGAAGGTAAAATCGGGCTGTGCGGGGCTGGGGAACGATGAGGTTGGAGGCTCGGGGGGGTAGGGAGCCGGAGTTGATGAAGCCGGTTATGGTGCTCGAGATGGTTAAGGGTTTGGACACGCTAGAGGCAGGAAACATGCTGCCGATGTTGGGGGAGTCCAGAACCAGGGGCCACACACAGTTTAAGAATAAGGGGTAAATCATTTAGAATGGAGACGAGGAAACACTTTTTCTCACAGAGAGTTGTGAGTCTGTGGAATTCTCTGCCTCAGAGGGCGGTGGAGGCCGGTTCTCTGGATACTTTCAAGAGAGAGCTAGATAGGGCTCTTAAAGATAGCGGAGTCAGGGGATATCCAGTATATGAGTATATGAGTGAAATCCAGGTTAGCCGGGAGGTGGTGTTGGGTAAATTGAACGGATTGAAGGATTGATAAATCCCCAGGGCCAGATAGTCTGCATCCCAGAGTACTCAAGGAGGTAGCCACAGAAAAAGTGGATGCATTAGTGATAATTTTTCAAAATTCCTTAGATTCTGGAGTAGTTCCTGAGGATTGGAGGGTAGCTAATGTAACCCCATTTTTTAAAAAAGGAGGGAGAGAGAAAGCGGGGAATTACAGACCAGTTAGTCTAACATCGGTAGTGGGGAAACTGCTGGAGTCAGTTATTAAAGATGGGATAGCAGCACATTTGGAAAGTGGTGAAATCATTGGACAAAGTCAGCATGGATTTACGAAAGGTAAATCATGTCTGACAAATCTGATAGAATTTTTCGAGGATGTAACTAGTAGAGTGGATAAGGGAGAACCAGTGGATGTGTTATATCTAGACTTTCAGAAGGCTTTCGACAAGGTCCCGCATAAGAGATTAGCATACAAACTTAAAGCACACGGTATTGGGGGTTCAGTATTGATGTGGATAGAGAACTGGCTAGCAGACAGGAGGCAAAGGGTAGGAGTAAACGGGTCCTTTTCAGAATGGCAGGCAGTGACTAGTGGGGTGCCGCAAGGCTCAGTGCTGGGACCCCAGCTATTTACAATATATATTAATGATTTGGACGAGGGAATTCAATGTAACATCTCCAAATTTGCAGATGATACCAAGCTGGGGGGTATAGTTAGGTGTGAGGAGGATGCTTGGAGGCTGCAGGGTGATTTGGATAGGCTGAGTGAATGGGCAGATGCATGGCAGATGCAGTATAATGTGGATAAATGTGAGGTTATCCACTTTGGTGGCAAAAACATGAGGGTAGACTATTATCTGAATGGTGGCAGATTAGGAAAGGGGGAGATGCAACGAGACCTGGGTGTCATGGTACACCAGTCATTGAAAGTAGGCATGCAGGTGCAGCAGGCAGTGAAGAAAGCAAATGGTATGTTAGCATTCATAGCAAAAGGATTTGAGTATAGGAGCAGGGAGGTTCTACTGCAGTTGTACAGGGTTTTGGTGAGGCCACACCTGGAGTATTGCGTACAGTTTTGGTCTCCAAATCTGAGGAAGGACATCCTTGCCATAGAGGGGGTACAGAGAAGATTCACCAGACTGATTCCTGGGATGTCAGGACTTTCATATGAGGAAAGATTGGATAGACTCGGCTTGTACTCGCTGGAGTTTAGAAGATTGAGGGGGGATCTTATAGAAACTTACAAAATTCTTAAGGGGTTGGACAAGCTAGATGCTGGAAGATTGTTCCCGATGTTGGGGGAGTCCAGTCTAAGGATAAGGGGGAATTCCTTTAGGACCGAGATGAGGAAAACATTCTTTACACAGAGAGTGGTGAGTCTCTGGAATTCTCTGCCACAGAAGGTAGTTGAGGCCAGTTCATTGGCTATATTTAAGAGGGCGTTAGATGTGGCACTTGTGGCTAAAGGGATCAGGGGGTATGGAGAGAAGGCAGGTACGGGATACTGAGTTGGATGATCAGCCATGATCATATTGAATGGCGGTGCAGGCTCGAAGGTCCGAATGGCCTACTCCTGCACCTATTTTCTATGTTTCTATGTTTCTATGATATGGGGAGAAGGCAGGAACGGGGTACTGATTGGGGATGATCAGCCATGATCACATTGAATGGCGGTGCTGGCTCGAAGGGCCGAATAGCGCACTCCTGCATCTATTGTCTATTGTCTATTGTTTAATTTTAAAGTAATTTAGGGCAGTAGTTTCGAAACACAACGGGGAAAACAGGACCCTTGGCCCACCGAGTCCGCCCCGACCAGCGATCACCCACTCACACTTGTTCTAAGTTATCCCAGGCTCTCATCGGCCTCCTACACACTCGGGGGGCAACTTCCGTACAAGTTTCAAAGCCCACGTCTTTGGCGCGTGGGCGGAAGTCGGAACACGCGGTCACAGGGAGAACGTACAAACTCGGTGAAGAGTACACAATGCGGAAAACCTTTGAGCAGCAAGGAGCTGCAACACTTAATGCTTCTGCCTCCTGATGAATCTATCTCTATGTGTAATGGTGTGTGGTTTATCCATTATTCATAGATATACCACATAGAATCTGTTAGCCACGTAGCTCCAGCAACGCAGGTTTGAACTTGACCATCAATGTTATCTGTGCACAGTTTTCTCTCTGTTCTCTCTGCGGCTGCATTGATTTCCTCAGATGCTTTGATTCCTCCCACATAGAGTGAAACAGCATGCAAACAGGCCCTTCTGCCCAACCTGCCCACACCGCCCAACATGTCCCATCTACCCCAGTCCCACCTGCCTGGGTTTGGTCCATATCCCTCTGTGAAACGTCACCTATCCATGTTCTCCACAGATGCTGCCTGACCCGCTGAGTTACTCCAGCACTCTGTGAAACGTCACCTATCCATGTTCTCCACAGATGCTGCCTGACCCGCTGAGTTACTCCAGCACTCTGTGAAACGTCACCTATCCATGTTCTCCACAGATGCTGCCTGACCCGCTGAGTTACTCCAGCACTTTGTGCCTTTTAGAAAAAACTAACCTGAGATAGATCCTAAAAAGCTGGAGTAACTCAGCGGGACAGGCAGCATCTCTGGAGAGAAGGAACGGGCGACGTTTCGGGTCGAGACCCTTCTTCAGACTGGTTAGGTACAAGGGAAATGAGAGACATAGATGGTGATGTGGACAGATAAAGAACAAGGAATGAAAGATCATTCCTTGCAAAAACGTAACGATGATAAGGGAAACAGGCCATGGTCAGCTGTTTGCTGGGTGGAAACCAGAAGCTGGGGTGACTTGGGTGGGGGAGGGACAGAGAGAGAAGGAATGCCGGGGCAACGTGAAGTGAGAGAAATCAATGTTCAAGTTCAAGTTGAACAAGTTAGGTCTTTATTCTTTGGAGCGCAGAAGGTTAAGGGGGGACTTGATTGAGGTCTTTAAAATGATGAAAGGGATAGACAGAGTTGACGTGGATAAGCTTTTCCCATTGAGGGTAGGGAAGATACAAACAAGAGAATTAAGGGACAGAAGTTTAGGGGTAATGAGGGGGAACTTCTTTACTCAGAGAGTGGTGGCTGTGTGGAATGATCTTCCAGCAGAAGTGGTGGAGGCAGGATCGATTTTAACATTTAAAAGTAAAGTGGATAGGTATATGGACGGGAAGGGAATGGAGGGGTATGGTCTGAGTGCAGGTAGATGGGACTAGGGGAAAATAAATGGTCGGCACGGACTGGAAGGGCCGAGAAGGCCTGTTTCCGTGCTGTAATTGTTATATGGTTATATGGTTATAATGTGAGCTGCCCGAGCGAAATATGAGATGATATTCCTCCAATTTGTGTTTAGCCTCACCCTGACAATGGAGGAGGCCCAGGACAGAAAGGTCAGTGTGGGAATGGGGAGGAGAATTACTGTGTCCGGCAACCAGGAGATCAGGTTGGTTCACGCGGGCCGAGCGAAGGTGTTCCGCAAAACGATCGCCCAGTCTGCGTTTGGTCTCGCCCATGTATAAGAGTCCACACCTTGAACACCGGACACAGTAGATGAGGTTGGAGGAGGTGCAGGCGAACCTCTGCCTCACCTGCAAGGACAGTCGGGGTCCCTGGACAGAGTCGAGGGAGGAGCTACAGGGACAGGTGTTGCATCTCCTGCGGTTGCAGGGGAAGGTACCTGGGGAGGGGGTGGATTGGGTGGGAAGTGATAAGACCCCCTCAATTGTCTGGAACAAGTTGAATGTAGATAAGACACCAGCAATTTTATTTGGCACGAGCATGGGTTAGAAATGAAACAGTGCACTCTAACCAGGCCTGGGCATTGTACTCCTCACCAGTGGGCTCTGTGGATGAATTAGTTGTCACTTCAAGAGTCAAGTGTATTTTATCGTCATCTGTCCCAGATAGAAGAAAGACATTGTTACTTACCCGATCCTGACAGACTATGTAATAGTTCCTGCAGTTTGGAGGGTGTGCTATGTGTTAATTATTGTTGGTCGTAGATCATTATTGCCATTGGTTTCTTATTAGTATTGGTTTAACATTGACACATGTGCCAGCATCCAGTGAAGACCTTGGTTTTGTGCCTTAAGGGCCTGTCCCACCTGGGTGGTAGTGACTGACGCGCAACGGTTGCACGGGTCATCATGCGCCCGCACGGCCGCCTGGAGCGTGTGACGTCATTTTAAGATAGACACAATATGCTGGAGTAACTCAGTGGGACCGGCAGCGTCTCTGGAGAGAAGGAATGGGATGATGTTTCGGGTTGACACTCTTCTTCAGTCTGAAGAAGGCTCTTGACCCGAAACATCACCCATTGCTTCTCTCCAGAGATGCTCCAGCATTTTGTGTCTCACTCCAACCCTCTTGGCCTCGCTCTGTGAGTAGGAGTGGGGGCGGATCCGGATCCGCAACGGCCGTGAGCCCCAGGCTGAGCTCGGCGATCGTTTGCCAGCTTCTGCTGCTGTTGGAGGTGAGACGTTGCGTCGCGCCAGGGTCTTGGGCCCGTCCCACTGGCCGTCAGTTACGCGACAGGCCGGTGGCGCGCGGAGATCCCGTGCGGGACGAAGTCCGCACTCCTCCACGCCACTCCATGCGCCCGTCCCGCGCTAACCATGCACTGCCCACACGCTACCCACATGCTATCTACACGCCAGCAGGTCACGTAAATGGCGCGCAAATGACGGGCAAGTGGGACAGGCCCTTTAAGCTCACAAATCATCCGGTACTTGAGCAGAACAGGTCTTGCCAGTAAAATATAGTGCAACTAAACAGAGCGTAGAATATATTGTCACAGCTGCAGAGAGACCATAGATCAAATCAAATGCAAAGTAGGAACCGCAGGCACTATTATGGCCCTGTCCCACTTTGGCCGTCAGTTACGCGACAGGCACGGTGGCGCAGCGGTAGAGTCGCTGCCTCACAGCGCCAGAGACCCGGGTTCCATCCTGACTACGAGTGCTGTCTGCACGGAGTTTGCACGTTCTCCCCATGGCCTGCGTGGGTTTTCTCTGGGTGCTCCAGTTTCCTCCCACACTCCAAAGACGTGCAGGTATGTAGGTTAATTGGCTTCGGTAAAAATGATAAAATGTCCCTGGTGTACGGGGTGATCACTGGTCGGCACGGACTCGGTGGGTCAAAGGGACTGTTGCCAAGCTACGTCTGCAAAGTGTAAAATATAAAGTCTTGTGCTGTGTAACCAAGCCTGCTTATGCCTGAAGAAGAGTCCTGACCCGAAACCCCATCAATACCTGTTCTCCACAGATGCTGCCTGACCCGCTGAGTAACTCCAGCACTGTGCGAAACGTCACCTATCCATGTTCTCCACAGATGCTGCCTGACCCGCTGAGTAACTCCAGCACTGTGCGAAACGTCACCTATCCATGTTCTCCACAGATGCTGCCTGGCCCGCTGAGTTACTCCAGCACTCTGTGAAACGTCACCTATCCATGTTCTCCACAGATGCTGCCTGACCCGCTGAGTTACTCCAGCACTCTGTGAAACGTCACCTATCCATGTTCCCCACAGATGCTGCCTGACCCGCTGAGTTACTCCAGCACTCTGTGAAACGTCACCTATCCATGTTCTCCACAGATGCTGCCTGACCCGCTGAGTTACTCCAGCACTCTGTGAAACGTCACCTATCCATGTTCTCCACAGATGCTGCCTGACCCACTGAGTTACTCCAGCACTCTGTGAAACGTCACCTATCCATGTTCTCCACAGATGCTGCCTGACCCGCTGAGTTACTCCAGCACTCTGTGAAACGTCACCTATCCATGTTCTCCACAGATGCTGCCTGACCCGCTGAGTTACTCCAGCACTCTGTGAAACGTCACCTATCCATGTTCTCCACAGATGCTGCCTGACCCGCTGAGTTACTCCAGCACTCTGTGACGTTTCACAAAATGCTGGAGTAACTCAGCGGGTCAGGCAGCATCTGTGGAGAACATGGATAGGTGATGTTTCGGGTTGGGACCCTTCCTCAGACTGGCCTGCTGAGTTGCTCCTGCACTTTGTGTATTTTATTTTGTAAACCAGCTTCTGCAGTTCCTTGTTTGTATTAATTTAGTTTTTATGGTTGTAGAGATACAGCGCAGAAACAGACCCTTTGGGCCCCTGGGACCTCGCTGACCAGCGATCGATCACCCATTAACACCAGCACTCGTCCTATCTTATCCCAGTTTGGCATTTACAGAAGCCACGGGGAGAACAATAGTCAATATGATCATGGCTGAACATCCAGAATCAGTGCAACAGACAATAGATAACAGACAATAGACAATAGGTGCAGGAGTAGGCCATTTGGTCACGCTCGCCGCATGCAGTCGCACGCTGGTGGGACAGGCGCTTTATGAAAGACTTACCGTACACTGTGCTTTCGCCGTCTTAATTACAGCGCCAACCTTCCTGTTCATCGCGGTGTGTGTCTGTATCACCTTGGCTTTGCATCGTGTGGATTTCACTCAGACAGCGCTCCCCCGCTTGCCCTGTCCCCCGCCTGCATAACGCGTCGCCTATTTCCTTCGCTCCACAGATGCTGCCGCACCCGCTCAGTTTCTCCAGCACGTTTGTCCTCCTTCGATTTTCCAGCATCTGCAGTTCCTTCTTGAATCGTTTAGATTAATGTCGTTTAGATTAGTTTATGATTATTGTCATATGTGTGGACATACAATGAAAAGGTTTTGTTGTGAGTTAACTTGTCAAAGACATAGACAATAGACAACAGGTGCAGGAGTAGGCCATTCGGCCCTTCGAGCCAGCACCACCATTCAATGTGATCACGGCTGATCATCCCCAATCAGTACCCCGTTCCTGCCTTCTCCCCATATCCCCTGACTCCACTATCTTTAAGAGCTCTATCTACCTCTCTCTTGAAAGCATCCAGAGAACTGGCATCCACCGCCCTCTGAGGCAGAGAATTCGACAGACTCACCACTCTCTGCGTGGAAACGTGTTTCCTCGTCTCCGTTCTAAATGGCCGACCCCTTATTCTTAAACTGTGTGGCCCCTGGTTCCGTATGTACAAACGTACAAACTCCGTACAGACAGCACCCGTAGTCAGGATGGAACCCGGGTCTCTGGCGCTGTGAGGCAGCGCCTCTACCGCTGCGCCAGCGTGAAGCCCACGCTTCCGGTCGCGACCCCTCTTCAGACTGGCCTGCTGAGATACGCCAGCACCCAGTGTGTTTTTTTTTGTAATCCAACATCTGCCGTTCTTTAGGTGGACATAAATGCTGGAGAAACTCAGCGGGTGAGGCAGCATCTATGGAGCGAAGACATTTCGGGACCCGAAACGTCGCCTATTTCCTTCGCTCCATAGATGCTGCCTCACCCGCTGAGTTTCTCCAGCATTTTTGTCTACCTTCAATTTTCCAGCATCTGCAGTTCCTTCTTAAACATTTTGTGTGCAGTTCTTGGTTGCTCTTAACATATGCTGCTCAGTCTCTGTCTTGACGAGGGAGCATCTTAAATGACAAGGTTTCTTTTTTAATCAGGGAAACAGCTTTGTGCGTACATGTATCACTTTCCTCCAAGTGGCAACAGAACATCAAACATCGCAACAAGCATAGATGAACATATGGCCTTTAAGACGGCAAAGCAATTTCCTAAAGTGCACCTTTTTTTGGGACTCCAGGGATTAGCCTTGATTTCAATTTTGCTGCTAACTCTCAGCTCCAGAGACCCGGGTTCGTTCCTGACTACGGGTGCTTTCTGTGTGGAGTTTGCACGTTCTCCCCCCGTGACCACATTTTCTCCGGGTGCTCCGGTTTCATAGAAACATATAAAATAGGTGCAGGAGTCGTAGAGGCCATTCGGCCCTTCGAGCCAGCACCGCCATTCAATATGATCATGGCTGAACATCCAGAAATAGACAATAGACAATAGACAATAGGTGCAGGAGTCATAGAGGCCATTCGGCCCTTCGAGCCAGCACCGCCATTCAATGTGATCACAGCTGATCATCCCCAATCAGTGCCCCGTTCCTGCCTTCTCCCCATATCCCTTGATTCCGTTAGCCCTAAGAAATACAACTAACTCTCTTTGGAATCCAGTCTCCTCCCACACTCCAAAGACGTGCGGGTTAAACATGGTTAATTGGCCCTCTGTAAATTCTCCCCAGTGTGTGCAGGGAGTGGATGAGAAAATGGGATAAGATAGAACTAGTGTGAGCGTGTGACCGCTGGTCGGCTTTGAGGAGGAGGAACACACTTCCACACTGGATCTCTGCAGTAAACTACAGATGCTGGGATCTTGAGCAAAACGCAATGTGCTGTAGGAACTCTGCAGGTCGAGCAACATCTGTGGAGGCAGTGGACAGTCGACTTTTTGGGGTCAGGGCCCGTCTTTGGACTGTGGGACATTGTCAACATTGGTTTATAGTCAACGCCGCTACTTCCGCAGAAGATTGAGGAGATTCAGCTGGTTCCAGAGACGTTCAGGAGATCAGCTTTGACGGATCTCCCGGTGGGCACCTGTTTTAAGACATCGCCCACTAACTCCAACACCAACTCAACATGGTCTTTCCATTCCTGCTATTGATGGAGTGCAGCGCAGGTTCACCAGGTTAATTCCTGGGATGGCGGGACTGTCATATGCTGAGAGAATGGAGCGGCTGGGCTTGTACACTCTGGAGTTTAGAAGGATGAGAGGGGGATCTCATTGAAACATATAAGATTGCTAGAGGCAGGAACACACTACTCCTGCCAGTTCATTGGCTATATTTAAGAGGGAGTTAGATGTGGCCCTTGTGGCTAAGGGGATCAGAGGGTATGGAGAGAAGGCAGGTACGGGATACTGAGTTGGATGATCAGCCATGATCATATTGAATGGCGGTGCAGGCTCGAAGGGCCGAATGGCCTACTGCTGCTCCTAATTTCTATGTTTCTATGTTTCTATGTTTCTATGAAACATGTTCCCGATGTTGGGGGAGTCCAGAACCAGGGGCCACGCACAGTTTAAGAATAAGGGGTAAGCCATTTAGAACGGAGACGAGGAAACACTTTTTCTCACAGAGAGTTGTGAGTCTGTGGAATTCTCTGCCTCAGAGGGCGGTGGA
Organism: Raja brachyura; assembly: GCA_963514005.1. The sequence continues at coordinate 2,759,543 of OY740783.1, read as the reverse complement.
GGCCGGTTCTCTGGATAATTTCAAGAGAGAGCTAGATAGGGCTCTTAAAGATAGCGGAGTCAGGGGATATGGGGAGAAGACAGGAACGGGGTACTGATTGTGGATGATCAGCCATGATCACATTGAATGGCGGTGCTGGCTCGAAGGGCCGAATGGCCTTCTCCTGCACCTATTGTCTATTGTCTATTGACATTTTAGAATGATTGTGATTAAATAGTATTATGGTTGTAAATATATTGTGTTATTGATTGTTATATATTAAGTGTCTGTTATTGTTTTACAGGCCTGTTGTTCTGCAGTGACTAAGAATTCCATTGTTATACTGTTGTTGCATAAAACACTACCACTTTAGAATTTAGAGGCACAGCATGGGAAGAGGCCCTTCGGCCCACCGAGTCCACCCCAACCTACAAACCTGTACGTCTTTGGGATGTGGGAGGAAACCGGAGCACCCGGAGAAAACCCACGCAGGTCACGGGGAGAACGTACAAATTCCGTACAGACAGCGCCCGTAGTCAGGATGGAACCCGGGTCTGTGGCGCTGTGAGGCAGCAACTCTACCGCTGCGCCACCGTGCTGTCCCATATGATTACGATCCTTGCAGATTCACAAAATGGATATATGAAACTAATGCAATTGAAAGATTTAACCCTGACAAAAAAATACAGCAACAAAAGATGTATAAGACAGAGAGAGACAGAGACAGAGAGAGAGAGAGAGAGGCAGACAAAGACAGAGAGAGAGACAGAGAGAGACAGAGACAGAGAGACTGAGGGAGAGAGAGAGAGACAGAGACAGACAGAGATAGAGAGAGACAGACAGACAGACAGAGACAGGGAGACAGTGACAGAGAGACAGAGAGACAGAGAGAGAGAGAGAGAGACAGAGAGAGACAGAGACAGAGAGACAGAGAGACAGGCAGAGAGACAGAGACGGAGAGACTGAGAGAGAGAGAGAGAGAGAGGGAGACAGAGAGACAGAGAGAGAGACAGAGAGAGAGACAGAGAGAGAGAGAGAGAGAGAGAAAGACAGACAGCCAGAGAGAGAGAGAGACAGAGACAGACAGAGAGAGAGAGAAACAGAGAGACAGAGAGAGAGAGAGAGAGAGAGACAGAGAGAGACAGACAGACAGACAGAGACAGACAGACAGAGACAGACAGGCACAGAGAGAGAGAGAGAGAGAGAGAGAGAAAGAGAGAGAGAGAGTGAGAAAGTGAGAGGGAAAGAGAGAGACTATCCATTTAACCAATCCAGTTAAACCCTGACCAGCCTCAGATCAATACTGATCCCCAATCACCAGTTAGAGTGAACCAAATTATCAAACACTGTGCAGAAACGTATTTGGAACATTGGGATAAAGAAACCAAAAGCCACAGCAGATTAGAATGTAACCGTGCCCTAAACAGAGATGATAAATGGGCAGACTATCTCTCGACTGCTAGAGACATAAAGCAGAGACAGACCCTCACCAAACTTGGTCCGACTTCATTAACTCCGGCTCCCTACCCCCCCGAGCCTCCAACCTCATCGTTTCCCAGCCCCGCACGGCCCGATTTTACCTTCTCCCCAAAATCCACAAACCCGACTGCCCCGGCAGACCCATTGTCTCTGCCTGTTCGTGCCCCACCGAACACATTTCCACATACCTTGACTCCATCCTATCCCCCTTTGTTAAATCCCTCCCCACCTATGTTCAAGACACCTCAGACACTCTCCGTCGGCTCCGCACATTCCGTTGTCCAGGCCCCCATCCTCTCGTCTTCACCATGGACGTCCAGTCACTATACACCTGCATCCCCCACCAGGATGGTCTCAAAGCCCTCCGGTACTTCCTCGACCAGAGGAGCAACCCATACCCATCCACTGACACCCTCCTCCGCCTAGCGGAGTTGGTCCTTACCCTAAACAACTTCTCTTTTGACTCCTCCCATTTCCTCCAAACACAAGGCGTAGCTATGGGCACACGCATGGGCCCTAGCTACGCCTGCCTCTTTGTCGGGTACGTCGAACAATCTTTGTTCTCGGCGTACCAGGGCCCCACCCCCGACCTTTACCTCCGTTACATTGACAACCGCTTTGGTGTCACCTCCTGCACCCACACACAACTGACTGACTTCATCCATTTCACCACCAACTTCTATCCGGCACTCAAATACACTTGGACCATTTCCGACATTTCCCTACCATTCCTTGACCTCACCATCTCTATTGCAGGTGATACACTCCTGACTGACATCCACTACAAACCAACTGACTCCCACAGCTACCTGGACTACTCTTCCTCCCACCCTGCTTCCTGTAAGGACTCCATCCCCTATTCCCAATTCCTCCGACTACGCCGCATCTGCTCCCAGGATGACGTGTTCCACACCAGGTCATCGCAAATGTCCTCGTTCTTCAGAGAACGGGGTTTCCCCTCCCCCACTATAGATGAGGCTCGCACCAGGGTCTCCTCCATACCCCGCAACACTGCCCTCTCTCCCCATTCCCCCACTCACAACAAGGGCCGAGTCCCCCTGGTCCTCACCTTTCACCCCACCAGCCGGCACATACAACAGATAGTCCTCCGCCAGTTTCGCCACCTCCAACGTGACCCCTCCACTCGCCGCATCTTCCCATCTCCCCCCCCTGTCTGCCTTCCGCAAAGACCGCTCCCTCCGCAACTCCCTCGTCAATTCTTCCCTTCCCTCCCGCTCCACCCCTTCCCCGGGCACTTTCCCTTGCAACCGCAAGAGTTGCTACACTTGTCCCTTCACCTCCCCCATCCACTCCTTTCAGGGACCCAAGCAGTCATTCCAAGTCCGACAGAGGTTCACCTGCACCTCCTCCAACCTCATCTACTGCATCCGTTGCTCCAGATGCCAGCTGATCTACATCGGTGAGACCAAGCGGAGGCTGGGCGATCGTTTCGCCGAACACCTCCGCTCGGTCCGCAATAACCAACCCGACCTCCCGGTGGCTCAGCACTTCAACTCCCCCTCCCACTCCGTATCCGACCTCTCGGTCCTGGGCCTCCTCCATGGCCAGAGTGAACAACACCGCAAGTTGGAGGAACAGCACCTAATATTCCGCTTGGGGAGTCTGCATCCTCTGGGCTTAAACATTGAATTTTCTCAATTCTGTTAACCCAGACTGCCTCCTCCCCTTCCCACCTCTCCCTCAGCCCTTGGGCCCTGGCATTCCTTCTCTCTCTATCTCTCCCCCACCCAAGTCGCACTAGCTTCTCATTTTCACACCACAAACAGCTTACAACGGCCTGTTTCCTTCATCATCGATACTTTTTTGCGTATCTTTCATTCATCGTTCTTTATCTCTCCACATCACCGTCTATATCTCTCGTTTCCCTGATCCCTGACCAGTCTGAAGAAGGGTCTCGACCCGAAACTTCGCCTATCTCCTTCGCTCCTTAGATGCTGCTGCACCCGCTGAGTTTCTCCAGCTTTTTGTGTAACCCTCGCCAAATACAGGTTCAGTGACCACCAATTAGCAGTTGAAAAAGGAAGACAGAAGAGATTCTGGCAACCAAGAGAAAATAGAATGTGCGTCACTGTTTGACAGATGAGGTTGAGACAGAGGTGCACTTCCTCCTAAAATGCAAACAAATTGACAAAACAAGGAAAACTTACTTTGACAAACTCAGTCTGGCAACCCCTGATTTTAAAGAACAAGATGACACATCAAAACTAAGAATAACCCTTGGTGAAGGAAATACGGCACATCTTGGTGCACAATACGTAACAGCATGCCATAACCTGAGAGACGGTGAATGACCAACATGCACGCACACACTAACTGACACTAAGAAATGAATATTGAATTGCTAAACTTGCTATTGTGTTGTGCTGCTCACAGCTGCAAGAACGTGTAGCATCAATAAAGGGCTGTAGGTCTATTGCGAGTTTATGTACAGGGACATATCTATCCATGCACTGTACACTTGTATTTATACTTATGCATTTTAAATATGTAGGTTATGTTTTATACTTTGGCGATATAACGATGTATTTTATCATGCCAATAACGTGTTTTAATTGAAATTGAATTGAAAGAGAGACAGAGAGAGAGAGGGAGAGGGAGAGAGTGAGAGGGAGAGGGAGAGGGGGGGAGAGGGAGGGAGAGGGAGAGAGAGGGGAGGGAGAGAGAGAGAGAGAGAGAGGGGGGGAGAGGGAGGGAGAGGGAGAGGGAGGGGAGGGAGAGAGAGAGAGAGAGAGGGGGGAGAGGGAGAGGGAGGGGAGGGAGAGAGAGAGAGAGAGAGGGGGGGAGAGGGAGGGAGAGAGAGAGAGGGAGAGAGAGAGAGAGAGAGAGAGAGAGAGAGAGAGAGAGAGAGAGGGGGGGGCTAGGGAGGGAGAGAGAGCGAGAGATAGAAGAGAGAGAGGGGGAGAGGGAGAGAGAGAGAGGGGGAGAGAGAGAGAGAGAGAGAGAGAGGGGGGGGGGGAGAGAGAGAGAGGTTACTGCCCCTGTACCAATATCTGAAGGGGTTGTTCCTCAAGTTCTGGCTGCATTTTAGTCCCACAATCCTGGTGTTCGGACACAAGGCGGGGAGTGGGGAGAGCCGAGTGTGGGGGGGGGGGGGGGGACTTACGTGTCGGTTTGCTCCTGGGCCTGGCCAAGATGGCCATTCGTGGGTCCAGGCAGCGGGCGGTCGACGGTCAGGCGAGAGTCGGCTGCCCGCCCCTCTTCCGGGTCTACGTCCGTGCACGTGTGTCCCTGGAGAGGGAACACGCGGTGTCCACGGGGACTCTGGAGGCCTTCCGTCAACGCTGGTCACCGCGTGGGGTTGAGACTATTGTAAACAATGAATGTACTGCTGTACTACAATGATCTGTTTGATATAGTGTAATTTTGATTATGTTTCGATGTGTTGTATCATCTGATTGTGTCGAATAAAGTTTTTGAAAAGGAAAAAAAAAGAGAGAGAGACAGAGAGAGAGAGAGTGTTAAAGACGGAACTGCAGATGCTGGAGAATCGAGGGTTCCACAAAAAGCTGGGGAAACTCAGCAGGTGCAGCAGCATCTAAGGAGCGAAGGAGATAGGCGACGTTTCGGGTCGAGACCCTTCTTCAGACTGGTCAGGGATCAGGGAAACGAGAGATATAGACGGTGATGTGGAGAGATAAAGAACAATGAATGAAAGATATGCAAAAAAGTATCGATGATAAAGGTAAAACGGCCATTGTAAGCTGTTTGTGGTGTGAAAATGAGAAGCTGGTGCGACTGGGGTGGGGGAGAGATAGAGAGAGAAGGAATGTCAGGGCCAGAGGGCTGAGGGAGAGGTGGGGAGGGGAGGAGGCAGCAAGGGTTAACAGAATTGAGAAAATTCAATGTTTAAGCCCAGAGGATGCAGACTCCCCAAGCGGAATATGAGGTGCTGTTCCTCCAACTTGCGGTGTTGCTCACTCTGGCCGTGGAGGAGGCCCAGGAACGAGAGGTCGGATATGGAACGGGAGGGGGAGTTGAAGTGCTGAGCCACCGGGAGGTCGGGTTGGTTATTGCGGACCGAGCGGAGGTGTTCGGCGAAACGATCGCCTAGCCTCCGCTTGGTCTCACCGATATAGATCAGCTGGCATCTGGAGCAACGGATGCAGTAGATGAGGTTGGAGGAGCTGCAAGAGAGAGAGAGAGTAGTCGCCGGGGAGAGGGGGGGGGGGGGGAGCATTGTTCATATTGATGGCACCATTGTATTATGATGACTGCTCGATGTACTGTAGCCATCGAACGTTTATGTACGTTTGGCACTCTGTAACTTACTATTGCTGAATAAAGTCCTTGGAAAGGGAAAATAGAGCGAGAGAGAGAGAGTATATTTGACGTTTAGCAGTGTGGTTAGCTGCTTAATGGAAAGCATGTCTTGTGTGAGTGCCGTGTCTCGTTTATGGAGGCAGCCAGCAAGATGAGCTGGGCACTGATCTGCTGTAAGTGAGTGTGTGGGCACATATTGTATTTGGCTGCATTGCATGGTGAGCTGTTTTTGCCAGCCCTGTGTCTCTTGGTCAAGGAATTGGTATTTTTGTCTTTATTAAAATACAGATGGGAGGTCAGGTTGCGTGCGATGTGTATTTGACACCAGGAACTATGGAAGTTATATAGAAGAGCACTTCATTGAAACATTTATCAGAGCGCAGCTATTTTACGTAATCAGACATCAGCTTATTTTATTTCGCCTCACGTAAGTGTTAGCCATTTAGCAGCACTTCATTAAATCATCTCTCTAGTAATCGAGACACTAAACAAGTTATTTATTTCTACTTTTGCACCCTCTGTATTCTTAATAAATACATTTTAATCTTTGTGTTAAACATAGAAACATAGAAACATAGGTGCAGGAGTAACCATACCATATAACCATATAACAATTACAGCACGGAAACAGGCCATCTCGGCCCTTCAAGTCCGTGCCGAACAACTTTTTTCCCTTAGTCCCACCTGCCTGCACTCATACCATAACCCTCCATACCCTTCTCATCCATATGCCTATCCAATTTATTTTTAAATGATACCAACGAACCTGCCGCCACCACTTCCACTGGAAGCTCATTCCACACCGCTACCACTCTCTGAGTAAAGAAGTTCCCCCTCATGTCACCCCTAAACCTCTGTCCCTTAATTCTAAAGTCATGTCCTCTTGTTTGAATCTTCCCTATTCTCAAAGGGAAAAGCTTGTCCACATCAACTCTGTCTATCCCTCTCATCATTTTAAAGACCTCTATCAAGTCCCCCCCTTAACCTTCTGCGCTCCAAAGAATAAAGACCTAACTTATTCAACCTATCTCTGTAACTTAGCTGTTGAAACCCAGGCAACATTCTAGTAAATCTCCTCTGTACCCTCTCTATTTTGTTGACATCCTTCCTATAATTGGGCGACCAAAATTGTACACCATACTCCAGATTTGGTCTCACCAACGTCTTGTACAATTTTAACATTACATCCCAGCTTCTATACTCAATGCTCTGATTTATAAAGGCTAGCATACGAAAAGCTTTCTTTACCACCCTATCTATATGAGATTCCACCTTCAAGGAACTATGCACGGTTATTCCCAGCTCCCTCTGTTCAACTGTATTCTTCAATTCCCTACTGTTTACCATGTACGTCCTATTTTGATTTGTCCTGCCAAGGTGTAGCACCTCACATTTATCAGCATTAAACTCCATCTGCCATCTTTCAGCCCATTTTTCCAACTGGCCTAAATCACTCTGTAGACTTTGGAAATCCTCTTCATTATCCACAACACCCCCTATCTTGGTATCATCTGCATACTTACTAATCCAATTTACCACCCCTTCATCCAGATCATTGATGTACATGACAAACAACAAAGGACCCAACACAGATCCCTGAGGCACCCCACTAGTTACCTGCCTCCAACCCGACAAACAGCCATCCACCATTACCCTCTGGCTTCTCCCATTCAGCCACTGTTGAATCCATCTTGCTATTCCTGCATTTACACCCAACAGTTGAACCTTCTTAACCAACCTTCCATGAGGAACCTTGTCAAAGGCCTTACTGAAGTCCATATAGACAACACCCACTGCTTTACCCTCATCAATTTCCCTAATAACCTCTTCAAAAAATTCAAGAAGATTAGTCAAACATGACCTTCCAGGCATAAATCCATGTTGACTGTTCCTAATTAGACCCTCTTTATCCAGATACTTATATATATTATCTCTAAGTATCTTTTCCATTAATTTGCCCACCACTGAAGTCAAACTAACCGGTCTATAATTGCTAGGTTTACTTTTAGAACCCTTTTTAAACAATGGAACAACATGCGCAGTACGCCAATCCTCGGGGACTATTCCCATTTCTAATGACATTTGGAATATTTCTGTCATAGCCCCGGCTATTTCTACACTAACTTCCCCCAATGTCCTAGGGAATATCCTGTCAGGACCTGGAGACTTATCCACTTTTATATTTTTCAAAAGTGCCAGTACTTCTTTTACTTTGAAACTCATAGTATCCATAGCTACTCTACTAGTTTCCCTTACCTCACATAATTCAATATCCTTCTCCTTGGTGAATACCGAAGAAAAGAAATTGTTCAATATCTCCCCCATCTCTTTTGGCTCTGCAGATAGCTGTCCACTCGGTCTCTCCAATGGACCAATTTTATCCCTTGTTATCCTTTTGCTATTAATATAGCTGTAGAAACCCTTTGGATTTACTTTCACCTTACTTGCCAAAGCAACCTCATATCTTCTTTTAGCTTTTCTAATTTCTTTCTTTAGATTCTTTTTACATTCCTTATACTCCTCAAGCACCTCATTTACTTCATGCTGCCTATAATTATTGCAGATCTCCCTCTTTTTCCGAACAAGATGTCCAATTTCCCTTGAAAACCAGGGCTCTTTCCAATTTTTACTGGTTCCTTTCAACCGAACAGGAACATAAAGATTTTGTACTCTTAAAATTTCCCCTTTAAATGTCCTCCATTTCTCCTCTACATCTTTCCCATAAAACAAAATGTCCCAGTTCTATCCTTTTAAATCATCTCGCATCTCGTTAAAGTTAGCCTTTCTCCAATCAAAAATCTCAACCCTAGGCCCAGTTCTGTCCTTCTCCATAATTAGGCCATTCGGCCCTTCGAGCCTGCGCCGCCATCCAATATGATCATGGCTGATCATCCAACTCAGTATCCCGTACCTGCCTTCTCTCCATACCCCCTGATCCCTTTAGCCACAAGTGCCACATCTAACGCCCTCTTAAATATAGCCAATGAACTGGCCTCAACTACCTTCTGTGGCAGAGAATTCCAGAGACTCACCACTCTCTGTGTAAAGAATGTTTTCCTCATCTCCGTCCTAAAGGATTTCCCCCTTATCCTTAGACTGTGACCCCTTGTTCTGGACTCCCCAACATCGGGAACAATCTTCCTGCATCTAGCTTGTCCAACCCCTTAAGAATTTTGTAAGTTTCTATAAGATCCAATTCTCAATAAATACATTTTAATCTTTGTATTAAACATAAACTAATATGTAACAGTATAATATGGTGTGTGTAACCTTGGCTTTAGCTAAAACATAACGGTGGCAAAGCAGATATAGCTGGGAGATTAGAAGTAACAGTTTGGAATTTAAGGGGCGGCTGAGAGAGGAAGAGAAATGAGGGGAAATGTAGCGACTGAGCCAAGGTTGGAAGTTAATGGTGGCGGGACAGAGAACACTAGGACCAAAGACAGATTGATGTGAGAGGAGTACAGCCTGCACGATAAGGTAGAGAAGATACGGCTGGAAAACTGTAATAAAAAGCTGCCTGTCTCTGTGGATCGGAGAGCATATAGAGAACGGACAGGCGGTGTCATCTCTGAATGTTCCAGCCGATATTTGCAAATAAAGACTGTCGTCTTCTTGAAGAATTCTCCGTGTCTGTGTCATCTTATCCAACCCTGAATCCCTGAGGGACAGAAGTTTAGGGGTAACATGAGGGGGAACTTCTTTACTCAGAGAGTGGTGGCTGTGTGGAATGATCTTCCAGCAGAAGTGGTGGAGGCAGGATCGATTTTAACATTTAAAAGTAAAGTGGATAGGTATATGGACGGGAAGGGAATGGAGGGGTATGGTCTGAGTGCAGGTAGATGGGACTGGGGGGAAATGAATGGTCGGCACGGACTGGAAGGGCCGAGAAGGCCTGTTTCCGTGCGGTAATTGTTATATGGTTATATGGTTATATGGTTAAACCCACGATACGTGCAGCCCAAGTGCACCTGCCCTGCACAATCAACATTTTGGGGAACATTTAATTTGATGTAAATTCAAATTCAAACAAAAATCGGAACTTTAATAGCCTATAGCACTATATTTGCTTACTTATGTATGTGGACAAGATAGACAAATGTCAGTGGGTGCAGCAGCATCTATGGAACGAAGGAAATAGGCGACGTTTCGGGCCGAAACCCTTCTTCAGACTTTATGTATGTGTGTGTGTATATATATATATTCAATGGTATATGGACACACTGATCTGTTCTATATGTATTCATGCCTACAATATTCTGTTGTGCTGAAGCAAAGCAAGAATGTCATTGTCCTATCTGGGACACACGACAATAAACTCACTTAAATCTTGAATCAATTACATATGCCCACATATTATGTAATTAATGTGGTCAAGGAAAGAGCGTTCACGTCGCAACCCTGTTTCCATCAATCTTTCCCCCACCACGCACAATAGACAATAGACAACAGGTGCAGGAGTAGGCCATTCGGCCCTTCGAGCCAGCACCGCCATTCAATGTGATCATGGCTGATCATCCCCAATCAGTACCCCGTTCCTGCCTTCTCCCCATATCCCCTGACTCCGCTATCTTTAAGAGCCCTATCTAGCTCGCTCTTGAAAGTATCCAGAGAACCGGCCTCCACCGCCCTCTGAGGCAGAGAATTCCACAGACTCACCACTCTCTGTGTGAAGAAGTGTTTCCTCATCTCCGTTCTAAATGGCTTAGGAAGCACAAGAAGCGACAAGACAGACACCGTTGTATGCAGATGCCGAGAAGTGCGTTTATCTCCGGCTAAAGAACTTCTAATCTTGTGTGTGGACTCGATAAGAAGAACATAGAACATTGAACATAGAAATTAGGTGCAGGAGTAGGCCATTCGGCCCTTCGAGCCTGCACCGCCATTCAATATGATCATGGCTGATCATCCAACTCAGTATCCCGTACCTGCCTTCTCTCCATACCCCCTGATCCCTTTAGCCACAAGGGCCACATCTGACTCCCTCTTAAATATAGCCAATGAACTGGCCTCAACTGCCATCTGTGGTAGAGAGTTCCAGAGTCTTGAACCAAGAAGAACCAATGGTGCTTGAATGCTCGACATTTCTCTGAAGGTTTGTTTACTGTAGTCATGTATACCGAGGTACAGTGAAAAGCTTTGTCTTGCATGCTATCCAAATCGGGTAGACGCACAGGGTCTCTTGCCCAGAGTAGGTAAATCAAAAACCAGAGGACATAGGTTTAAAGTGAAGAGATTTAATAGGAATCTGAGGGGTAACTTTCTCACACAGAGGGTGGTGGGTGTATGGAACGAGCTGCCGGAGGAGGTAGTTGAGGCTGGGACTATCCCAATGTTTAAGAAACAGTTAGGCATGTGCATGATTAGGACAGGTTTGGAGGGATATGGACCAAACACAGGCAGGTGGGACTAGTGTAGCTGGGACATGTTGGGATGTATGGGCAAGTTGGGCCGAAGGGTCTGTTTCCACACTGTATGACTATGATAAAAACGGATCAAATTTTACTTTAGACTTCAGCGGTACAGAGCAGAAACAAGCCCTTCGGCCCATCGAGTCCATGTCAACCAGTGATTATCCCATATACTAGTTCTATCCAACACATTTGGGACATTTTTCCAAATTTTCTGAAGTCAATTAACCTAACGTCTCGAGTCTAAAGATAGTCTGAGTGCCTCCAATGAAGTAAGTCAGATCCTCTCTCTAGTTGTGGATAGATTAGTTCACAACCGGCCTCAACGACCTGAAGAATAAGGGGTAAGCCGTTTAGAACAGAGACAAGGAAACACTTTTTCACACAGAGAATGGTGAGTCTGTGGAATTCTCTGCCTCAGAGGGCGGTGGAGGCCGGTTCTCTGGATGCTTTCAAGAGAGAGCTAGATAGGGCTCTTATAGATAGCGGAGTCAGGGGATATGGGGAGAAGGCAGGAATGGGGTACTGATTGGGGATGATCAGCCATGATCACATTGAATGGCGGTGCTGGCTCGAAGGGCCGAATGGCCTACTCCTGCACCTATTGTCTATTGTCTATTGACCTCCTCCAGCAGCTCGTTCCACACACCCAATAAGTTACCCCTCAGGTTCCTATTAAATCTCTCCACCCCACCCCATCTCACCATAAACCTATGTCCTCAGGTTCTCGATCCCCATACTCTCGGTAAAAGACTTGTCCCACTCTGGGAAAAAACGTATCCAATCTATACCATCCATAACTTTGTACACCTCGATATGATCATCCCTCAACCTCCTGCTCTAACAATCCTGATAGCTCAGGCCCTCGTGTCCCGGCGACATCCTTGTAAATCTTCTCTGCACCATTTCTAACTTGACAACATCTTCCCCATAACAGTGCGACTAAAATTGAACACAATATTCTAAATTTCTAATACTCTCTCTATTTTGTTGACATCCTTCCTCGCCTAATTATAGGAAGGATGTCAACAAAATAGAGAGAGTACAGAGGAGATTTACTAGAATGTTGCCTGGGTTCCAGCAACTAAGTTACAGAGAAAGGTTGAACAAGTTAGGTCGTTATTCTTTGGAGCGCAGAAGGTTAAGGGGGGACTTGATTGAGGTCTTTAAAATGATGAAAGGGATAGACAGAGTTGACGTGGATAAGCTTTTCCCATTGAGGGTAGGGAAGATTCAAACAACAGGGCATGACATGAGAATTAAGGGACAGAAGTTTCGGGGTAACATGAGGGGGAACTTCTTTACTCAGAGAGTGGTGGCTGTGTGGAATGAGCTTCCAGCAGAAGTGGTGGAGGCAGGATCGATTTTAACATTGAAAAGTAAAGTGGATAGGTATATGGACGGGAAGGGAATGGAGGGGTATGGTCTGAGTGCAGGTAGATGGGACTAGGGGAAAATAAATGGTCGGCACGGACTGGAAGGGCCGAGAAGGCCTGTTTCCGTGCTGTAATTGTTATATGGTTATGGTTAAATGCGGTCTCACCAACGTCTTGTACAACTGCAACGTGACCTCCCAACTTCTATACTCAATACTCTGACTGATGAAGGCCAAAGTGCCAAAAGCCGTTTTACGCTCGAGACTTTGCTTTAGACTTCAGTAGATATCATCCCATATAAACAATTTCCCAATGTACCGGGCGGTGGTAGAGTTGCTGCCTCACAGCGCCAGAGATCCGGGTTCGAATCCTGACTACGGGTGCTGTCTGTACGGAGTTTGCACGTCCGACCCGTGGCTCACGTGGATTTCCTCCGAGAACTTCGGTTTCCTCCCACACTCCAAAGGCGTACAGGTTTGTGGGTTAATTGGCTTGGTATAAATGTAAATATTGTCCCTAGTGTGTGTAGGGTAGCGTTAAGGGCCAGTCCCACTTTCACAACCTAATTCACAACCTTTTTTACACGTGGACATTTTTCATCAGGCTGGAAAAAACGCCCCGACCTACTTGATGCCACGAGTACCTACGACTAACATCACGACCTACCTACGACCTACCTACGACCTTGTGACGACCATGCTGCGAGAATGAGTCAAGGGCAAACTCGACAGAGGTCGTGAAAGTGGGACAGGCCCTTTAGTGTGCGGTGATCGCTGGTCTGTGCGGACCCGATGGGCCGAAGGGCCTGTTTCTGCTCCGTATCTCTACACTAAACTAAACTACATTTAATCCAATGTTCAAGAAAAATAATGCTACACCAATTCACAGTTACGATGTTGCAAAGAGTGGCATCAATACTATTTAATCTATTTTACGTGAAGAGTGTATTTTTTACGTCAATACCATGGCAAACATGTTATGAAATCTCTCAGAAATAATATTGAAAATGAAATACCTTTGTTGTCACCGGGAATGTATGAATGGATTTCCCCACGGAGACTGTATAATGTCTGATATTTGATAGTTTAAGAGAAAATAATCTAGTTGATTTGAGCTTAGAGATACAGCGCGGAAACAGGCCCTTCGGCCCACCGAGTCCGTACCGGCCAGCCGTTCCCGCACACTAACACGAACCCACACACACAAGGGGCAAGTTACACCTACCTCAAAAGTCTGCTCACCCACCGCACCACCTCCAGGTCCCTCAGATCGGCCAACTTGGGGTTACTGAATGTCCCGCGGTCTAGGCATGAGCTCAGGGGCGACCGACCGATCGCGCCTTTGCGGTTGCAGCGCCTAGACTGTGGAACAGCGTCCCTCAAAAGGACAAAGGACATTTATTGCTACATACACCAATTGGTGCAGTGAAATTTGTCTTGCAGTGCAGCACACAGATAAAGATAAGACACAACGTTAAAGAATTTAACATAAACATAAAAAACATCCCCAGACAATGGTTCCCATTATGAGGGAAGGCACAAAGTCCAGTCCCCATTCACAGTTCACCCATAGTCGGGCCTATTGAGGCCCTAACAGTCGCCGCTATGGGGGCCGATGTTCCAGGCCCTTCTTCGACGGGTGATGGTGCTCCGGTGACGGGGGAACCCTCTCAGCGGCTCAGGGTGCCTGTAACGGCCGCTTCCTCGCTGGAGACCGCGGCTTCCGACGCCAACGGGCTGCGCTGGATGGAGCTCCACAACTGGTGATCTCGCCGAGAGATCCCAGGCTCCCGATTTAAATTTCAGCGCAGCCGGCTGCCCCGCAGTCCCACAGCTCCGCGATGTTCACCTGCGGTCTCCAGCTCACCGGAGCTCCAGCGCGGCGACCCAGGCAAGGAATCGCCAGCTCCGCGATGGTGCTCCAGCGCTGCGCCGCTGCCGAAGCCGAGGCTCTGGGCGGTCCCCTCAGGAAACGCCGCTACAGGCCCGGCTGGTAGGCCGTGAGGACGGGTCAACGGTGCTGCCCGGAGAAAGCTGGCTCTCCGACCAGGTAGGGTCCCTAGAAAGCAGTTTCCCCCTTCCCCACCCCCACATAAAAAAAGGCTCAGTCTCCGAAAATCAAAAAACTCAACTAACTAAAAATAAAAAAGAGAGAAAAAACGGACAGCTGCAGGCTGGGCAGCCGTACCCGTACAGGACGGCACCCTTGAAAAACCTCTTCCCATCAGAACCGCCCCCTCCATCGACTCTTTTAAGTCGAGACTAAAAAATTATTTCTACTCTCAAGACTTTCTTAACGTCCTCTGAGGGAGGGCTACATGTGTGTATTTATGTATGTACTTAATCTATGAACCACTGTTGTATAACGTTAGTACCTCCACCAATGTAAAGCACTTTGGCCAACGAGAGTTGTTTTTTAAATGTGCTATAGAAATAAAAGTGACTTGGCAATTTCGCCAAGCCAATTAACGTTCATCCCTGCGCATCTTTGTAGTTTGGGCAGAAACCGGAGCACCCGGAGAAAACCCACGCTGGTCACGGGGGAGAACGTACAAACTCCGTACAGACAGCACCCGTAGTCAGGATTGAACCCGGGTCTCTGGCGCTGTGAGGCAGCAACTCTACCGCTGCGCCACCGTGCCGCCCAAGTGATACCTGTGCATTAGACAATAGACAATAGACAATAGGGGCAGGAGTAGGCCATTCGGCCCTTCGAGCCAGCACCGCCATTCAATGTGATCATGGCTGATCATCCCCAATCAGTTCCCCGTTCCTGCCGTCTCCCCATATCCCCTGGCTCCGCTATCTTTAAGAGCCCTATCTTGCTCTCTCTTGAAAGTATCCAGAGAACCGGTCTCCACCGCCCTGTGGAGGCAGAGAATTCCACAGAATTCCAACATTAATATGAATTTCCCTGGACCTCGGTACGAGTGTCAAATTAAGTTTGATTGAACCGCTGAAGCATCTGTACACTGTGGACGGCTCGATTGTAATCATGCGTTGTCTTCCCGCTGGCTGGTTAGCTCGCAACAAAAGCTTTTCACGGTACCTCGGTACACGTGACACTAAACTCAACTGAAAAAAGCAGCAACAAATAATTGCTTGGATGTAGATCAGACCTTGTTTTGCGGTAAAGTGACAACACAGAGATAACAGGAATAAAGAACGATGCATCACATTGACGAGCTGTGGATGGGAGCAGATGCTGCTTCCTATTGTCATTTATGCTCAAAGCATCTTGGCAACAAGAGGCCAGGTTCTAAAGGGCCTTTCCCACCAGCATCCGACTCCATGCGGTGAGTGCGATCAAACTAGAAGCGGGGGCCGCGCGGAGGTCGGGTGATCCCCGTACAGGGCCGTTCCCACCAGCATGCGCCTGCATGCGGCAAGCGCGACCAAACCAGCAGCGGGGGCCGCGCGGAGGTCGGGTGAGTGGCGCAACGCGGCGCAAAGTGAGGCGAACTTGGAGCGAAGTCTTAAAGGTAAGTTCGCCAGGACAGAGAGAGGCACACAGAGAAGGGCACAGAGGCACACACACACAGAGGGCCACGGAGCCACACACAGAGAGGGTCACGGAGGCACCTACAGAGAGAGTCACGGAGGCACGATGTCGAGGCGGTGTGTAATGCGTCGAGGCGACTGCGAGCCGACAAGCCGTTGCCGCGCAGAATTTTTGAACATAGTCAGTTTTTCGGAGCCCCGCGCGATGTCGGGACGACTCCGGCGATCGAAGTGGGACCGGCCCCATGACGGCGGATGGCTCAAGCGACCACGTTAGGTCGCGCTAATCGCATAGAGTTGCATGCTGGTGGGACAGGTCCTTAAGGTTCAATAGTTGCTGTCAACCATGTCACCACCATCCCTCCCCCACCCGAGTTCTCCGACCAGCCTGACTGTCCTCCTGATTAAAGTTTACATTGTTCGCCTCGTTGCCACCTTCACCCGGCTAACGATGATCTATTCTACATTTTCCTTGGAGCTTCGCCCCTTTCATCATTCCCCTGCAATATTCCTAACTGTCACTGTATATCACGTTGTCACTTGCGGGCGGAGTACCAAGACAAATTCCTTGTATGTGAATGCTTGGCCAATAAACTTATTCATTCATTCATTTGATCTCTTGTTTCCACACCTTGCCCATCCATATCTCTTATTTCCCCTCCCGACTCTCAGTCTGAAAAAGGGTCTCCAACCGAAACGTCACCCATTCCTTCTCTCCAGAGATGCTGCCTGACCCGCTGAGTTACTCAGGCAGCATCTGTGGAGAACATGGATAGGTGACGTTTCACAGAGTGCTGGAGTAACTCAGCGGGTCAGGCAGCATCTGTGGAGAACATGGATAGGTGACGTTTCACAGAGTGCTGGAGTAACTCAGCGGGTCAGGCAGCATCTGTGGAGAACATGGATAGGTGACGTTTCACAGAGTGCTGGAGTAACTCAGCGGGTCAGGCAGCATCTGTGGAGAACATGGATAGGTGACGTTTCACAGAGTGCTGGAGTAACTCAGCGGGTCAGGCAGCATCTGTGGAGAACATGGATAGGTGCCAAGGGATAGGACAAGCTAGATGCTGGAAGATTGTTCCCGATGTTGGGGGAGTCCAGAACAAGGGGTCACAGTTTAAGGATAAGGGGAATTCCTTTAGGACCGAGATGAGGAAAACATTCTTTACACAGAGAGTGGTGAGTCTCTGGAATTCTCTGCCACAGAAGGTAGTTGAGGCCAGTTCATTGGCTATATTTAAGAGGGTGGCACTTGTGGCTAAGGGGATCAGGGGGTATGGAGAGAAGGCAGGTACGGGATACTGAGTTGGATGATCAGCCATGATCACATTGAATGGCGGTGCAGGCTCGAAGGGCCGAAAGGCCTCTACTCCTGCACCTATTTTTGTATGTTTCTATGACGTTTCACAGAGTGCTGGAGTAACTCAGCGGGTCAGGCACCATCTGTGAAGGGAAGGAATGGGTGACGTTTCGGCTCAAGACCCTTTGGGTCTCGGCCCGAAACGTCGCCCATTCCTTCTCTCCAAAAAGAAGTGATTTTCCAAATGGTGCCAATTACTAAGGGTGCGAATTATCGGATATTATGGTATTCTGGAGAGAAGGAATGGGTGATGTTTCACAGAGTGCTGGAGTAACTCAGGCGTATGGGCCAAGCGCAGGCAGGTGGGCCTCGTTCAGATGGGACATGTTGGCCAGTATAGATAAGTTGGGCCGCTGGGCCTGTATCCACACTGTATCACTCTATGACTGTACCAGGTGGGACTAGAGTAGATGGGACACCTTGGTCGGCATGGTTGAGAGGGGCCGAAGGGCCTGTTTCCGTACTGTACCACGCCCTAAATGACAAAGGCATCGGGCTAATTGGTAAATGATGTGCCTCTGACTGCCGGCTGGTCCCGGCCCGGCCTGTTTTGATTTCACACGCAGCATATGGACTATTTTCTCTTGCATTTAATTACACAATGCTCACTCTCCACGTGTGAATCCCAGTGCCACTGAAGTCTCACGAAAAAACAAAGACCGCATCACTTCAGACAGGCTTCAAAAATAGGAAGCGAGGATCGGATGTAAATATATTTCAGAACACACAACAAGTGCTTGGAGCGCATACATTTAGTTGAGTTTAGTTCACAGACACAGTCTGGAAACAGGCCCTTCGGCCCACCGAGTGCAGGCCGACCGTCCGCCACCCGTTCACACTCGTTCCCTGATATCCCACTGTCTCATGCACTCCCCACATACTGGATCCTGAACACTTTAAGAAGGAACTGCAGATGCTGGAAAATCGAAGATAGACAAAAGTGCTGGAGAAACTCAGCACTTTAAGACGAGGAATAAGGGGTAGGACATTTAGAACGGATTAAGAATAAGGGGTAAGCCATTTAGAACGGAGACGAGGAAACACTTTTTCTGACAGAGAGTGGTGAGTCTGTGGAATTCTCTGCCTCAGAGGGCGGTGGAGACCGGTTCTCTGGATACTTTCAAGGGAGAGCTAGATAGGGCTCTTAAAGATAGCGGAGTCAGGGGATATGGGGAGAAGGCAGGAATGGGGTACTGATTGGGGATGATCAGCCATGATCACATTGAATGGCGGTGCTGGCTCGAAGGGCCGAATGGCCCACTCCTGCACCTATTGTCTATTGTCTATTGTCTATTGTCTAACGACCGCGACTGTGATATTCTATGGGCCGTGTTTGTCTTTGGTTGCTCTACACACTTCAGTTTTACTCTCTATAATTTTTACCTATTAGCAAAAATACAAAATTTAAAAACTATAATGTTTTTAAATTTGGTATTTTTGCTAATTATTTACAAGGTATATCAGTTGTGGCCTGATATGCTGCAGCTCGCTAGAACTTCCCTGTCAGTACATATGACATTTGATCTCTTTTGACACTGGTGAATCTCTGAAAATCTCTTGCATTTACGACAGACACAAAAGGCTGGAGTAACTCAGCGGGACAGGCAGCATCTCTGGAGAGAAGGAATGGGTGACGTTTTGGGCCGAGTCCCTTCTTCGGACAATTTTAGTAAAGATGAGGGTATGGGGGCCTGTAAAACGGAAGTCATTGAAGGTCTTGATCTGAAACGTCACCCATTCCTTTTCCTCAGGAGATGCTCAAAGTTTCTTGACAACAAGAGGCCAGGTTCTAAGGTTCAATAGTTAGTCTTCTCTGTAAACACAATTCCTCTCCATCCTAGTTCTCCGACCAGTCTGACTGTCCTCCTGATTAAAGTTTACATTGAACGCCTCGTTGTCACCTTCCCCGAGCTAACGATGGTCTACTCTACATTTATTCTTCACCTTCATCCCCTTTGATCTCTTGTTTTCACACCTTACCCATCCCTCTCTTGTTTCCCTTCTCCCCTGAATCTCAGACTGAAGAAGGGTCCCGACCCGAAACGTCGCCCATTCCTGCTCTCATACAAGGAATTTGCCTTGGTGCTCTGCCCACAAGTAACAACATGATGTTGGGGAGGTCCAGGACAAGGGGTCACAGCTTAAGGATAAGGGGGAAATCCTTTAGGACCGAGATGAGAAGGACTTTTTTCACACAGAGAGTGGTGGGTCTCTGGAACTCTCTGCCACAGAGGGTAGTTGAGGCCAGTTCATTGGCTATATTTAAGAGGTTGTTAGATGTGGCCCTTGTGGCTAAGGGGATCAGAGGGTATGGAGAGAAGGCAGGTACGGGATACTGAGTTGGATGATCAGCCATGATCATATTGAATGGCGGTGCAGGCTCGAAGGGCCGAATGGCCTACTCCTGCACCTAATTTCTATGTTTCTATGTTTCTATGTCTATGACATACAGTGACAGTTACGAATGACTCAGAAATCATTAAACATTTTAATAATAATAAAACATTAATGATGAAACACCGACATTCAGTGTGCGGGGGGTCGCTGATCGACGTGGACTCGGTGGGCCAAGGAATCTGTTTCCGCGCTGTGTCTTGAAACTATACTAAAGCATTTCATATTTTCCTTGAAGAATCCCGACCCGAAACGTCGCCTATTCCTTTGCTCCATTGATGCTGCCTGACCCGCTGAGTTACGCCAGCATTTTGTGTCTACCTTCGGTGTAAGTTGGGACAAGGGGAAGTACAACGGGATCTGGGGGTCCTTGTTCATCAGTCAATGAAAGTAAGCATGCAGGTACAGCAGGCAGTGAAGAAAGCCAATGGCATGTAGGCCTTTATAACAAGAGGAGTTGAGTATAGGAGCAAAGAGGTCCTTCTGCAGTTGTACAGAGCCCTAGTGAGACCACACCTGGAGTATTGTGTGCAGTTTTGGTCCCCTAATTTGAGGAAGGACATTCTTGCTATTGAGGGTGTGCAGCGTAGGTTTACAAGGTTAATTCCCGGGATGGCGGGACTGTCATCTGCTGAGAGAATGGAGCGGCTGGGCTTGTACACTCTGGAGTTTAGAAGGATGAGAGGGGATCTCATTGAAACGTATAAGATTGTTTAGGGTTTGGGCACGCTAGAGGCAGGAAACATGTTCCCCATGTTGGGGGAGTCCAGCACCAGGGGCCACAGTTTAAGAATAAGGGGTAAACCATTTAGAACGGAGACGAGGAAACACTTTTTCTTGCGAGTTTGTGGAATTCCCTGCTTCAGAAGGCGGTGGAGGCTAATTCTCTGGATGCTTTCAAGAGAGAGTTAAATAGAATACAGCCAGTAGGATCATCGGTGCTCCACTCCCTTTCCTGTTGGAGATCTATCAGAAGCGTAGCATCCGTAAAGCCACCTCCATTATTAAGGACCCACATCACCCATCACATAACATCTTCTCCATTCTGCCATCTGGGAAGAGGTACAGGAGCATCAGCTGCAGAACCAGCAGGATGCTACACAGCTTCATCCCCCAGGCAATAAGACTGGTTAACGGACTGTGTCCCCTCCCCATACATCACCCACCAAATCATCTAACCTCACCCAAACTTTGACAGCTAGGCACCTGTCAAGGTAAAGTCACTGTTCCGTCTGAATGTCTAGTTCAATTTTAGGTCTATTTTCGATATGTTAATTTTAAAGTTGTATGCATTTATTCTGTTTATATTAACTGCACTGACAAAAACTGATGAGGAACATGTTTTTGTTTCTTCTGTGTGTGTAAGTACTCAGTGAGATGACAATAAAGTTAGTACTGAATGCTAGAGGTCTCAGGGGATAGGGCTCTTAAAGACAGCGGAGTCAGGGGATATGGGGAGAAGGCAGGAACGGGGAACTGATTGGGGATGATCAGCTGTGATCACATTGGGAATGGTGGTGCTGGCTCGAAGGGCCGAATGGCCTACTCCTGCATCTATTGTCTATTGTCTAAACCACTATCTGCAGTTCCTTCCTACACGCTTGAAGCAAAATGATGCGTTTTTTCTGACCTGTGAGTTTGTGCAGAGTCGCGCAGTTAACATACTGAAACGAAAGATTTCTGAGGAGTTAAGTCTAATTAAACTGCATCCTTAAATGGAGGAAGTAATGATGTCTGCCTCATTAAAATGATAATGAAGCTTATGATGATCAAACTGCTTCATAATTGGTGTTAGTTCAATGGAGAGATGACTAATTATAAATAAATTTAACAGAAATCGCACTTTGGTCATCTTTCATTGGCTTTCATCCCTTCAGACAACTATTCTTTCACTCAGTTCACCGTTATCATTTCTTAAGGGCCTGTCCCACTTACGCGACCTTGGCTCGCAAATTACGCGACCTCGTGGTCGCTTGAGGCGTACGGGCACCGAATGGCCGCGCGGGGCCGGTCCCACTTGGAAGCGTGGAGTTGCGTTGGGCTGGTCACGACTTTGCGCGGGGCTCCGAAAAACTGACAGTGTCCAAAATCTTCGCGCACCACCGCTTGTCTGTGTCTCTGTGTCTCTGTGACCCTGTGTCTCTGTGACTCTGTGTCTCCGTGTCTCCGTGTCTCTGTGACTCTGTGTCTCTGTGACTCTGTGACTGTGATTCTGTGTCTCTGTGTCTCTGTGTCTCTGTGTCCCCATGTCTCTGTGTCTCTGTGACTCTGTGACTGTGATTCTGTGTCACTGTGTCTCTGTGTCTCTGTGACTGTGTGTCTCTGTGTCTCTGTGACTCTGTGTCTGTGATTCTGTGTCACTGTGTCTCTGTGTCTCTGTGACTCTGTGTCTCTGTGTCTCTGTGACTCTGTGACTCTGTGTCTCTGTGACTCTGTGTCTCTGTGTCTCTGTGTCTCTGTGTCTCTGTGACTCTGTGTCTCTGTGTCTCTGTGTCTCTGTGACTCTGTGACTCTGTCTCTCTGTGTCTCTGTGTCTCTGTGACACTGTGTCTCTGTGTCTCTGTGACTGTGTCTCTGTGTCTCTGTGACGCAGGCGCGTTGTGGTCGAATGCAGCATCTTGACGGCGAACACGGCGCCTTGACGGCGTACGCCTAGCGAGTGGCGTTGCGCGTGGCATTGTGCAATGACATCACCGCCCGGCATGGCGTTGCGTGATGACGTCACCGCCCGATGCCGTGCAACGCCCAAGCTCAGTCGGCCCGCCTCCTGCCCAGCTGATTGGTAAGTATAAACTGCGCGCGTACTTAGCACGAACTTCACGTGACCTCCGCTTCCGTTTGGTCGCGCCAAACGCATGCAATCGCATGCAAGTGGGACAGGCCCTTTAGTCTCATTGAGTTTAGTTCTTCCAAGTTCCTTAGCAGTGCGTTGGGGCAGGCTAGGACATCATTCCTTGCGGCACAGATTAGAGGCTGAGGGGTGATCTTGTAGAGGTTGTGACCACTGCCCAGTCCATCACCGGCTCTGACCTCCTCCACCATCGAGGGGATCTATCGCAGTCGCTGCCTCAAAAAGGCAGCCGGCATCATCAAGGACCCACACCATCCTGGCCACACACTCATCTCCCTGATACCTTCAGGTAGAAGGTACAGGAGCCTGAAAACTGTAACGTCCAGGTTCAGGAACAGCCTCTTCCCCGCAGCCATCAGGCTATTAAACACGACAGCGACCAAACTCCGAACTACAATAGACTATTATCATTATTGCACGGTTATTATTTGTTCTTTTCGTTCAGAGTTTGTGTTATATAATTTATTCTGTTTATATATTGTGTTGAGCTGCAGCAAGTACCAATGTCATTGTTCTATCTGGGACACACGGCAACAAAACACCCTCCACTCTTGAATAAAATCATAAGTTCATAAGATCTAGGAACAGAATCAGGCCATTCGGCCCATCTACTCCGCCATTCAATCATGGCTGATCTATCTCTCCCGCTCTCAACCTTTCCCTCGCAACCCCATTCTCCAGACTCCTGACACCCGTGTTTCGACCCGAAACTTTGCCTATTTCCTGCGCTCCATAGATGCTGCCTCACACGCTGAGTTTCTCCAGCACTTTTGTCTACCTTTGATTTTCCAGCATCTGCAGTTCCTTCTTAAACAATCAATCTATCTCTGCTTTAAACATATCCACTGACTTGTGGCCTCCACAGCCGTCTGTGGCAATGAGTTCCACAGATTCACCACCTTCTGACCAAAGAAATTCCTCCTCATCTCCTTCCTAAAGGGACATCCTTTTATTCTGAGGCTGTGCCCTCTGGTCCTAGACTCTCCCACTAGTGGAAACATCCTCTCCACATCCACTCTATCCGGGCCTTTCACTTTTCAGTAAGACTCTGTGTCTCCGTGTCTCCGTGTCTCTGTGTCTCTGTGACTGTATCTCTGTGTCTCTGTGTCTCTGTGTCTCTGTGTCTCTGTGTCTCTGTGTCTCCGTGTCTCCGTGTCTCCGTGTCTCCGTGACTGTATCTCTGTGTCTCTGTGTCTCTGTGTCTCTGTGTCTCTGTGACTGTGTCTCTGTGTGTCTGTGACTCTGTGTCTCTGTGTCTCTGTGATTGTGTCTCTGTGTCTCTGTGTCTCTGTGTCTCTGTGACTGTGGTCCTGTGTCTCTGTGTCTCTGTGTCTCTGTGTCTCTGTGTCTCTGTGTCTCTGTGACTGTGGTCCTGTGTGTCTGTGACTCTGTGTCTCTGTGTCTCTGTCATTGTGTCTCTGTGTCTCTGTGTTTCTGTGTCTCTGTGACTGTGGTCCTGTGTGTCTGTGACTCTGTGTCTCTGTGTCTCTGTCATTGTGTCTCTGTGTCTCTGTGTTTCTGTGTCTCTGTCTCTGTGTCTCTGTGTCTCCGTGTCTCTGTGTCTCTGTGTCTCTGTGTCTCTGTGTCTCTGTGTCTCTGTGTCTCCGTGTCTCTGTGTCTCTATGTTCCTGTGACTGTGACTCTGTGACTCTGTGTCTCTGTGTCTCTGTGTCTCTGTGTCTCTGTGACTCTGTGTCTCTATGTTCCTGTGACTGTGTCTCTGTGTCTCTGTGTCTCTGTGTCTCTGTGTCTCTGTGTCTCCGTGTCTCTGTGTCTCTATGTTCCTGTGACTGTGACTCTGTGTCTCTGTGACTCTGTGACTCTGTGTCTCTGTGTCTCCGTGTCTCTGTGACTCTGTGACTCTGTGACTCTGTGTCTCTGTGTCTCCGTGTCTCTGTGTCTCTGTGTCTCCGTGTCTCTGTGACTCTGTGTCTCTGTGACTGTGACTCTGTGTCTCTGTGACTCTGTGACTCTGTGTCTCTGTGTCTCCGTGTCTCTGTGACTCTGTGACTCTGTGACTCTGTGACTCTGTGTCTCTGTGTCTCCGTGTCTCTGTGTCTCTGTGTCTCCGTGTCTCTGTGACTCTGTGTCTCTGTGACTGTGACTCTGTGACTGTCTATGGTTGATCAATGTCCCCCTATCTGTCCACAATATGAGTATTTGCACATTTTTACAGTGTGATCCTGCAGGAAAGAAAAATGCTGTTCACTTATCGAGTGCTTAAATGCTCAACGTGAAAGATTTGGTTGCAGCATTCGTAAAGGAATTGAAAATGCTCTCGACAAAAAGGAAATTAAACAGAGGGAGATAAAGATGAGAAGGAAAGGAGTGATCAGATATCTGTTTCCAAGGCAGGCACCAACATGATGGTCAAAGGAACTCACTCCACGCTGTAAGATCTCAAATATTTTTTTCAATCATAAGATTGTGATTGTGTGTGAGAGCTCGTTAAGAATGTCAAACCACAATACTGTCGTGATCATCCTGTGAGCATGTGGCAGTTTGGAGAGGGTGACGAGAAGGTTTACCAGGCAGCATCTCTGGAGAGAAGGAATGGGTGACATTTGAGATCGACACCCTTCTTCAGACCCTTCCCTTCTTCAGAGTGTGAAGAAGGGTTTCGACCCGAAACGTCACCCATTCCTTCTCTGCAGAGATGCTGCCTGTTCCACTGAGTTAAGCCCCTGTCCCACTGAGTTAAGCCCCTGTCCCACTGAGTTAAGCCCCAGTCCCACTGAGTTAAGCCCCAGTCCCACTGTACGAGGTAATTCAAGAGTTCTCCCGAGTTTTCCCCTGATTCGAACTCGGAGAATGTCCGTAGCGGGTCATATAACCATATAACCATATAACAGTTACAGCACGGAAACAGGCCTTCTCGGCCCTTCCAGTCCGTGCCGACCATTTATTTTCCCCTAGTCCCATCTACCTGCACTCAGACCATACCCCTCCATTCCCTTCCCGTCCATATACCTATCCACTTTACTTTTAAACGTTAAAATCGATCCTGCCTCCACCACTTCTGCTGGAAGATCATTCCACACAGCCACCACTCTCTGAGTAAAGAAGTTCCCCCTCATGTTACCCCTAAACTTCTGTCCCTTAATTCTCATGTCATGCCCTCTTGTTTGAATCTTCCCTACCCTCAATGGGAAAAGCTTATCCACGTCAACTCTGTCTATCCCTTTCATCATTTTAAAGACCTCAATCAAGTCCCCCCTTAACCTTCTGCGCTCCAAAGAATAAAGACCTAACTTGTTCAACCTTTCTCTGCAACTTAGTTGCTGGAACCCAGGCAACATTCTAGTAAATCTCCTCTGTACTCTCTCTATTTTGTTGACATCCTTCCTATAATTAGGCGACCAAAATTGTACACCATACTCCAGAATTGGTCTCACCAATGCCTTGTACAATTTTAACATTACTTCCCAACTGCTATACTCAATGCTCCGATTTATAAAGGCAAGCACACCAAAGGCTTTCTTTACCACCCTATCTACATGCGATTCCACCTTCAGGGAACTATGCACAGTTATTCCTAGATCCCTCTGTTCCACAGCATTCCTCAATTCCCTACCATTTACCATGTACGTCCTATTTTGATTTGTCCTGCCAAGATGTAGCACCTCACACTTATCCTCCATCTGCCATCTTTCAGCCCACTCTTCCAAATGGCCCAAATCTCTCTGTAGACTTTGAAAATCTACTTCATTATCCACAACACCACCTATCTTAGTATCATCTGCATACTTACTTATCCAATTTCCACCCCATCATCTAGATCAGTAGGGTCCATAGGAGTTCGTGGATGTCCTGTAGCGGCCCGTACGAGTAACGGTAGGTACTCGGGAAATCCGGTAAACCCGTGACGGTTTTTCAACACTGTGAAAAATGTCCAGTACGGGGGTCAGGGACTTCGGGGAGAAGGCAGGAGAATGGGGTTAGGAGCAAGAGGTAGATCAGCCATGATTGAATGTGGACAAAAATGTTGGAAAAACTCAGCGGGTGAGGCAGCATCTATGGAGCGAAGGAATAGGTGACGTTTACGGTCGAGACCCTTCTTCAGACTGATGTGGGGGCGGGGGGGGGGGGGAAGAAAGGAAGAAGCTGTGAACTTCTTCTGCAGTTGTATAGGGCTCTACTGAGACCACATCTGGAGTATTGTGTACAGTTTTGGTCTCCTAATTTTAGGAAGGACATCCTTGTGATTCAGGCAGTGCAGCGTAGGTTCACCAGATTGATTCCTGGGATGGCGGGACTGTCATATGATTGGAAAGACTAGGCTTGGGTTCACTGGAGTTCAGAAGGATGAGGGGATATCTTATAGAAACATATAAAATTATAAAAGGACTGGACAAGCTAGATGCAGGAAAAATGTTCCCAATGTTGGGCGAGGCCAGAACCAGGGGCCACACAGTCTTAGAATAAAGGGGAGGCCATTTAAAACTGAGGTGAGAAAAAACTTTTTCACCCAGAGAGTTGTGAATTTGTGGAATTCCCTGCCACAGAGGGCAGTGGAGGCCAAATCACTGGATGGATTTAAGAGAGAGTTAGATGGAGCTCTAGGGGCTAGTGGAGTCAAGGGATATGGGGAGAAGGCAGGCACGGGTTATTGATTGGGGATGATCAGCCATGATCACAATGAATGGGGGTGCTGGCTCGAAGGGCCGAATGGCCGCCTCCTGCACCTATTTTATATGTTTCTATGAGAGTGGGTTGTGGGAGAGCTGGGAAGAGGAGGGGAAGGAGGGGGAAAGCAAGGACTACCTGAAATTGGAGAAGTGAATGTTCATACCGCTGGGGTGTAGACAGAGGTTCACCTGCACCTCCTCCAACCTCATCTATTGCATCCGCTGCTCTAGGTGCCAGCTGATCTACATCGGTGAGACCAAGCGTAGGCTTGACGATCGCTTCGCCCAACACCTCCGCTCGGTCCGCATTAACCAACCTGATCTCCCGGTGGCTCAGAACTTCAACTCTCCCATTCAATGGAACTTCCCCCTCCCATTCCCAATCCGAACTTTCTGTCCTGGGCCTCCTCCATAGCCAGAGTGAGCACCACCGGAAATTGGAGGAGCAGCACCTCGTATTCCGCTTGGGCAGTCCGCACCCTAGTGGCATGAACATTCTCCAATATCCAGTAGCCCTTGCCATCTCCTCCCCTTCTCAGCTCCCCCTCAGTCCTCTTCCTTTCTTCTCCCCGCCCCACCCTACATCATTCTGAAGAAGGGTTTCGGCCCGAAACGTCGCCTATTTCCTTCGCTCCGTAGACGCTGCCTCACCCGCTGAGTTGCTCCAGCATTTTTCCCTACCTTCGATTTTCCAGCATCTGCAGTTCCTTCTTAAACACAATGCAGCCGAAATCAATCACTTTCCTCCTCACTTCGAGCCCAAGCAACTTCAAAGCTATTCCCACCTGACAGGGAACAAGACAACGAAAGTTTGGCATCGATCGGCATGATCTGGCCTTCTCGTTTGGGGAGGCTAAGTGGACAGATGGTGTGGGAAGAGCAAATGCAGCGTTCGACTGGAAGAGCGATATATCTGGGGCGTTACTGAGCCCTCAGTGTGACTGACACATGCTGCCACTGTTGTGCGGGAGTACATTAGCTGACAACTATATTTTGCTCACTGCATCTTCTCCTCTCAATCCGACCTTTCTGTCCTGGGCCTCCTCCATGGCCAGAGTGAAATATGAGGTGCTGCTGCTCCAATTTGTGGTGGTGCTCACTCTGGCCATGAAGGAGGCCCAGGACAGAAAGGTCGAATTGGGAATGGGAGGGGGAGTTGAAGTGCTGAGCCACCGGGAGATCAGGTTGGTTATTAATGCGGACCGGGCGGAGGTGTTGGGCGAAACGATCGCCAAGCCTACGCTTGGTCTCACCGATGTAGAGCAGCTGACACCTAGAGCAGCGGATGCAATAGATGAGGTTGGAGGAGGTGCAGGTGAACCTCTGTCACACCTGGAACAACTGCTTGGGTCCTTGGATGGAGTCGAGGGGGGGAGGTAAAGAGACAAGTGTAGCATTCCCTGCAGTTGCAAGGGCCTCTTCCTTTCTTCTTCCCGCCCCTCCTCCCCCCACCCCCTCATCAGCCTGAAGAAGGGTCTCGACCCGAAACGTCACCCATTCCTTCGCTCCATAGACGCTGCCTCACCCGCTGAGTTTCTCCAGCATTTTTGTCGACCTTCGATTTTTCCAGCATCTGCAGTTCTTTCTTAAACAAGCGCAACGATATATCAGGGAAAAGCCGTTCCAGTCTTTGCTGCAATTGACGGCATTTAACTCTTAACCCGTTCAGAGCTGAAATGTCAGGGTGGTAATTACTGTGTTTTTTTTTGTAGGCTGCACTCAGGACCAGAATAATATACTTTGTGTCACCACACTAAGTCAATTACTGGGATCTAGACCGACTGTTGAAGTCACTTCACTGGTGTTGTGACAATTCATGAAACGTGTAATCATACAACGGTACAAAGACCAAGTGGGTAATTGCCAGCATTTGCAAATCTGTCCCAATCATCGCATTTCCTGCAGCTATGCAGGACTTCGGTTCAGCCGCATTTGGAGTATTGCGTCTAGATCTCGCCGCCCCGCTACAGCAATGATTAGTTAAGTTTAAGGATAAGGGGGAAGTCATTTAGGACCGAGATGAGGAAAACATTTTTCACACAGAGAGTGGTGAATCTGTGGAATTCTCTGCCACAGAAGGTAGTTACACAGAAGGTAACTACTTACAAAATTCTTAAGGGGTTGGACAGGCTAGATGCTGGAAGATTGTTCCCGATGTTGGGGAACTCCAGAACAAGGGGTCACAGTTTAAGGATAAGGGGGAAGTCTTTTAGGACCGAGATGAGAAAAACATTTTTCACACAGAGAGTGGTGAGTCTGTGGAATTCTCTGCCACAGAAGGTGGTTGAGGCCAGTTCATTGGCTATATTTAAGAGGGAGTTAGATGTGGCCCTTGTGGCTAAAGGGATCGGGGGGTATGGGGAGAAGGCAGGTACGGGATACTGAGTTGGATGATGAGCCATGATCATATTGAATGGCGGTGCAGGCTCGAAGGGCCGAATGGCCTACTCCTGCACCTAATTTCTATGTTTCTATGTTCCTGTTAAGAAAGAACTGCAGATGCTGTAAAAATCGAAGGTAGACATCCCATTTTCTCGGGTACACAAAAGGCTGGAGAAACTCAGCGGGTGCAGCAGCATCTAAGGAGCGAAGGAGATAGGCGACGTTTCGGGTCGAGACCCTTCTTCAAACTCCTGAAGGTATCCCATTTTCTCATCCACTCCCTGCACACACTGGGGAGAATTTACAGAGGGCCACAAACCTAAAAATCCGCACGTCTTTGGAGTGTGGAAGGAAACTGGATTCAAAAGAGAGTTAGATTTAAGTAAGTAAGTAAGTAAGTTTATTGGCCAAGTATTCACATACAAGGAATTTGCCTTGGTGCTCCGCCCGCAAGTAACAACATGACATACAGTGACAGTTACGAATGACTCAGAAAACACTAAACATTAATAATAATAAGACATTAATGATAAAACACCATTGATCAAGCATGTGAACCAACAAAATACCAGATCAAAGGGCGGCTACAGATTTTTGGCTGTTGAGCAGAGCAACTACTCGTGGATAAAAACTGTTTTAAAATGGATAAATGGATAAAATGCTGGAGAAACTCAGCGGGTGAGGCAGTGAAGGAATAGGTGACGTTTCGGGTCAAGACCCTTCTTCAGACTGGTTAGGTACAAGACCAGAAACGTCACCTATTCCTTCGCTCCATGGATGCTGCCACACCCGCTGAGTTTTCCAGCATTTCTGTCTATCATTAGTTTAGTTTAGCTCAACGGGACAGGCGACATCTGTGGAGAGAAGGGGTGGGTGACGTTTCGGGCCGAGACCCTTCTTCAGAAAAAGAGTTTCGACCTGAAACGTCACCCATTCCTTCTCCCCAGAGATGCCGCCTGTCCCGCTGTGTTACTCCAGCACTCTGTGTCTATCCATGTACCTGTCTAAATATTTCATAAAACATGTTGGTTAATGTTTTGATTTAGTTTAGTTTAGGTATAGACCATAGACAATAGGTGCAGGAGTAGGCCATTCAGCCCTTCGAGCCAGCACCGCCATTCAATGTGATCATGGCTGATCATCCATAATCAGTACCCCGTTCCTGCCTTCTCCCCATATCCCCTTGATGTTTAGAGGTACAGCGCAGAAATAGGCAGTACGACCCACCGAGTCCGCGCCGACCAGCGATCCCCGCACACACTAACACGATTCTACACACACTGGCAGCAATTCACATTTACATCAAGCCAATTAACGTACAAGTCTGTGGAATTCTCTGCCTCAGAGGGCGGTGGAGGCAGGTTCTCTGGATGCTTTCAAGAGAGAGCTAGATAGGGCTCTTAAAAATAGCGGAGTCAGGGGATATGGGGAGAAGGCAGGAACGGGTACTGAATGGGGATGATCAATCATGATCGCATTGAATGGCGGTGCTGGCTTGAAGGGCCGAATGGCCACTCCTGCACCTATTGTCTATTGTCTACTGTCTATTGTCTATTGTCTATATGGACAATTTTACATTGATAGCAAATTCAATTAACCTGCAAATCTGTACGTCTTTGGAGTGTGGGAGGAAACCGGAGCACCCGGAGAAAACCCCACGGGTCCCTGCCGCTGCGATCGAAACCTGTACGGCTTTGGAGTGCGGGTGAGGAAACCGAAGATCTCGGAGGAAATCTCAGGCAGGTCACACGGGGAGAACGTACAAACTCACGGGCAGCACCCGCAGTCGGGATCGCACCCGGGGTCTCCGGGGCAGCAAGCGCAGTAAAGGCTGCAACTCTGCCGCTGCAACAGCGTGGCTCCCCAAACGCTTCTCATTCAGGTTTAAAAAGAGCCGCAAACACCCAAAGGTATCACAGCAGGTTGCCGATTATCAAGTTTGGCCAACACACCAACATTGTCACCGAGGTGAGAATTTATTGCACTGAAAACATCACATCTGTGTTACCTCCCAAAAGGCAAACACATCATTCTTGCTCCTTGTCCTCTCCGCAGACATCGCTCAGTGACTCCATATTGTTCTCTAGATCGCGTTGGCAATTATCCAGCGTAACAGTTGTTGTTTACATAAGCAAAGGAGCGATGCCAACCTCAGCGACATGAAGTGAAAGATTCATTAAATCGCTGTGAATATTCACTTTAATCACACGTTTCATTCTGGGTCGGGCACGGTGGAGTTGCTGCCTCGCAGCGCCAGGGACCTGTGGGGCTTTCTCCGGGTGCTCCGGTTTCCTCCCACACTCCAAAGACGTACAGATTTGCAGGTTAATTGAATTTGGTATCAATGTAAAATTGTCCATATAGACAATAGACAATAGGAGCATGTTGGGGGAGTCCAGAACCAGGGGCCACAGTTTAAGAATAAGGAGTAGGCCATTTGGCCCTTCGAGCCAGCACCGCCATTCACTGTGATCATGGCTGATCATCCACAATCAGTACCCCGTTCCTGCCTTCTCCCCATATTCCCTGACTCCGCTATCTTTAAGAGCTCTATCTAGCTCTCTCTTGAAAGCATCCAGAGAACTGGCCTCCACCGCCCTCTGAGGCAGAGAATTCCACAGACTCACAACTCTCTGTGAGAAAAAGTGTTTCCTCGTCTCTGTTCTAAATGGCTTACCCCTTATTCCTAAACTGTGGCCCCTGGTTCTGGACTCCTCCAACATCGGGAACATGTTTCCTGCCTCTAGCGTGTCCAACCCTTAATAATCTTATATGTTTCAATGAGATCTCCTCTCATCCTTCTAAACTCCAGAGTGTACAAGCCCAGCCGCTCCATTCTCTCAGCATATGACAGTCCCGCCATCCCGGGAATTAACCTTGTAAACCTACGCTGCACTCCCTCAATTGCAAGAATGTCCTTCCTCAAATATAGAGTTCATATAGAGTGTGCAGGATAGTACTCGTATGCTAGCCGGTGCAGACTGAGTGGGCTGAAGGGCCTGTTTCAGCATTGTATTAGTGGGAGAGTCTAGGGCTAGAGGTCGTAGCCTCAGAATTAAAGGACGTTCTTTTAGGAAGGAGATGAGGAGGAATTTCTTTAGTCAGTGGGTGGTGAATCTGTGGAATTCTTTGCCACAGACGGCAGGGGAGGCCAAATCAGTGGATAATTTTAAGGCAGAGATAGATAGATTCTTCTTCAGACTGAGTCTGAAGAAGGGTCTCGACCCGAAACATCACCCATTCCTTCTCTCCAGAGATGCTGCCTGTCCCGCTGAGAAAGGTTCACTTATCCACCTTTGATTTAAACCAGCATCTGCAGTTCTTTCCTACACATAGATAGATTCTTGATAGATAGATAGGTCATGGGGAGAAGGCAGGAGAATGGGGTTAGGAGAGAGAGGTAGATCATCATCATCGGGGGGGGGGGGGGGGGGACTGGAAACGAGTGTGACTGTCCTCTCCTCTCCATAGGGTGGTCTACTTGTGGGTCTGCAGATACACGTCTATAGAGGCCGATCCGCGATCCACACTCCGTGGGGCAACGTGGGCAGTGGAGACTGCTGGTGGGCAGTAGCCGTCGAGCCCCCTTCTCTCTCTCCCTCTCCTCACGATGCTGTCGCGTTGTCTCTGCCACACGGCGTAGCTCCGTTTCGTGACGTGCAGCTCCTTCCTGCGCGGATTTCCTCCAGGAGCGCCCGTCCAGTGCAACGTGCTCCCAGTCGCTCGATGTGACGCGGAATTTCTTCAAGCTGTTCTTGATGTTGTTCTTGAAGCGTTTGTTTGGCCTGCCGGGGGCTCGCCGACCTTCCTTCAGTTGGCAGAGTACAGGATTTGTTTAGGGAGACGTGTGTTGGACGTGTGCATGACATGGCCAGCCCATTGAAGTTGGTGCTGCATTAGTGTGGTGGTGTTGCTGGTCATGTTGGCTTCCTCCAAAACGCTGATGTTGGTGCGTTTGTCCCCCCAGCTGACCCTCAGAATCCTTTGTAAGGATCTTTGATGGTAGTGTTCCAGGGCTAACAAGAGCCTGCAGTAGGTGGTCCATGTCCCGGCTCCACACACACAGGGTGGAGAGGACAACGGCTCTGGAGACCAGCTGTTTTGTTTGAGCCTTTAGGTCTTGGTCTTCAAAGACTCTTCTCCTGAGGCAGGCAAAGGCTCCACTGGCACAGCTCAGGTGATGGTTGACCTCTGAGTCGATGTCTGCTTTTGAGGAAAGAATGCTGCCAAGGTAGGGGAAGTGGTCAATGTTTTCAAGAGTGGTGTTGGGTAGACGGCTGGGTAGGGTAGACGGCTGGTTGGGTGGAGGTTGATGTAGGGCCTGGGTCTTTTTGATATTTAAGGCTCTGTATGCCCTTGGCAAAGACATTCAGGATAATCTTCTGCAGAGTGCTGTAATGGCCCAGTTGTCCGCTTACTGAAGCTCCATGATGGCGGTGTTACTGGCTCTGCTCTTGGCCTTCAATGTATTAAAAGCCATGATCGAATGGCGGAGTAGACTTGATGGGCCAAATGTCCTAAATCTACTCCTATCCCTTATGAAAACTAAAAACACAAAACGCTGGAGTAACTCATCGGGTCAGGAAGCATCGGCAGGAGAGAAGGAATAGTTGATGTTTCAGGTCTTCAGACTGAGAGTCAGGGGAGAGGGAGACAGATATATGGAAGGGTAAAGTGGATGTCCTACCATATATGGATGTCCTACCAGCATCCGACTCCATGCGGTGAGCGCGATCAAACTAGAAGCAGGGGCCGCGCAGAGGTCGGGTGATCCCCTGTACAGGGCCGTTCCCACCAGCATGCGCCTGCATGCGGCAAGCGCGACCAAACCGGCAGCGAGGGCCGCGCGGAGGTCGGGTGAGTGGCGCAACGCGGCGCAAAGTGAGGCGAACTTGGAGCGAAGTCTTAAGTTAAGTTCGCCAGGACAGAGAGGTACACACAGAGAGGGGCACAGAGGCGCACACACAGAGGGTCACGGAGCCACACACATAGAGGGTTACGGAGGCACCTACATAGAGGGTCACGGAGGCATGACGTCGGGGCGGTGTGTAATGCGTCGAGGCTACTGCGAGCCAAACAAGGCGTTGCCGCACGGAACGTTTGAACACGGTCAGTTTTTCGGAGCCCCGCGCGATGTCGGGACGAACTCCGCACAATTCCGCACGGCTCCGGCGATCGAAGTGGGACCGGCCCCACGTTAGGTCGCGCTCATCGAATAGAGTTGCATGCTGGTGGGACAGGCCCTTAAGGTGTGAAAATGACAGATCAAAGCAGACAATGCTCAAAGTAAATGTAGAATGCTTCATTGAGGTGAAGGTGACAACTGGAGGGCAGTGAATCTAGTCGGAGAACTTGGATGGGGTGGGTCGGAGAGAGGGAATGTTGATTTCTCTGATGTCCAGTAATCCCTGCATCCCCTCTCTCTCTGCCCCTCCCCACCCTGGTTGTTATACTAGTTTCACTGTCATCCGTTGTGTAGATGTCGAGAGGTGCGTTCAGCCCTGGCTGAACAACTTCTAATCTTGTGTGTGTGTGTGTGTGTGGACTCGATAAGAAGAAGACCCTTGTCCATAGTCATCAATGGGCCATTGTGCAGGGGGTGATGTCCAGGCAGAGGCTATTGGTTTAACTTGGTGTAATGCTCAACTCGGATATTGTGGGCTGAAGGGCCTGTTCCTATGCTGTACTCTTCTATGTTCTATACCGCCTGATCCACTGAATTCCTCCAGCATTTTTAGCTCAAGTTTCAGGCATCTGCAGACTCCTACGCGTCTTAACTGAAATATTATTATTTTTGTTCATAATCTGAGCAATTTCAATTCCTGATTTACGATTATTGACCTGAAACATTAACTCTGTTTATTATTATCTCAAAACTGCCAAGTGATCAGAATTGCAAGGATTTGGATATTTCCTGGGATCGTTCTTGTCAACCTCCTCTGGACCCTCTCCAGAGCCGGCACATCCTTCCTCAGATACGGGGCCCAAATTTGCTCACAATATTCCAAATGTGGCCTGACCAGCGCCTTATAGAGCCTCAGCGTTACATAGAAACATAGAAACATAGAAATTAGGTGCAGGAGTAGGCCATTCGGCCCTTCGAGCCTGCACCGCCATTCAATATGATCATGGCTGATCATCCAACTCAGTATCCCGTACCTGCCTTCTCTCCATACCCTCTGATCCCCTTAGCCACAAGGGCCACATCTAACTCCCTCTTAAATATAGCCAATGAACTGGCCTCAACTACCCTCTGTGGCAGAGAGTTCCAGAGACCCACCACTCTCTGTGTGAAAAAAGTCCTTCTCATCTCGGTCCTAAAGGATTTCCCCCTTATCCTTAAGCTATGACCCCTTGTCCTGGACCTCCCCAACATCGGGAACAATCTTCCTGCATCTGTCCAACCCCTTAAGAATCTTGTAAGTTTCTATAAGATTCCCTCTCAATCTCCTAAATTCTAGAGAGTATAAACCGAGTCTATGCAGTCTTTGTTCATAAGACAGTCCTGACATCCCAGGAATCAGTCTGGTGAACCTTCTCTGCACTCCCTCTATGGCAATAATGTCCTTCCTCAGATTTGGAGACCAGAACTGTACGCAATACTCCAGGTGTGGCCTCACCAAGACCCTATACAACTGAAGTAGAACCTCCCTGCTTCACTGCCTGCTGTACCTGCATGCCTACTTTCAATGACTGGTGTACCATGACACCCAGGTCGCGTTACATCCCTGTTTTTGTATACAAGCCGTCTCGAAATAAATGCTAGCATTGAGTTTGCTTTCGTTATTACTGATTCAACTTGCAGATTAACTTTTTGGGACTCCTGCACCAGCTCCCAAGTCCCTTTGCACCTCTGCTATTTGGATTCTCTCCCCATTTGGCAAAATAGTCTACGCCTTTATTGCCATGGCCAAAATGGCTCGATTGTAATCATGTATTGTCTTTCC
>OY740783.1:2442955-2717955 GCA_963514005.1 Raja brachyura | reverse complement strand
TATTTTTAGTGAGTTTAGTGTTTTGTTTTGGAGTTCTAGTCTTTTTTATGTGGGGGGTGGGGGGGGGAAGGGGGAAACTACTTTTCCTGGTCCCTACCTGGTCGGAGAGGCAGCTTTTCTCCGGGCTGCACCGTCGACCCGTCCTCACGGCCTACCAGCGGGCCTGGAGCGGCGTTTCCTGAGGGGGCCGCCCAGAACCTCGGCTTCGGCAGCGGCTCAGCGCTGGAGCGCCATCGGGGAGCGGAGCGGGCGATACCTTGCCTGGGGCGCCGCGCTGGAGCTGCAGAATGCTGAGACCGCAGGTGAACATCGCGGAGCTGCGGGACTGTGGGGCGGCCGGCTGCGGGCGACGGCGCTGAACTTTAACATCGGGAGCCTGGGATCTCTCGGCGAGATCACCAGTTGTGGAGCTCCATCCAGCGCGGCCTTGTCAGCTTCGGAAGCCACGGACTCCGGTAGGGAAGCGGCCGTTCCAGGTGTCCCAAGCCGCTGTGAGGACTCTCTCGACGCCGGAACACCAACACCCGGTGAGAAGGCCTAAAACATCGGGCCGCCGTAGCGCCGACTGCGGAGGCCTCAATAGGCCCGACTATGGATGGACATGGGGATGGGACTGGACTTTGTGCCTTCCCCCACAGTGGGAACCATTGTGGGGGGATGTTTTTATGTTCATTGTTAATTCTTTAGTGTTGGGTCTTTAATTCTCATGTCATGCCCTCTTGTTTGAATCTTCCCTACCCTCAATGGGAAAGGCTTATCCACGTCAACTCTGTCTATCCCTTTCATCATTTTAATGACCTCAATCAAGTCCCCCCTTAACCTTCTGCGCTCCAAAGAATAAAGACCTAACTTGTTCAACCTTTCTCTGTAACTTAGTTGCTGGAACCCAGGCAACATTCTAGTAAATCTCCTCTGTACTCTCTCTATTTTGTTGACATCCTTCCTATAATTAGGCGACCACAATTGAACACCACACTCCAGAATTGGTCTCACCACACCGCATCACCTTATGTAAGTCCGACATCGGGGCTGGGGGACCTTGAGTTGGCCAGACCTCGAGTCTGCGGCTCCCAAAGTCCGCAGGCCGCGCCGGGTGGAGATTCAACGCTGGAGGCCCTCGGCAAACAGTCCAGGACTCCATGGAGTTCAGCGCCGCCCACGTTGGAAGCTCTCCAAACCAGAGCTCCACGATGTTGGAGCAACGGCCCAACGCTCTGGAGCTCCAACGGCGACCCAGGTAGGCATCGCCCGCTCCACGGTGACTCCAGCGCCGCCGCTGTTGCAGCTCTGGTCCGGTTCACGATCCTCGGTCCCCGGCAGGAAAGGCCGCTCGGATCCAGGAGGTAGGCCGCAAGGTGGTGGGCGAGGACGCCACTCGGAGAAATAGTCGCAGCCCCACCAGGAAGCGACAGGGAGTTAGTTTCCCCCTTACCCTGCCCCCCTCCCACACATATAAAAGTTAAAGTTTTCCCCCAAGACAGACTTTTAACGGACTAAAAATTAAAAAAAGCCCTGATTCAATTTAAAATTGTACATAAATTATATTAGTCGAAAACAAAACTAAATAATTGTTTTCCAAACGTCTCTCCCGTCTGTGATAAGTGTCTAACACAATAGCACATTCATTTGTCTCCTGTGTAAACCCTCAGAAATTTTGGAAGGACATTTTTGAAACCTTCACAAAACTATTTAAAACAAGACTGGACCCAAACACAGAATTGATGATTTTCAGAGCAGTGGAAGCCTGTTCTGAGCTAACATCATTTCAAAGATGTTTCCTCAACTATGGTTTGATAACGGCAAAAAAACGTATACTTAAATTCTGGAAAAACTCACCTCCCCCAACGTTTAAAATATGGATTACAAATATGTCGGAAATGTTCCATCTCGTGGCAATGAGACTTGTTCTAGCAGGAACACCAGAACAATTCTTTAAGATATGGTCGTCTTTCATTGATTTATTACAAGTGTAATATGGTGCAACATTAACCTGGAAAGTAACCGGTTTAGAACTAGGTGAGGGGGTGTGTAACGTTACGAATTAGGCCCGAATTCTATATTTTTTGCATTTTTTTCTGATTTCCTTTCTTTTCTTAAGGCCCTTTTATTTTCGGGGCCTTTTTTTAATTTCCCTTTTTTTTTTAACACTTCTAAGGACGGGGCAGTCTATTTATCTAATTATCAATCATTAACCGTTAATTATTGCACCCTACACGTCACGACTATCCTCAAACGTCTCTTTTTTCTTTCGTTCTTTTCTATCCAAAAATAAAAATGAAATGTATTATGTTATCTACCGTGATTATTATGTATGAACATTGCTTTGAATAAAAATATTTTTTAAAAAGTCCCTCGATGTAGATACAGAGAGAGTTGCACCCAAACTCAATCAGCTAAAAGACTGATGCAGTGAATTTAGGAGTGCTAAATAGCAGCGGCTGTGTGTTCCACTCTGTTTCCAAATTTCCCTTCCACAGAAGTCGCGGGCTGCTGCTGTGCCCATGCCAAATTGCGATGAATTTATCACCATTAGAAACATAGAAAATAGGTGCAGGACGAGGCCAGTTGGCCCTACTAGCCAGCACCGCCATTCATTGTGATCGTGGCTGATCGTCCACATTCAGTAAGCCGTGCCTACCTTCTCCCCATATCCCTTGACTCCACCAGCCCCTAGAGCTCTACCTAACTCTCTCTTAAACCCATCCAGTACCTTGGCCTCCACTGCCCTCTGTGGCAGGGAATTCCACAAATTCACAACTCTCTGTGTGAAATGTTTCTCCTCACCTCAGTTCTAAATGGCCTCCCCTTTATTCTTTGACTGTGGCCCTGGTTCTGGACTCCCCCAACATTGGGAACATTTTTCCTGCATCCAGCTTGTCCAGTCCTTTTATAATTTTATATGTTTCTATAAGATCCCCTCTCAACCTTCTAAAGTCCAGTCAGTACAAGCCTAGTCTTTTCAATCTTTCCTCATATGACAGTCCCGCCATCCCGGGAATTAATTTTGTGAACCTATGCTGCACTGCTTCAATAGCAGGGATGTCCTCCCTGAAATTAAGAGACCAAAACTGCACACAATACTCCAAGTGTGGTCTCACCAGGGCCCTGTGCAACTGCAGATGGACCTCTTTACTCCTATACTCAAATCCTCTTGTTATAAAGGACAACATTCCAATAGCTTTGGGGTTACACAAAAGGCTGGAGAAACTCAGCGGGTGCAGCAGCATCTAAGGAGTGAAGGAGATAGGCAACATTTCGGGCTGAAACCCTTCTTCAGACAGATGGGAGGTGGGGGGAAAAAGGAGGAAGAGGAACCCGAGGGCTAAGGGAGAGGTGGGAAGGTGAGGAGACAGCAAGGGTTAACAGAATTGAGAAAATTCAATGTTTAAGCCCAGAGGATGCAGACTCCCCAAGCGGAATATGAGGTGCTGTTCCTCCAACTTGCGGTGTTGCTCACTCTGGCTGTGGAGGAAGCCCAGGACCGAGAGGTTGGATACGGAATGAGAGGGGGAGTTGAAGTGCTGAGCCGGGAGGTCGGGTTGGTTATTGCGGACCGAGCGGAGGTGTTCGGCAAAAGGTAGAATTGACAAGGGAGTTGCGGAGGGAGCGGTCTTTGCGGAAGGCAGACAGGGGGGGAGATGGGAAGATGTGGCGAGTGGAGGGGTCACGTTGGAGGTGGCGAAACTGGTGGAGGACTATGTGTTGTATGTGCCGGCTGGTGGGGTGAAAGGTGAGGACCAGGGGGACTCGGCCCTTGTTGTGAGTGGGGGAATGGGGAGAGAGGGCAGTGTTGCGGGGTAGGGAGGAGACCCTGGTGCGAGCCTCATCTATAGTGGGGGAGGGAAATCCCCGTTCTCTGAAGAACGAGGACATTTGTGATGACCTGGTGTGGAACACGTCATCCTGGGAGCAGATGCAGCGTTGACGGAGGAATTGGGAATAGGGGATGGAGTCTTTACAGGAAGCAGGGTGGGAGGAAGAGTAGTCCAGGTAGCTGTGGGAGTCAGTTGGTTTGTAGTGGATGTCAGTCAGGAGTGTATCACCTGCAATAGAGATGGTGAGGTCAAGGAATGGTAGGGAAATGTCGGAAATGGTCCAAATGTATTTGAGTGCTGGATGGAATGGATTAAGTCAGTCAGTTGTGTGTGGGTGCAGGAGGTGACACCAAAGCAGTCGTCAATGTATTTTCTTCACTGCCTGCTGTACCTGCATTTAGTTTCAGTGACTGATGTACAAGGACGCCCAGAACCTGTTGCACTTCCCTTTTTCCTAATCTGACATCATTGCGATAATAATCTGCCTCCTTGTTCTTGCCGCCAAAGTGGATAACCTCCCATTTATCTATATTATACTGCATCTGCCACGCATCTGCCCACTCACTCAACCTGTCCAGGTCACCCCTACAACCTCCTCGCATCCTCCCCGCAGTTCACTCAGCCACCCAGCTTTGTGTCATCCGCAGATTTGCTAGTGTTTATTTTAATTCCATTATCAAAATCATTAATATATATTGTAAATAGTTGCGGCCCCAGCACCGAGCCTTGCGGCACTCCGCTCGCCACTGCCCGCCATTCTGACAGGGACCCGTTTATTCCCACTCTTTGTTTCCTGTCGAGCAACCAATTCTCTCTCCATGTCAGTACCCTACCTCCAATACCATGTGCTCTAATTTTGCCCACTAATCTCCCATGTGGGACCTTATCACAGGCTTTCTGAATGTCCAGATACACTACATCCACTGGCTCTCCCTTGTTCATTTTTCTGGTTACATCCTCAAAATATTCCAGAAGATTAGTCAAGCAGGATTTCCCCTTCATTAATCCATGCTGACTTGGACCAATGCATTTACTGCAATGATTGACTCCAGCATCTTCCCCACCACGGAAGTCAGACTAATTGATCTATAATGGTAGGGAATTGAGGAATGCTGTGGAACAGAGGGATCTAGGCATAACTGTGCATAGTTCCCTGAAGGTGGAATCACATGTAGATAGGGTGGTAAAGAAAGCTTTTGGTGTGCTGCCCTTTATAAATCAGAGCATTGAATATAGGAGTAGGGAAGTAATGTTAAAATTGTACAAGGCATTGGTGAGACCAATTCTGGAGTATGGTGTACAATTTTGGTCGCCTAATTATAGGAAGGATGTCAACAAAATAGAGAGAGTACAGAGGAGATTTACTAGAATGTTGCCTGGGTTCCAGCAACTAAGTTACAGAGAAAGGTTGAACAAGTTAGGTCTTTATTCTTTGGAGCGCAGAAGGTTAAGGGGAAACTTGATTGAGGTCTTTAAAATAATGAAAGGGATAGAGTTGACGTGGATAAGCTTTTCCCATTGAGGGTAGGGAAGATTCAAACAAGAGGGCATGACATGAGAATTAAGGGGCAGACGTTTAGGGGTAACATGAGG
This sequence comes from Raja brachyura, assembly GCA_963514005.1. Next base: position 2,712,547 of record OY740783.1, on the reverse strand, counting down.
GGGAACTTCTTTACTCAGAGAGTGGTGGCTGTGTGGAATGAGCTTCCAGCAGAAGTGGTGGAGGCAGGATTGATTTTAACATTTAAAAGTAAAGTGGATAGGTATATGGACGGGAAGGGAATGGAGGGGTATGGTCTGAGTGCAGGTAGATGGGACTAGGGGAAAATAAATGGTCGTCACGGACTGGAAGGGCCGAGAAGGCCTGTTTCCGTGCTGTAATTGTTATATAGTTATATGGTTATAATTCCCTGTTTTCTCTCTCGCTCCTTTCTTGAAAACTTGGATAACCTCCAATCCACAGGAAATGATCCTGAATCTATAGAACATTGGAAAATGATCACTAATGCGTCTAAATTTTCTAGAGCCACCTCCCAGATTGATAGATTTTTGTTCCGGGATTATTTATGCAGATGAAGTGGACTTTAATCAGTTTAGATCAGGTTTAGTTTAGCGATACATTGTGGAAACTGGCCATTCGGCCCACCGAGTCCGCACCGACCAGCGATCATCCCGTACACTAATTCTCACTATCGCATCCTACACACTGCGGACAATATACAGAAGCCAATCGACCTACAAACCGGCACATCTTCGGAACATGGGAGGAAACCGGAGGAGCCACAGCCACAGAGGGCTATGGAGGCCAAGTCATTGGATTTTTTAAGGCGTGAAGTGACAGATTCTTGATTAGTACGGGTGTTACGGGTTACGGGAAGAAGGAAGGAGAATGGGGTTGAGAGGGAGAGATAGATCAGCCATGATTGAATGGTGGAGGAGACTTGATGGGCCGAATGGCCGAATAACCTTTGAACCTATGAGCACCCAGAGAAAACGGTTTCCTCCGAAGAAACACTTTTTTCTCACAGAGAGTTGTGAGCCTGTGGAATTCTCTGCCTCAGAGGGCGGTGGAGGCAGGCAGAAATATTTAGACAGGTACATGGATTGGACAGGTTCAGAGGGATATGGGCCAAACGCAGGCAGGTGGGACTAGTGTAGCTGGGACATGTTGGCCGGTGTGGGAAAACACCACGCTCTCATTTCACCACTGCCATCGGGAAGAAGGTACAGGATCGTGAAAACTGTTCAGAAGCAGCATCGTCACGACAACCATCAGACGTAGTGGCATTGGTTTTGTTTTTGCACTATTATTTTCATTTGGTCATTGAACAGTGACTGTGAAACGTCACCTATCCATGTTCTCCAGAGATGCTGCCTGACCCAACGAGACCCAAAGGAACCAACGAGAGAGCAGGCTATTCTAGACTGGGTACTGAGTAATGAGGAAGGGTTAGTTAGCAATCTTGTTGTGCGTGGCCCCTTGGGCAAGAGTGACCATAATATGGTTGAGTTCTTCATTAGGATGGAGAGTGACATTGTTAATTCAGAAACAAGGGTTCTGAACTTAAAGAAAGGTAACTTTGAGGGTATGAGACGTGAATTGGCCAAGATAGACTGGCAAGTGATTCTTAAAGGGTTGACGGTGGATGGGCAATGGAAGGCATTTAAAGACTGCATGGATGAACTACAACAATTGTTCATCTCAGTTTGGCAATAGAATAAATCAGGGAAGGTGGTGCATCCGTGGATAACAAGGGAAATCAGGGATAGTATAAAAACAAAAGATGAGGCATACAAATTTGCCAGAAAAAGCAGCCTACCAGAGGACTGGGAGAAATTCAGAGTCCAGCAGAGGAAGACAAAGGGCTTAATTAGGAAAGGGAAAATAGATTATGAAAGGAAATTGACAAGGAACATAAAAAATGACTGCAAAAGTTTTTATAGATATATGAAGAGAAAAAGATTAGTTAAAACAAATGTAGGTCCCTTGCAGTCAGAAACGGGTGAATTGATCATGGGGAACAAGGACACGGCAGACCAATTGAATAACTACTTTGGTTCTGTCTTCACTAAGGAAGACATAAATAATGTGTCGGAAATAGCAGTGGAACGGGGGTCAAATGAAATGGGGGAACTGAGTGAAATCCAGGTTAGCCGGGAAGTGGTGTTGGGTAAATTGAATGGATTAAAGGCCGATAAATCCCCAGGGCCAGATAGTCTGCATCCCAGAGTACTTAAGGAAGTAGCCCCAGAAATAGTAGATGCATTAGTGATAATTTTTCAAAGCTCTTTAGATTCTGGAGTAGTTCCTGAGGATTGGAGGGTAGCTAATGTAACCCCACTTTTAAAAAAATGAGGGAGAGAGAAAGCGGGGAATTACAGACCTGTTAGTCTAACATCGGTAGTGGGGAAACTGCTAGAGTCAGTTATTAAAGATGGGATAGCAGCACATTTGGAAAGTGGTGAAATCATTGGACAAAGTCAGCATGGATTTATAAAAGGTAAATCATGTCTGACGAATCTTATAGAATTTTTCGAGGATGTAACTAGTAGAGTGGATAAGGGAGAACCTGTGGATGTGTTATATCTGGACTTTCAGAAGGCTTTCGACAAGGTCCCACATAAGAGATTAGCATTCAAACTTAAAGCACACGGTATTGGGGGTTCAGTCTTGATGTGGATAGAGAACTGGCTGGCAGACAGGAAGCAAAGAGTAGGAGTAAACGGGTCATTTTCAGAATGGCAGGCAGTGACTAGTGGGGTGCCGCAAGGCTCAGTGCTGGGACCCCAGCTATTTACAATATATATTAATGATCTGGATGAGGGAATTGAATGCAACATCTCCAAGTTTGCGGATGACACAAAGCTGGGGGGCAGTGTTAGCTGTGAGGAGGATGTTAGGAGGCTGCAAGGTGACTTGGATAGGTTGGGTGAGTGGGAAAATGCATGGCAGATGCAGTATAATGTGGATAAATGTGAGGTTATCCACTTTGGTGGCAAAAACAGGAAAGTAGAGTATTATCTGAATGGTGGCCGATTAGGAAAAGGGGAGATGCAACGAGACCTGGGTGCCATGGTACACCAATCATTGAAAGTAGGCATGCAGGTGCAGCAGGCAGTGAAGAAAGCCAATGGTATGTTGGCATTCATAGCAAAAGGATTACAAGAGCAGGGAGGTTCTACTGCAGTTGTACAGGGTCTTGGTGAGGCCACACCTGGAGTACTGCGTACAGTTTTGGTCTCCTAAACTGAGGAAAGACATTCTTGCCATAGAGGGAGTACAGAGAAGGTTCACCAGACTAATTCCTGGGATGGCAGGACTTCCGTATGAAGAAAGACTGGATAGACTCGGCTTGTACTCGCTGGAATTTAGGAGATTGAGGGAGGATCTTATAGAGACTTACAAAATTCTTAAGGGGTTGTACAGGCTTGATGCAGGAAGATTGTTCCCGATGTTGGGGAAGCCCAGAACACGGGGTCACAGTTTAAGGATAAGGGGGAAGTCTTTTTGGACCGAGATGAGAAGATAATTTTTCACACAGAGAGTGGTGAGTCTGTGGAATTCTCTGTCACAGAAGTTAGTTGAGGCCAGTTCATTGGCTATATTTAAGAGGGAGTTAGATGTGGCCCTTGTGGCTAAAGGGATCAGGGGTTATGGAGAGAAGGCAGGTACAGGATACTGAGTTGGTGATCAGCCATGATCGTATTGAATGGCGGTGCAGGCTCGAAGGGCCGAATGGCCTACTCCTGCACCTATTTTCTATGATTCTATGATTCTGTGACCCGCTGAGTTACTCCAGCACTCTGTGAAACGTCACCTATCCACGTTCTCCACAGATGCTGCCTGACCCGCTGAGTTACTCCAGCACTCTGTGAAACGTCACCTATCCATGTTCTCCACAGATGCTGCCTGACCCGCTGAGTTACTCCAGCACTCTGTGAAACGTCACCTATCCATGTTCTCCACAGATGCTGCCTGACCCGCTGAGTTACTCCAGCACTCTGTGAAACGTCACCTATCCATGTTCTCCACAGATGCTGCCTGACCCGCTGAGTTACTCCAGCACTCTGTGAAACGTCACCTATCCATGTTCTCCACAGATGCTGCCTGACCCGCTGAGTTACTCCAGCACTCTGTGAAACGTCACCTATCCATGTTCTCCACAGATGCTGCCTGACCCGCTGAGTTACTCCAGCACTCTGTGAAACGTCACCTATCCATGTTCCCCACAGATGCTGCCTGACCCGCTGAGTTACTCCAGCACTCCGTGCCTATCTTGCCTCTTGATTTTTATTCTAGCAGTGATTTTATTTTCCAGAGTTGCGTGTAAGGCGGTGAAAGTGGAATCGAGCAGCTTGCTATTTCTGGCAGGAGTGGGGTATGACACTAATTGTGCAATGTATTAAATGCAGCAGAAATGAGACCTGTTCAACTCGACATGACTGTTCCAGCTCTTTGAACTTGTTTCTCCAATTAGGCTGATTATTAGTTTAGATCGAAGATAGAAACAAAATGATGGATTAACTCCGCGGGACAGGCAGCATCTCTGGATGTGAGGAATGGGTGACGTTTTGGGTGGAGAGCCTTCTTGTTTAGTTTAATTTAGAAATACAGCATTGAAACGGGCCCTCCATGCCGACCAGCGATCTCCGCACAATAACACTATCCCACACACACTAGGGACAATGTACATTTCCCTGTTCCCGGTTCAGGAACAGCTACATCCCCACAGCCATCAGGCTATTAAACACGGCTCGGACAAAACTCTGAACATTAATACCCCTCCATCCGTTATTTGCACTTCATCAATTTATTCATTCATGTGTGTATTTACGTATATAATTGTAGTCAATGCCTTCTATGCTCTGTTAAAGAAGGAACTGCAGATGCTGGAGAATCGAGGGTTACACAAAAAGCTGGAGAAACTCAGCGGGTGCAGCAGCATCTAAGGAGCGAAGGAGATAGGCGACGTTTCGGGTCGAGACCCTTCTTCAGACCGCTTACTATGTTCTGTTGTGCTATGCAAAGAAAGAATTTCATTGTCCTGTCAGGGACACATGACAATAAACTCTTTTGACTTTTGACTCTTTTGACATTTACCCAAAGTCAATTAATAGACAACAGACAATAGGTGCAGGAGTAGGCCATTCGGCCCTTCGAGCCAGCACCGCCATTCAACGTGATCACGGCTGATCATCCACAATCAGTACCCCGTTCCTGCCTTCTCCCCATATCCCCTGACTCTGATATTTTTAAGAGCCCTATCTAGCTCTCTCTTGAAAGTATCCAGAGAACCGGCCTCCCCTGCCCTCTGAGGCAGAGAATTCCACAGACTCGCCATTCTCTGTGTGAAAAAGTGTTTCCTCGTCTCCGTTCTAAATGGCTGACCCCTTATACTTAAACTGTGGCCCCTGGTTCTGGACTCCCCCAACATCAGGAACATGTTTCCTGCCTCTAGCGTGTTAAATCCCTTAATGTTCTCACATGTTTCAATAAGATCCCCTCCCATCCTTCGAGATTCCAGAGTGTACAAGCCCAGCCGCTCCGTTCTCTCAGGACGTGACAGTCCCGCCATCCCGGGAATTAACCTGGTGAACCTACGCTGCACTCCCTCGAATTAACCTACAATCCTGCACGTCTTTGGAGTGTGGGAGGAAACCACAGGTCTTGGAGAATGCGCAAAGGGAGAACGTGCAAATACGGTACAGACAGCACCTGTAGTCAGGACCGAACCCAGGTCTCCACTCTACCGCAGTGCCACCGTGACCACCCCATTATTACACTCCACTCTTTCTTGTAAACATGCCCTTAACATCAATTTATCCAAACCCCTTGTGAAAGGTACTTTGGAAATTCTCATGGAGGCATACGGCATGAAAATGCTTTCCGTGGCCCAACTCGTTCATGCCCCGTTCATGCTACATGCCCCATCTACATGCCCCATCTACATGCCCCATCTACATGCCCCATCTACATGCCCCATCTACATGCCCCATCTACATGCCCCATCTACACTGGTCCCATCTACATGCCCCATCTACACTAGTCCCATCTACATGCCCCATCTACATGCCCCATCTACATGTCCCATCTACATGCCCCATCTACACTGGTCCCATCTACATGCTCCATCTACATGCCCCATGTACATGCTCCATCAACATGCCCCATCTACATGCCCCATCTACACTTGTCCCCATCTACATGCCCCATCAACATGCCCCATCTACATGCCCCATCTACATGCCCCATCTACATGTCCCATCTACATGCCCCATCTACACTAGTCCCATCTACATGCCCCATCTACATGCCCCATCTACATGTCCCATCTACATGCCCCATCTACACTGGTCCCATCTACATGCCCCATCTACATGCCCCATTTACATGCCCCATCTACATGCCCCATCTACATGCCCCATCTACATGCCCCATCTGCATGCCCAATCTACATGCCCAATCTACACTAGTCCCATCTACATGCCCCGTCTACACTAGTCCCATCTACATGCCCCATCTACACTAGTCCCATCTACATGCCCCATCTACACTAGTCCCATCTACATGCCCCATCTACATGCCCCATCTACATGTCCCATCTACATGCCCCATCTACACTGGTCCCATATACATGCTCCATCTACATGCCCCATCTACATGCCCCATCTACACTAGTCCCATCTACACTAGTCCTATCTACATGCCCCAACTACACTAGTCCCATCTACATGCCCCATCTACATGCCCCATCTACATGCCCCATCTACACTGGTCCCATCTCCATGCCCCATTTACATGCCCCATCTACATGCCCCATCTACATGCCCCATCTACATGTCCCATCTACATGCCCCATCTACACTGGTCCCATCTCCATGCCCCATTTACATGCCCCATCTACATGCCCCATCTACATGCCCCATCTACATGTCCCATCTACATGCCCCATCTACACTGGTCCCATCTACATGCCCCATCTACATGCCCCATCTACATGCCCCATCTACATGCCCCATCTACATGCCCCATCTACATGCCCCATCTACATGCCCCATTTACATGCCCAATCTACATGCCCAATCTACACTAGTCCCATCTACATGCCCCGTCTACACTAGTCCCATCTACATGCCCCGTCTACACTAGTCCCATCTACATGCCCCATCTACACTAGTCCCATCTACATGCCCCATCTACACTAGTCCCATCTACATGCCCCATCTACATGCCCCATCTACATGTCCCATCTACATGCCCCATCTACACTGGTCCCATATACATGCTCCATCTACATGCCCCATCTACATGCCCCATCTACACTAGTCCCATCTACACTAGTCTTATCTACATGCCCCAACTACACTAGTCCCATCTACATGCCCCATCTACATGCCCCATCTACATGCCCCATCTACACTGGTCCCATCTCCATGCCCCATTTACATGCCCCATCTACATGCCCCATCTACATGCCCCATCTACATGCCCCATCTACATGCCCCATCTACACTAGTCCCACCGGCCCATATCGCTCCCAACCTCTCCTATCCATGTACCCGTCCAAGTATTTTTTTAAAGCTGTTTAACATCACGGTGGCACAGCGGCAGAGTTGCTGCCTCACAGCGCCAGAGACCCGAGTTCGATCCTGACTACGGGTGCTGTCTGCACGGACTTTGTACGTTCTCCCTGTAACCGCGTGTGTTTTCTCCGAGATCTTTGGTATCAATATAAATTGCCCCTAGGGTGTGTAGGATAGTGTTAGCGTGTGGGGGTCACAGCTCGGGGTGGACTCGGTGGGCCCAAGGGCCTGTTTCTACGATGTATCTCCAAACTAAACATCTATAGTCTGGAGAAGGGTCACGACCCGAAACTTCACCCATTCCTTCTCTCCAGAGATGCTGCCAATCTCGCAGAGTTACTCCAGTATTTTGTGTCTATCTATGGCTTAAACCAACATCTGCAGTTCCTTCCGACACAGCTATGGTCTAACATGGCCTGGTGTTGGGCACGGACATTGTGGGCCGAATGGCCTGTACTGTTCTACGTCCCGTGTTCTGCTGGGATCGCGTGCTCATACGCTATTTTACCTCGGAGAATTTTACAGAAATTTTTCAATTTCCGAAGGATATCTCTCTCTCTCTCTCTCTCTCTGTGCAATCTCAGCGGTTGCCCTCTGATTGCAGAGTTTTGCTGAAACACCGATATTGATTGAGTTGAAACTATATTTTAGGATGATTTATCTACTCCTGGGTATTTTTAATGTACATTTGTGATTGACTGCTCTTGCGTTTACTAATCCTCTGGTTCCATTCTCAGCGCGGTGTGAATCGGGCATCCAGGAAATTGATGGATCTTCAGGGATTTTGGAGCAAGCCGATATTGATGTTGAAAATTAAATTCAGACATTTCAGGGCCTCTGAGAAAAAATAAGTCTCCACACAAAGAGGGCTGGATAGAGTGGATGTGGAGAGGAGGTTCCCACTCGTGGGAGAGTCCAGGACCAGAGGGCACAGCCTCCGAATTGAAGGGAGTTCCTTCAGGAAGGAGATGAGGAGGTCGGCTCTCTGGATGCTTTCAAGAGAGAGCTAGACAGAGCTCATATGGGCCTGTCCCACTGTACGAGTTCATTCAAGAGTTCTCCCGAGTTTGCCCTGATTCCAACTCCGAGAATTACGGTAATGGCTCTCGCGGACATTTTTCAACATGTTGGAAAAATCTTCACGAGTCTTCGCGAGCTTACCGCGTTTCCCGAGTACCTGCCGTTAGCGTTACGAGCCGCTAGGAGACGTCCCCGATCTTCGACATACCCGCTACGCACATTCCACGTGCTTACCACGAGTTTGATTTTATTTAAAACTCGGGAGAGCTCTTGAATTACCTCGTACAGTGGGACAGGCCCTTTAAAGATAGGGGATATGGGGAGAAGGCAGGAACGGGGTACTGATTGGGGATAATCAGACATGATCACATTGAATGGCGGTGCAGACTCGAGGGGCCGAATGGCCTACTCCTGCACCTATTGTCTATTGTCTATACTGTTGTTGCATTAAACACTTTAGAATTTAGAGGCACAGCATGAAAACAGGCCCTTCGGCCCACCGAGTCCATGCCAACCATCGACCACCCATTCACACTAGTTCTATGTTATCCCACTTTCTCATCCACTCCCTACACGGTGGGGAGAACTTTGTCACAGACGGCTGTGGAGGCCAAGTTAGTGGATATTTTTTAAGGCAGAGATAGACTGACTCTTGATTAGTACGGGTGTCAGAGGTTATGGGGAGAAGGCAGGAGAATGGGGTTGGGAGGGAGAGATAGACCAGCCATGATTGAATGGTGGGGTAGACTTGATGGGCCGAATGGCCTCATTCTGCTCTTGTCACTTGTGAATTTATGAAAAAGTTGGGGAAATTAGACCGGGTTCAGATCTCCTTGTACAGCAGCACGATGCTACACACTAGGGCCAATTTGCAAACTACTGCAGCCAATTAACCTACAAATCTGCAGGAAAGAACTGCAGATGCTGGTTTACACGAAAGATAGACGCACGATACAGGAGTTAAGGGCCTGTCCCACCAGCATGCAAATCTATGCGATGAGCGCGACCTAATGTGGTCGCTTGAGCCGTCCGGCGTCGTGGGGCCGGTCCCACTTCGATCGCCGGAGCCGTGCGGAATTGTGCGGAGTTCGTCCCGACATCGCGCGGGGCTCCGAAAAACTGACTATGTTAAAAGATTCCGCGCGGCAACGGCTTGTCGGCACGCAGTCGCCTCGACGCATGACAAACCGCCTCGACGTCGTGCCTCCGTGACCCTCTCTGTACGTGCCTCCGTGACCCTCTATGTGTGTGTGCCTCTGTGCCCCACTGTGTGTGTGCCTCTGTGCCCCTCTCTGTGTGCCCCTCTCTGTCCTGGCGAACTTACCTTTAGACTTCGCTCCAAGTTCGCCTCACTTTGCGCCGCGTTGCGCCACTCACCCGACCTCCACGCGGCCCTCGCTGCCGGTTTGGTCGCGCTTGCCGCATGGAGTCGGATGCTGGTAGGACAGACCCTTAACTCAGCGGGACAGGCAGCATCTCTGGACAAAAGGAATAGATGACGATTCAGGTCAAAACCATTCTCTCAGTCTGATGAAGGGTCTCGATTGGAAATGTCACCAATCCACGTTCTCCAGAGTTGCTGCCTGACTCGTTGAGTTAAACCCCTGTCCCACTTTCACAACCTAGTTTACGACCTCTGCCGAGTGTGCCCTTGACTTGCGCTCCCAGCATGGTCGCCACGGCGTGGTAGGAGGTGGTAGGAGGTCTTCGTGACTCTTCCTCAGGCTCGTGAGTGGTCTCCGCGTACCCGTGGCCTCAAGTAGGTCGTGACATTTTTCCAGCCTGATGGAAAATGTCCACAAGTAAAATAAAGTCGGCGCGGAAAAAATGGATACTTTTTACTCGTAGGTAGGTCGTAGTAGGTCGTGATGGCAGTCGTAGGTAGGTCGTAGATAGTCGTAGAGAGTCGTAGATCAGTAACTGGCCCGAGAATAAAATGCAAACATGACATCATTTTATCATGTGATCATTTTCCACTCGTAGCCGGTCGTAGTTGGTCTTAAGTGTGGAAGACTGAGGTCGAGGGGGGTCTTAGGAGGTCGTGGACATAGTCGAAGGAAGTCTTTTACTTCGGCGAGTCAACACGACCTTGACATTTTTTTCAACGTCTAGGGTCTTTTTTTCAATGTCTAGCACTCTGTGAAACGTCACCCATTCCTTCTCTCCGGAATACCATAATATCTGATAATTCGCACCCTTAGTAATTGGCACCATTTGAAAAATCACTTCTTTTTGGAGAGAAGGAATGGGCGACGTTTCGGGCCGAGACCCGAAGGGTCTCGAGCCGAAACGTCACCCATTCCTTCCCTTCACAGATGCTGCCTGACCCGCTGAGTTACTCCAGCACTCTGTGAAACGTCACCTATCCATGTTCTCCACAGATGCTGCCTGACCCGCTGAGTTACTCCAGCACTCTGTGAAACGTCACCTATCCATGTTCTCCACAGATGCTGCCTGACCCGCTGAGTTACTCCAGCACTCTGTGAAACGTCACCTATCCATGTTCTCCACAGATGCTGCCTGACCCGCTGAGTTACTCCAGCACTCTGTGAAACGTCACCTATCCATGTTCCCCACAGATGCTGCCTGACCCGCTGAGTTACTCCAGCATTCTGTGAAACGTCACCTGTCCATGTTCTCCACAGATGCTGCCTGACCCGCTGAGTTACTCCAGCACTCTGTGAAACGTCACCTATCCATGTTCTCCACAGATGCTGCCTGACCCGCTGAGTTACTCCAGCACTCTGTGAAACGTCACCTATCCATGTTCTCCACAGATGCTGCCTGACCCGCTGAGTTACTCCAGCACTCTGTGAATCGTCACCTATCCATGTTCTCCACAGATGCTGCCTGACCCGCTGAGTTACTCCAGCCTTTTGCGTCAAACTCCAAACCTGTACGTCTTTAGAGTGTGGGAGGAAAACGGTGCACCCGGTGAAAACCCAGTGATCACGGGGAGAGCGTACAAACTCCTTAAACTGACAGCACAGGGAGTCAGGATGGAACCCGGGTCTCTGGCGCTGTGAGGCAGCAACTCTACCGCTGCGCCATTGTGACGCCCTGTAATAGAAGCCTAGATTTAGCACAAACCCTGATGAATTAACAAATAATGCCATGAAATATAGCAACTGAAGCCTGATTATGCAAAGGAACATTGGAGATATTTGGCATGTACCATATACTCATTAATCTAACATTTAAATTTCCCAATTAAAATACGAGATATTATTTTCAGCTTCGCTATATGCTTCAGTTGTCACATAGTTTGGTAATACGAAGGTAATATTTCTGCTCTGTATTTACCAACGAGAAAGACAGTAGGACAGAGGAACTTGGGCAGTCAATGAAAATGTCTTGAGAGCAGCCAGTGTTACTGTTGAAGAAGTACTGAAGGTACATTCATGTATGAAGGTAGACAAATCTCCGGGGCCTGATCTGATATATCCAAGGACATTGCGGGAATATAGAGAAGAAATCGCGGGAGCCCTGGTTACAATTTACGAGTCGTCCTTAAATTCAGGAGGGGGATCTTCTTTACTCAGAGAGTGGTGGCTGTGTGGAATGATCTTCCAGCAGAAGTGGTGGAGGCAGGATCGATTTTAACATTTAAAAGTAAAGTGGATAGGTATATGGACGGGAAGGGAATGGAGGGGTATGGTCTGAGTGCAGGTAGATGGGACTAGAGGAAAATAAATGGTCGGCACGGACTGGAAGGGCCGAGAGGGTCTGTTTCCGTGCTGTAATTGTTATATGGTTATATGGTTATTGTTATATGATCATGGCTGATCATCCACAATCAGTACCCCGTTCCTGCCTTCTCCCCATACCCCCTGTCTTAAAGAGCCCTATCTAGCTCTGCCTTGAAAGTATCCAGAGAACTGGCCTCCACCGCCCTATGAGGCGGAGAATTCCACAGACTCACAACTCTCTGTGCGAAAAAGACTTTAGAGGTAGTGCGCGGAAACAGGCCCTTACGCCCACCGAGTCCGTGCCAACCAGCGATCCCCGAACACCAACACTATCACACACACACACTAGGGACAATTTACAATTTTGCCAAAGGCAATTAACCTACAAACCTGCATGTCTTGCTATTCTTGCTATTGAGGGAGTGCAGCATAGGTTTACAAGGTTAATTCCCGGGATGGCGGGTCAGTCATATGCTGAGAGAATGGAGCGGCTGGGCTTGTACACTCTGGAGTTTAGAAGGATGAGAGGGGATCTCATTAAAACATATAAAATTGTTATGGGTTTAGACACGCTAGAGGCAGGAAACAATGTTCCTGATGTTGGGGGAGTCCAGAACCAGGGGCCACCAGTTTAAGAATAAGGAGTAAGCCATTTAGAACGGAGATGAGGAAACACTTTTTCTCACAGAGAGTGGTGAGTCTGTGGAATTCTCTGCCTCAGAATGGTGGGATATGGATTATGCACAGGCAGATAAGAGATGGTCTTTGCATTATGTTCCTCACTTACCCCAGTTTGCATTGACGGTGCCGAAGTAGAGATGAGAACATTTCCAGGAGCAAACGGCTTTTAAAAATAGAGGAGTCAAGGGATAAGGGGAGAAGGCAAGAACGGGGTACTGATTGGGGATGATCAGCCATTGAATGGCGGTGCTGGCTCGAAGGGCCGAATGGCCTACTACTCCTGCACCTATTGTCTATTGCCTTTGGAGCGTGGGAGGATACCGAAGATCTAGGAGAAACCCCATGCGGGTCACGGGGAGAACGTGCAAACTCCGTATAGGCAGCACCCGTAATCAGGATGGAGCCGGGGTCCCTGGCGTCGTGAGGCAGCGACTCTACCGCTGCGCCATCGTGCCGCCAGAATAATTGTGCCGCACAACGCTGTATTTGTTTGCTGATGTGAGATGGTGTTTGGGAGATTGACACTTAGTTATTGAGCTCCAAACAGAGAGTTTGCAAGAGAGAGTCGGACGGGCAAACGATTCCTTCCGTCCTCTGTTATCTTTTGAAACTCTTTTCCTTAGCAACAAGATGGTTTTATTTGTCCCAATGTGTAAAAACAAACCATTATAAAAAGCTCTGTCAAAGGCTGTGCTGTCACTCATATCAAAAGCAATTCACTAAATCACTTCACCTCTCTCCATTATTCTCCGCTCACCTTGTCTTCTGAATTTAGGGGATAATGGGACTGAGTGCTGTGGGTGTCAATCACTGCCAAGCCTTATCATCGGTAGCTTTCTTTTACAAGGAATGTGCAAACTCCACAATCCTCCTGCATCCATTCTGCGTCTCTGAGGATCGTCCAGTGCTTCTACTCTGGGGCTGTGGAAAGCATCTTGTCCGGAAACATCACAATCTGGTTTGGGAAGCAGCTCTGCCCAGGACAGGAAGGCTCTGCAGAGAGTAGTGCGTTCGGGCGAACTCCACTCGCCCCCCCCCTGCAGGAACTATACACCAGGAGGTGCAGATCCAGAGCCAGCAACATTATGGGGGACCCCTACCACCCCAGCAACGGACTGTTCCAGCTGCTACGGTCAGGCAAACGTCTCCGCTGTCACGCTGTGGAAACAGAGAGGATGAGACGGAATTTGTTCCCACAGGCCGTCACGACTGTAAACTCTCATCTCACCAGGGACTCATTTACTGTTGTGCTGTGTCTTTTTAAAATTTAAATACCGATTCTGTTCTGTTCTGTTGTATTGCACAACCCCGCAGGCATTGGTTACATAGAAACATAGAAACATAGAAAATAGGTGCAGGAGGCCATTCGGACCAGCACCGCCATTCATTGTGATCATGGCTGATCATCCCCAATCAGTACCCCGTTCCTGCCTTCTCCCCATATCCCCTGACTCCGCTATCTTTAAGAGCCCTATCTAGCTCTCTCTTGAAAGCATCCAGAGAACCGGCCTCCACCGCCCTCTGAGGCAGAGAATTCCACAGACTCACCACTCTCTGTGTGAAGAAGTGTTTCCTCATCTCCGTTCTAAATGGCCGACCCCTTATTCTTATATTGTGGCCCCTGGTTCTGGACTGCCCCAACATCGGGAACATGTCTCCCGTCTCCAGCGTGTCCTGATACCTGATGGTTGACTATAGACCAGGCTGAAGCTTTGCAGCAGACAGGTGATGTACTGTCATCAAAATAAATATGAAACAGCATCTGCCGTGCCTTAGTGGAAGTGAATCATATCAGTAGTGTGAGAGATGAGGTATTCTTCATAAGACGACAAATCTCCAGTGTGGTATTATTGCACAGCAGATGTACAGGTATATAAAGTCTTTGGGCTGGGCATAATGCTCAGGGACTAAATGGCATCTTACTGACTTGGAAGAATGAGGGTTGACGAGCTGAAGTTTGTACTGTGACTGCAAAATAACAACATTATGCTCAGCTAAAGGCATTAGAAGCAGCTGAAGACTTGCTTCAAGATTTTGAGTAGAGGAGGAAAGAGGTCCTTCTGCAATAGGCGATAGGTGCAGGAGTAGAGGCCATTCGGCCCTTAGAGCCAGCACCGCCATTCAATGTGATCATGGCTGATCATCCCCAATCAGTTCCCCGTTCCTGCCTTCTCCCCATATCCCCTGACTCCGTTATCTTTAAGAGCCCTATCTAGCTCTCTCTTGAAAGCATCCAGAGAACCTGCCTCCACCCCCCTCTGAGGCAGAGAATTCCACAGACTCACAACTCTCTGTGAGAAAAAGTGTTTCCTCGTCTCCGTTCTAAATGGCTTATCCCTTATTCTTAAACTGTGGCCACTGGTTCTGGACTCCCCCAACATCGGGAACATGTTTCCTGCCTAAACCCTTAATAATCTTATTAAGAGAATCATTTGATTTTTGAAAGATCGATACAGAGTGCTGGATTACCTCAGTGGGTCGGGCAACATATCACGAGAAAAAGGATGGGTGACATTTTGGGTTTAGACCCTTCTTGACTGACTTTAGACAATTCGAAATACAGCGCGGAAACAGACCCTTCGACCCATCGAGTCCGCGCCGAACAGCGATCCCCCTCACACTAACACTATCCTACACACACTGGGGACAATTTGCAATTTTTACCAAAGCCAATTAACCTAAAACTCACACGTCACATGTTCCGTTTTCTTCAGAGATAATAGAAAATAGACAATAGACAATAGGTGCAGGAGGAGGCCATTCGGCCCTTCGAGGCAGCACCGTCATTCAATATGATCAGGGCTGATCATCCCCAATCAGTACCCTGTTCCTGCCTTCTCCCCATATCCCCTGACTCCGCTATCTTTAAGAGCCCTATCTAGCTCTCTCTTGAAAGCATCCAGTGAACCGGCCTCCACCTCCCTCTGAGGCAGAGAATTCCACAGACCCACCTGTGTTTCCTCGTCTCCGTTCTAAATGGCTTACCCCTTATTCTTAAACTGTGGCCCCTGGTTCTGGACTCCCCCCAACATCGGGAACATGTTTCCTGCCTCTAGCGTGTCCGAACCCTTAACAATCTTATACGTTTCAATGAGATCCCCTCTCATCCTTCTAAACCCCAGAGTGTACAAGCCCATTCTCTCAGCGTATGGCAAGCCCACCATCCCGGGAATTAACCTTGTAAACCTACGCTGCACTCCCTCAATAGCAAGAATGTCCTTCCTCAAATTAGGGGACCAAAACTGCACACAATATTCCAGGTGTGGTCTCACTGGGGCTCTGTACAACTGTTCCTATATTCGATTCCTCTTGTTATTTGCTGCCTGACCCAGTGAGGTACTCCAGCACTTTGTGCCTCTCTCCTGGCATCTGCAGTTCTTTGTTTCTACGTTTTATTTTCCTTCAAGCTCCATATTTAATCGGGGCAAGCGTGTTTGACGGGCCAATGCAATGTCTTGCAGCTGAGTAAGGATTGTGTAGATACAAGTGAAAGGGAACAAACACTGTTGTTTTCTTGCAGAGGACTTCATTAATCAGTGTCTGCGACTGAGTGTAATGGGACATCAAGCTGTCTGCAGGTGACGAAGGCTTCACTGCTTGTTTAGGAGCAGGCCTGCCCAAGTCTCTATAGAGCGCTCTTGTATGCAGGTACTGCCGACCGTTTTGTGACGGTTTTATTTATAGACAGGATCAATAACGTCTACTTACTGAAGTAGATTAAATTATGGTAATGGCTCAGAGAGTCCAGTTAAACTGTTCTATGCTGCTACAGGTAAATGTGTTACCAGAACCCTCCTGAACAAGACGTTGGTGAGGCCACAAAAAGCTGGAGAAACTCAGCGGGTGCAGCAGCATCTAAGGAGCGAAGGAGATAGGCGACGTTTCGGGTCGAGACCCTTCTTCAGACTGGTTAGGGATCAGGGAAACCTTTTTAAAAAAAAATAAAAACCGGAGGGCTTTGAGACCATCCTGGTGGGGGATGCAGGTCTATAGTGACTGGACGTCCATGGTGAAGATGAGAGGATGGGGGCCTGGACAACGGAATGTGCGGAGCCGACGGAGAGTGTCTGAGGTGTCTTGAACATAGGTGGGGAGGGATTTAACAAAGGGGGATAGGATGGAGTCAAGGTATGTGGAAATGTGTTCGGTGGGGCACGAACAGGCAGAGACAATGGGTCTGCCGGGGCAGTCGGGTTTGTGGATTTTGGGGAGAAGGTAAAATCGGGCCGTGCGGGGCTGGGAAACGATGAGGTTGGAGGCTCGGGGGGGTAGGGAGCCGGAGTTGATGAAGTCGGTTATGGTGCTCGAGATGGTGATGAAGTCGGTTATGGTGCTCGAAACGAGAGATATAGACGGTGATGTGGAGAGATAAAGAACAATGAATGAAAGATATGCAAAACAGTATCGATGATAAAGGAAACAGGCCATTGTAAGCTGTTTGTAGTGTGAAAGTGAGAAGCTAGTGCGACTTGGGTGGGGGAGAGATAGAGAGAGAAGGAATGCCAGGGCCCAAGGGCTGAGGGAGAGGTGGGAAGGGGAGGAGGCAGCCAAGGTTAACAGAATTGAGAATTGAGAAACACATTTAGAGTGTTGTTTAGTTTAGTTCAGAGATAGAGCGTGGAAACAGGCCCTTCGGCCCACTGGGTCCGTGCCGACCAGCGATACCCACACACTAGCACTACCCTACACACACTAGGGACAATTCATATTTATACCAAAGCCAATTAACCTGCAAACCTGCACGTCGTTGGAGTGTGGGAGGAAACCGGAGCACCCGGAGAAAACTCACGCAGGTCATGGGGTGAACGTACAAACTCCGTACAGGATGGAACCCGGGTCTCTGGTGCTGTGAGGCAGCAACTCTACCGCTGCGTCACCGTGCGCCCAAACTGAGCTTACTGAGAAGCTTAAGCAGATTCGATGAAAACCGTACCCTCATGTTTCTGAAAGGGTTGACGTCAGATACCCGGACTATCTTTAATCAGACGTTACTGGACTTTATCTTGCACTAAATGTTATTCCCTTTATCATGTATCTGTACACTGTGGGCGGCTCGATTGTAATCATGTATTGTCTTTCCGCTGGCTGGTTAGCACGCAACAAAAGCTTTTCACTGTACCTCGGTACATGTGACAATAGACTAAACTAAACTAAACTAAACTATACTCAACGTGACTAAGCTAAACAACATAGAACAGTACCGCACAGGAACAGGCCCTTCGGCCCACAATGTGTTACTGTCACTGACCATGATGCCAACATAGACCCAGAGTACAGGAAGGAACTGCAGGTACTGGTTTAAACTGAAGATAGACACAAAATGCTGGAGTAACTCAGCAGGACAGGCAGCATCTTTGGAAGGAATGGGTGATATTTCGGGTCGAAACCCTTCTTCAGACTTAAGGATAAGGGAAACGATATTGTTTGTGTGCGGGGATCGCTGGTCGGTGCGGGCTTGGTGGGCCGAACGGCCTGTTATCGCTCTGTATCTCCAAACTGAAAAAATGCTTAGCTTCACAGAATATTAAAAATATTAAAAATGATAGATTGCACTGCCTCTAGCTCTGAGCATCTTTGTCTCCGCTCTTAATAATTCACCTGTAGCAACCTCATTATTTTTGCAAATATGAAAGCTGAATTATGTAATCTGATTACACAATGATTCATTACCACAGCAGAATCCTTTGGAGCCATCGAGGCTTAAATGGTTGATATTTACTGAGCATTTCTTTGCCCCGTAGTATTTGTTTTCCAGACAAAAGATCGGAAAGAGTTTGGCATTAATCTAGGATAATCTGATTAACATAAAGGACTTTATTTAATTGATGTAAGGCCAGAGGTAACAATTAAAATGGAGCTGGTCGTTTTCTCCGCATTGGTTGGCAGATTTTAATATGGTTCTATCATCTTGTGAAAATAATCTGTTAATTTTGTTTCCTTGTCCTCAGTACTATTGGTGTTTGTATCATGTTTCATTTGTCTTTGCATGTATGAAATGATGACGTGAATGCACCTTATTCAGTTCACATTCCTGACAAATTGCAAGCAGATTATGTTTTGCATCTGCGATTAAAAATAATTAATCGTGGATGGTTCTTTTCTCTCTTCTTCTCTGTGGCGAGTTTTTTTTTTAAAGATACAGCGAGCCCTTCGGCCCGTCGAGTCCGTGCCATCCAGCGACCGCCCCGTACACCAGCACTATCCCACACACACCAGGGACAGTTTACAGAAGCCAATTAACCTGCAAACATGTACGTCTTTGGGATGTGGGAGGAAACCGGAGCGCCCGGAGATAACAGGGAGAACGCACAAACTCCAGTCTCCCCACCAAAGATAGGCACAAAATGCTGGAGTAACCTCTGGAGAGAAGGAATGGGTGAAGCTTCGGGTCGAGACACGGCAAAGGGTCTGAAGAAGGGTCTCAACTCGAAACGTCACCCATTCCTTCTCTGCACAGATGCTGCCTGACCCGCTGAGTTACCCCAGCACTCTGTGAAACGTCACCTATCCATGTTCTCCACAGATGCTGCCTGACCCGCTGAGTTACTCCAGCACTCTGTGAAACGTCACCTATCCATGTTCTCCACAGATGCTGCCTGACCCGCTGAGTTACTCCAGCACTCTGTGGCACTCTATCTATGTTCCAATAGACAATAGACAATAGGTGCAGGAGTAGGCCATTCGGCCCGTCGAGCCAGCACCGCCTTTTAATGTGATCATGGCTTATCATCCCCAATCAGTACCCCGTTCCTGCCTTCTCCCAATGTCCCCTGACTCCGCTATCTTTAAGAGCCCTATCTAGCTCTCTCGCGAAAGCATCCAGAGAACCGGCCTCCACCGGCCCCTGAGGCAGAGAATTTTCTCACAACTCTCTGTGAGAAAAAGTGTTTCCTCATCTCCGTTCTAAATGGCTTACCCCTTATTCTTAAACTGTGGCCCCTGGTTCTGGACTCCCCCAACATCGGGAACATGTTTCCTGCCTCTAGCGTGTCCAAACCCTTAACCAGTCTCCCCAGGTTAAACAAAGTCACGGACAAGCGACGTCCATGAGAGGACCGTCATACTCGTTTCGAGCGACCGCCGATGACTAAAGGAATACCATGCAAGATAATGTCCAGTACTCTTGCCAGCTTGTTACTCTTGTAGAGTCGACACTCGTGAACTGTCTCAGTGTAGTCTACCATCTTAAGGGCCTGTCCCACCAGCATGCAACTCTATGCGATGAGTGCGACCTAACGTGGTCGCTTGAGCCGTCCGACGTCGCGGGGCCGGTCCCACTTTGACGCCGGAGCCGTGCGGAATTGTGCGGAGTTCGTCCCGACATCGCGCGGGGCTCCGAAAAACTGACTATGTTCAAAAATTCCGCGCGGCAACAACTTGTCGGCTCGCAGTCGCCTCGACGCATTACACACCATCTCGACGTCGTGCCTCCGTGACCCTCTCTGTAGGTGCCTCCGTGACCCTCTCTGTGTGTGGCTCCGTGGCCCTCTGTGTGTGTGCCTCTGTGCCCCTCTCTGTGTGCCCCTCTCTGTCCTGGCGAACTTACCTTTAAGACTTCGCTCCAAGTTCGCCTCACTTTGCGCCGCGTTGCGCCACTCACCCGACCTCCGCGCGGCCCTCGCTGCCGGTTTGGTCACACTTGCCGCATGCAGGCGCATGCTGGTGGGAACGGCCCTGTACAGGGATCACCCGACCTCCACGCGGCCCCCGCTTCTAGTTTGATCGCGCTCATCGCATGGAGTCGGATGCTGGTAGGACAGGCCCTTAACACTCTTGTACTTAGTATGATTGTGACTAATGTTTGCTAGAATTGTCAATGAACTGAACGGCCCTTCCATAAGCTCGGGGACTGTCTGATTCACCTCCACCCCATTGCGGACGTTGGACTTTGCCTCTGGAACTGATGCGCTCCAATGCTGCGGCCCGGACACGGCACTAAGTGTCCCACACCCCACCCCTCTGTCACTGCATCTGCTCTCGGTTAAATGGCACTTACTTGACACGGGGGCAGACAACACAGAAACAGGCCCTTCGGCCCGACTCATCCATGATACCTCAAGATATCTGGGATATCTCAATTATCTGGGAACAATTATAGACCATCAGTTGAACTTTAAAAGTCATATTAAGAAAATGTGTAAAACCATTAAGGCAAACTCGGGCTGTTTTATGATTATAAGAAATTGTTTGACTTTTAACTGCGCTTTTCTTTTCATGAATTCTATGATTCTCCCACATATAATCTTATGCCTTAACCACATGGTCCCAGGCTCACCAGTCATCAATTAAGGCCATAGATTGTCTCTATAACCGAGCCTCTATAACCAAGCCATGAAAGTCCTGGACAAAAAACGAATGAGGTATCATCACTGTCAAATTCTAAGCAAATATAAGATCCTAAGTTTTGCTAACTTTATTTCCTTACATTTAGTTAAATTGGTCTTCAGGTGCCTAAATGGCGCTGCTCCCCAGCTGCTGTGCAAAACAATAACAAGACTGCAAAGTGGTGCCAGATCCACCGCCCGAGCAGCTTCACAAGTCAATTGTCGTATCCCCTTCTGCAGAACATCTTTTGCTCAAACTGCCTTTTCAGTAAAAGGGACACAATGATGGAACTCACTGCCAGACCCCTTGAAATGTATCCCTACATATGTCACATTCAAAAGAAACACAAAATTGTGGCTAATTCAACAACAGTCTTGTTCTCATATTTAGTGTTTACACTGTGCTCTCTCTCTCTGTCTTTTTCTCTTTTTCATTTTTCATCTCATTTCCATTTCCATTTTCCTATTTTTAATAATGTTAATCTGTATTATAATTTTTAACCAAAAGCCCCACTAGGGACAAGTGTTGCGAATTAGCTTTGGCTAAAGACACTCTGATGCATACATCAGATGACTGTTTCAAGTATATCTATGTTTTTGTATCTGTCCCTATTTAAATGAACCTTAATCAGTCAAGATTCCAATGATATTCCTTCCTCTGCTTCACATTTTAACCATATAATATAACCATATAACCATATAACAATTACAGCACGGAAACAGGCCTTCTCGGCCCTTCCAGTCCGTGCCGACCATTTATTTTCCCCCAGTCCCATCTACCTGCACTCAGACCATACCCCTCCATTCCCTTCCCGTCCATATACCTATCCACTTAACTTTTAAATGTTAAAATCGATCCTGCCTCCACCACTTCTGCTGGAAGATCATTCCACACAGCCACCACTCTCTGAGTAAAGAAGTTCCCCCTCATGTTACCCCTAAACCTATGTCCCTTAATTCTCATGTCATGCCCTCTTGTTTGAATCTTCCCTACCCTCAATGGGAAAAGCTTATCCACGTCAACTCTGTCTATCCCTTTCATCATTTTAAAGACCTCAATCAAGTCCCCCCTTAACCTTCTGCGCTCCAAAGAATAAAGACCTAACTTGTTCAACCTTTCTCTGTAACTTAGTTGCTGGAACCCAGGCAACATTCTAGTAAATCTCCTCTGTACTCTCTCTATTTTGTTGACTCCTTCCTATAATTAGGCGACCAAAATTGTACACCATACTCCACTTTTATCCACTCTTGACTTTTCACAGCCCTTGAGAACATGAGTGTGTTTAGTTTAGTTCACTTTAGGTCTGAGATACAGCGTGGAAACGGGTCCTTCAGCCCACCAAGTTCGTACCGACCAGCGATCCCCGCACACTAAGACTATCCTACACACTAGGGACATAGAGTGTCATAGTGTGATAGGGAATCATAGAGTGATACAGTGTGGAAACAGGCCCTTCGGCCCAACTCGCCCACAACGTCATGTCCCCTCTACACTAGTCCCACTTGCCTGCGCTTGGTCCATATCCCTCCAAACCTGTCCTATCCATGTACCTGCCCAACTGTTCCTTAAACGTTGTGGTAGTCCCAGCCTCAACTACCTCCCCCGGCAGCTCGTTCCATGCACCCACCACCCTCTGTGTGAAAACTTACTCCCATTTACAATTATACCAAGTCAATTAACCTACAAACCTGCATTTTATTTTTATTTTAAGTGTGTTGCCAGGACTCGAGGGTCTGAGCCTCAGGGAGAGGTTGCACAGGCTAAGACTCTATTCCTTGGAGTGCAGGAGGATGAGGGTGATCTTATAGAGGTGTACAAAATCATGAGGGGATTAGATCGGGTAGATGCACAGAGTCTCTTGCCCAGAGTAGGGGAATCGGAACAGAGGACATAGGTTCAAGGTGAAGGGGGGAAGATTGAATAGGAACCTAAGGGGTAACTTTTTCAAACAGAGGGTGGTGGGTGTATGGAACAAGCTGCCGGAGGAGGTCGTTGAGGCAGGGACTATAACTACAATGAAGAAAGACATTTGGACCAGTACATGGATACGACAGGATTAGAAGCATTTGGATCAAAAGCAGGTAGGTGGGACTAGCCTTCAAAATTCCAGAGAAATTAATCCAGACATCAAGCCACGAGTATTTAGTTGTACTGACAAAGGAAGAGTGACATCGTTTTTTCACACACAGAGTTTTCTTTCACACAGATAGTTTTTCCACACATAGAGTGGCGAGTCTGTGGAATTCTCTGCCTCAGAGGGCGGTGGAGGCCGGTTCTCTGGATGCTTTCAAGAGAGAGGATAGATAGGGCTCTTAAAGATAGCGGAGTCAGGGGATATGGGGAGAAGGCAGGAACGGGGTACTGATTGTGGATGATCAGCCATGATCACATTGAATGGCAGTGCTGGCTCGAAGGGCCGAACGGCCGGCTCCTGCACCTATTGTCTATTGTCTATTGATTGGGGATGATCATCCATGATCACAGTGAATGGCGGTGCTGGCTCGAAGGGCCGAACGGCCTCCTCCTGCACCTATTGTCTATTGTCTATTGTTTATTGATTGGGGATGATCAGCCATGATCATATTGAATGGCGGTGCTGGCTCGAAGGGCCGAACGGCCTACTCCTGCACCTATTGTCTATTGTCTATTGTTTATTGATTGGGGATGATCAGCCATGATCACAGTGAATGGCGGTGCTGGCTCGAAGGGCCGAATGGCCTACTCCTGCACCTATTGTCTATTGTCTATTGATTGGGGATGATCGGCCATGATCACAGTGAATGGCGGTGCTGGCTCGAAGGGCTGAATAGCCTACTCCTGCACCTATTGTCTATTGTGAGGTTAGAGGAGGGAATGTTGGTGACAAAAGAAAGGGAAGGGTGTGTCACTAGTGTGAAGGGTAGTGCGAGAGTTTGGGGTGTTTGTTGAGCGGCGGGGGCTCGCTGGACCGAAGGGCCTGTTTCCACGCTGTATCTCTGAGGTACAAAACTAAAGCAGAGGGAACGGAATGTTGAAATGTGCTGACAGGGCACAATCAGGCAACTGGCAAAGAGCTCGGATGACAAAGTCGAGGCCACAAAGGTTAGCACAACAAGCAAACAGATGGCGCATCCAATTTAATAGATAGAAGTGGGGTCAGGTCTACTGTGAGTGGGATGAGAAATGAAATCACAAGCTCGGTTGCAATATATTTGCGACTGGACCCTGAGACCTAACGGCATGTGTATAAATTCCACCTAGAGTAAATCAGGCTAAAGTGCTTTGAATCAGAAAGTACATAAAGTGAAAGATAAAAAGGTAATATTGAATTGAATTGACTTGAATTGAATTGAATAATACTTTATTTTTACATGGGACAAATCGCAGTGTAACTCTTTGCTTGCGTACCCAAGGTATGCAACTAGCCGCTACATAAAGGGCGCTGTCAATTCACAAAGTACTCCATGCTAGATCCTCCCTTGTTCTTACCCCTCATTCCAGGTCCTCATTTGTCCTTTTGTCCTGATTAACAATGAATTCATACGATGATTAACCAATATAGAAAACAGAGAAGTTCCATGCAATCAAAATGGTTGCGTAGAACCATTGGCTAATCATTTTCAAAAATATGTCTTTTGATGACAAAAATTTGGGCGGCACGGTGGCCTGGTGGTAGAATTGCTGCCTCACAGCCCCGGAGATCCAGGTTCGATCTTGACTACCGGAGCTGTCTATATATGGAGTTTGTACGTTCTCCCTGTGACTGCGTGGGTTTTCTCCGGGTGCTCCGGTTTCCTCGCACATTCCAAGTATGTGAGGGTTTGTCGATGAATTGGCTTTGCTAAATTGTCCCTAGTGTGTAGGGAATGAACACGAGACAGAGAACACGGTGTCCAGACTACAACCTTTCTCTCAATGTCAGCAGGACACAGGAGACAGTGATGGGCTTCAGGAAGCGAAGTGGTTCACATGCCCCAGTCTGCATCGACGGTGCCAAAGCAGAGATGGTTGAAAACTTCAAATGGTTTGGAGTCAATATCACCAACAACATCTCCTGGACCACCCACACTGAAGCATCGACCAAGAAAGCACACCAACGCCTCTACCTCCCTAGAAGGCTGAGGAAATTCGGATGTCCCCTACAACTCTCACCTCCTGTACTAGTGGTGGGCCTCAGGGTTCGGTGCTGGGCCCGTTACTGTTTGTCATCTACATCAATGATTTGGATGAGAACATACAGGGCAAGATTAGCAAGTTTGCTGATGATGCAAAAGTGAGTGGTTTTGCAGATAGTGAAGATGGTTGTGAACGATTGCAGCAGGATCTGGATCGATTGGCCAGGTGGGCGGAGGAATGGTTGATGGAATTTAATACGGAGACGTGTGAGATGTTGCGTTTTGGGACGTTGAACAAAGGCAGGACCTACACAGTGAATGGTCGGCCTCTGGGTAGTGTTGTAGAGCAGAGGGATCTAGGAGTACAGGTGCATGGTTCCTTGAAGGTCGAGTCACAGGTAGATAAGGTGGTCAAAAAGGCTTTTGGCACTTTGGCCTTCATCAGTCAGAGTATTGAGTATAGAAGTTGGGAGGTCATGTTGCAGTTGTATAAGGCGTTGGTGAGGCCACATTTAGAGTATTGTGTTGAGGTCTGGGCACCATGTTACAGGAAAGATGTTGTCAAGCTGGAAAGGGTTTAGAGAAGATTTACGAGGATGTTGCCAGGACTAGAGGGTGTGAGCTACAGGGAGAGGTTGTCGGCTGGGTCTCTATTCCTTGGAGAGCAGGAGGATGTGGTGTAAAAAATCATGAGAGGAATAGATCGGGTAGACGCACTGAGTCTCTTGCCCAGAGTAGGGGTACCGATGACCAGAGGACAGAGGTTCAAGGTGAAGGGTAAAAGATTTAATAGGAATTTGAGGGGTAACATTTTCACACAAAGGGTGGTGGGTGTATGGAACAAGCTGCCAGAGGAGGTAGTTGAAGCTGGGACTATCCCATCATTTAAGAAACAGTTAGACAGTTACATGGATAGGACAGGTTTGGAGGGATATGGGCCAAGCGCAGGCAGGTGGGACTCATGTAGCTGGGGCGTTGTTGGCCGGTGTGGGCGAGTTGGGCCGAAGGGCCTGTTTCCACACTATATCATTCAATGACTCTATAACAGCGACACAGTTTGGTTTGGGAACAGCTCCATCCAAGACGGCACAAAATTGCAGAGAATTGTGGACGCAGCCCAGACCGTCACACAAACCAACGTCCCTTCCATCGACTCCATCTACACCTCACGCTGCCTCAGCAAGGCCAGCAGCATCATCAAGGACCAGTCGCACCCCGGCCACTCCCTCTTCTCCCCTCTCCCATCGGGCAAGAGGTACAGAAGTGTGAAAACGCACGCACACCTCCAGATTCAGGGACAGTTTCTTCCCAGCTGTTATCAGACAACTGAACCATCCTACCACAACCAGAGAGCGGCGCTGAACTACTATCTACCTCATTGGAGACCCTCGGACTATCTTTGCTCGAACTTTACCTTGCACTAAACGTTATTCCCTTTATCATGTATCTGTACACTGTGGACGGCTCGATTGTAATCACGTATTGTCTTTCCGCTGGCTGGATAGCACGCAACAACAGCTTTTCACTGTACCTCGGTACACGTGACAATAAGCTACACTGAACTAAACTCAAACTGTCTCTTCCTTCTTAATCTCAAACTACCCTTGAATATTAGTATTCAAAAAACAATTTTTGATCAACCAACGTGGATTTAATTCCCTTACATTTTCTTAATGTAGGTGGTACTAAAACCAGTGATGAACCCATATTTAATCTCCCCTGTTGTTTGTGAGTATTCCCATTTCATATATTTGGTTTTCATTGCCTGCCTCTCCCATCGCACACAGTTGGATTCTTGGCAGGGCGACAGTTTCCTGTCGAGTTCTCCAGGTTTCCGGTGAAGAGTGTCGCAATCCGTTTCATTTTCCCTTCTTGTTGAAAAATCAGTTCAACGTGTGATGCTTGTGAAAAATGGCCTCCCCTCTCCACAACATGGCTGTTCATCCAGGAGCAAAGATGACTGCAAACAGTGGTGGACACTGCCCGCTCCATCACACGTACTGACCTCCCCACCACCGAAGGCCCATCACACTTATTCACCTCCCCACCACCAAATATGTACAAATGTGCACTTGCAGCAGCTCAACAGAATATGTACACATACAGTAGTACTCTGCAAACAATTAGATAGATAGATAGATAGATAGATAGATAGATAGATAGATAGATAGATAGATAGATAGATAGATAGATAGATAGATAGATAGATAGATAGATAGATAGATAGATAGATAGATATAGAGAAATAGAGAGATAGATAGATAGATAGATAGATAGATAGATAGATAGATAGATAGATAGATAGATAGATAGATAGATAGATAGATAGATAGATAGATAGATAGATAGATAGATAGATAGATAGATAAAGATAGCAGAGTCAGGGGATATGGGGAGAAGGCAGGAACAAGGTACTGATTGGGGATGATCAGCTGTGATCACATTGAATGGCGGTGCTGGCTCGAAGGGCCGAATGGCCTCCTCCTGCACCTGTTGTCTATTGTCTATTGAGGAGCAACTGTACCTCGGTACACTTGACAAGAAACTAAACTGAACATAAAGGTTTTCCTGCTACCTCCAGTGTTCCAGAGAAAACAACCAAAGTCAGCCCAACCTCTCCTTGTACATAATACCCCAAATCCAGGCAATACTTTGGACAAGGCAATATTCTGGCATATTTTGTTCTTGAGAATTGTCAATTTTCGAACAGATTGTAGTGAAGTGATCCGCATGATGCAATCAATCTACAACAGACAATAGACAACAGGTGCAGGAGTAGGCCATTCGGCCCTTCAAGCCAGCACCGCCATTCAATGTGATCATGGCTGATCATCCACAATCAGTACCCCGTTCCTGCCTTCTCCCCATATCCCCTGACTCCGCTATTTTTAAGAGTCCTATCCAGCTCTCTCTTGAAAGTATCCAGAGAACCGGCCTCCACCGCCCTCTGAGGCAGAGAATTCCACAGACTCACCACTCTCTGTGAGAAAATGTGTTTCCTCGTTTCCGTTCCAAATGGCTTACCCCTTATTCTTAAACTATGGCCCCTGGTTCTGGACCCCCAACATCGGGAACATGTTTCCTGCCTCTCGCGTGTCCAATTCCTTAATAATCTGGCTGTGCTGGCTCGACGGGCCGAATGGCCTCCTCCTGCACATATTCTCTAATCTTATTTGTTTCAATAAGGTCCCCTCTCATCCTTCACTCGTGACAACGAACTAAGGTCAAGTCCTGCCACCACCAAACTGCGATGGCGATGAACTTCATGCACTCAGAAGACCAGTGACAAACAGATGCAGTAACTCAGCGAGACAGGCAGCATCCAAGTAGGGTTACACAAAAAGCTGGAGAAACTCAGCGGGTGCAGCAGCATCTAAGGAGCGAAGGAGATAGGCGACGTTTCGGGTCGAGACCCTTCTTCAGGCATCCAAGTAGGGTCTGAAGAAGGGTCTCGACCCAAAGCATCACCCATTCCTTCTCTCCAGAGACGCTGCCTGTCCCGCTGAGTTACTCCAGCTTTTTGTGTCTATCTTCGGTTTGAACCAGCATCTGCAGTTCCTTGCTACACAGAAGATCAGAGGTGATGGGGAAAATATTTCATCAGAATCTGAGGGCTAACTTTTTTCACACAACGGGTTTATGGTGTATGGAACGAGCTGCCAGAGGAGGTAGTTGAGGCTGGGACTACACCAGCATATATGGAATCCCGTCCCAGGATGGCGGGACTGACATACGATGAAAGAATGGGCTTGTATTCATGGGAATTTAGATGGATGAGAGGGAATCTCATGGACACATATAATCGGCCTCCATCTCTACGCAACCAAGTTTACTATTGAACAAGATCAAGACTGCAGAGGGAAACTATTGATCTGTGGGTTAAAAGCTGAATAAGGATGTGTTACACTGCCAAGGACCAAGGGTTCTTTGACGGACTCAAGGTCAATGCAGAGGAGAATAATTTCCTGCCTTGTATAATCGGAAAATTGCATCAATATTATTTTGGTTTCTGTTGAGCTGAAGATGATGTTTTCTTCTCATGTTTATGCAGGTTGGCAACAGCTTGGCCTCTGGATGTCAGCAAACCTCTGGCCGTTGGTCTGTTGGGATCAAAGATCCATTCAATGATGGGTCGAGATCCTTCGAGAGTTGGCATGTCAACATCGCTGCTATGGCTCTGCTGCGGCTAATGTTGTGCGTCCATTTAGAACATAGAAACATAGAAATTAGGTGCAGGAGTAGGCCATTCAGCCCTTCGAGCCTGCACCGCCATTCAATGTGATCATGGCTGATCATCCAACTCAGTATCCCGTACCTGCCTTCTCTCCATACCATCTGATCCCCTTAGCCACAAGGGCCACATCTAACTCCCTCTTAAATATAGCCAATGAACTGGCCTCAACTACCTTCTGTGGCAGAGATTTAAGAAAGGCAAAATGTTTAGTTTAGTTTAGTTTAATTTAGATATACAGGCCCTTCGGCCCACCGAGTCTATGCCGACCAGCAATCCACACACACTAACACTATCCTACACACACTGGGGACAGTTCACAATTTATACCAAAGCCAATTAACCTACAAACCTGCACGTCTTTGGAGTGTGGGAGGAAACCGGAGCGCCCGGAGAAAACCCACGCATGTCACGAGGAGAACGTGCAAACTCCGTACAGACAGCACCCGTAGTCAGGATGGAACCCGGGTCACTGGCGCTGTGAGGCAGCAACTCTACCGCTGCGCACTTGGCATGGTAGATCAATGTTCCTGACATCTGTGGTCGGCATGTTACTGGAGAGGATTCTGAGGGGTAAGATACATCAAACCAAAGATACTAGAGGAGCATCAAACCAACATTTTGTTTTGAATATAGGCACAGAGTGACTCAGTAGGCCAGGCAGCATCTCTGGAGAAAAAGGATGGATGACGTTTCACGTTGAGACAGTGAATACAATGTGGAAACAGGCCCTTTGGCCCAACTTGCCCATGTGGACCAACATATCCCATCTTCACTAGTCCCACCTGCCTGCGTTTGGCCCACATCCCTCTAGATATGTCCTAACCATGTGCCTGTCTAAATTTTTCTTACTCATTGCAATAGTTCCAGCCTCAACTACCTCCTCTGGCAGCTCATTCCATACACCCACCACCCTTTGTATGAAAATTGCAAAGAGGATGCTATGAGGTTTCAGGGTGAGTTGGACAGGTTGAGTGAGTGGGCAGATGTAGATAAGTGTGAGGTTATCCACTTTGACGGCAAAAAACAAGGAGGCAGATTATTATCTCAATGGTGTCGGATTAGGAAAAATGAAAGTGCAACGAGACCCGAGTGTCCTTGTACACCAGTCACTGAAAGTAAGCATGCAGGTACAGCAGGCAGTGATGAAAGCTAATGGCATGTTGGCCCTCATAGCAAGAGGATTTGAGTAGAAGAATAAAGAGGCAATTCCGGAGAAAGAACTGCAGATGCTGGAAAAATTGAAGGTAGACAAAAATGCTGGAGAAACTCAGCGGGTGAGGCAGCGTCTATGGAGCGAAGGAATAGGTGACGTTTCGGGTCGAGACCCTTGGGAATCTAAAAATGTTCCCAACCTTAAATTTCCAGCTACCCGTTCCCACCACAGATGCTACCTGACCCACTGAGTTCCTCCAGTACTTTACGTTTTGCCTAATATTCCAGCATCTGCAGTTCCTTGCATCTCAATGCAATCAAGATCTATGGAGCGGAGGAATAGGTGACGTTTCGGGTCTCGACCTTCGCCCCATAGATGCTGCCTCACCCGCTGAGACCCGAAACGTCACCTAATCCTTTGCCCCATAAATGCCTCAGAGGGCGGTGGAGGCCGGTTCCCTGGATGCTCCCAAGAGAGAGCTAGATAGGGCTCTTAAAAATAGCGGAGCCAGGGGATATGGGGAGAAGGCAGGAACGGGGTACTAATTGGGGATGATCAGTCATGATCACATTGAATGGCGGTGCTGGCTCGAAGGGCTGAATGGCCTCCTCCTGCCTCTATTGTCTGTTGTCTATCTCACCCACTGAGTTTCTCCAGCAATTTTGCCTCCCTCTGTCCTGAAAGTGTTTGCACGGGGTGGGTACTAATATCTTTCGACAAGTGGTGGCTGGCAAGATGTCAAATGTAGATGGCATTGTTGATATATTTACAACCAAATGTAGAGAGATTGCCCAGAGCAACACAAAAGCCAAACTGATTAAAACTCCAGGTTATTTCAAAGGACACAATATTAAATAAGCGCTGGGCAGTGGCTGAAACATTTCTCTTTCATTGTGCCTGTAATCAGTTGTCACAACCAATGTCTAGCATTACCAAACAACTGGGCCGTGGTGAGAATGACGAATTTTTCCTCCGTGTGTGACTGACACAGAGTGGGACGGGGGAACGTAGATGTGAAGACGTTGAGATGTGAGGAGAGGAGAGAGGGGGGGAAAAAGTCATCTCTCACTCATTTGGTTTTTCCCTCTGGGTGGAGAATGTGATCACGTGAGCATCACCAAACCAGAGGCAGCTTTGGGAAGCGAGGTATAGAGTGGACTAGTAAATACCGAGCCACAGAGAGATGACCTGCTGCGGTAGAGTTGCTGCCTCACAGCGCCACAGACCCAGGTTCAATCCCGACTACGGGTGCTGTCTGTATGGAGTTTGTGCGTTCTTATGCATGTGACCTCGTGGGTTTTCTCTGGGTGCTCCGGTTTCCTCCCACATTTCAAATACGTACAGGTTTGTAGACTTCTGGAAAATTACTCATTATGTTAAGGAGTGGTTGAGAAAGTTTGATAACATGGAACTAGTGTGAACGGGTGAATGATGGACAGTGTGGACTCGGTGGGCCGAAGGGCCTGTTTCCAAGGAGTAGTGTGTGCAGTTTTGGTCTCCAAATTTGAGGAAGGGCATTCTTGCTATTGAGGGAGTGCAGCGTAGGTTTGCAAGGTTAATTCCCAGGATGGCGGGATTGTCATATGCTGAGAGAATGGAACGGCTGGGCTTGTACACTCTGGAGTTTAGAAGGATGAGAGGGAATCTTAATGAAGCATATAGAATTATTAAGGTCTGGACGCGCTAGAGGCAGGAAACATATTCCCGATGTTGGGGGAGTCCAGAACCAGGGGCCACAGTTTAAGAATAAGGGGTAAGCCATTTCGAAAGGAGACGAGGAAACACTTTTTCACACCGAGACTGGTGAGTCTGTGGAATTCTCTGCCTCAGATGGCGGTGGAGGCCGGTTCTCTGGATACTTTGAAGAGAGAGCTAGATAGGGCTCTTAGGGATAGCGGAGTCAGGGGATATGGGGAGAAGGCAGGAACGGGGTACTGAGTGGGGACGATCAGCCATGATCACATTGAATGGCGGTGCTGGTTCGAAGGGCCGAATGGCCTACTCCTGCACCTATTGTCTATTGTCAAAGGGTGCATGCCTCGTTGACTCTCCCCTTGCTCTCAGTCTGAAGAAGGGCCATCTTGATTAGTACAGGTGTCGGGGGTAAAGGGGAGAAGGCAGGAGAATGGGGTTGGGAGGAAGAGATAGATCAGCCATGATTGAATGGCGGAGTAGACTGGATGGGCCGAATGGCCTAATTCTACTCCTACTCCTTGCGACCTTCTGACCCGAAACATCATCCATGCCTCCTCCCCAGAGATGCTGCCTGCCCCGCTAAGTTACTCCAGCTTTTTGTGTCGATCTTCAAGAATGAAATGGGATTTGATAAATGAGTTCAAAAGACGGCTGGAATCGAGACGGCAAACCTGAGCACATCGTTTTAACGGCTACGTAAATCTGAGCCATACTCTGAGCTATCAATATTTCAAAGGCGTTTCCTCAATTATGGCCGGATAGCGGCGAAGAAACTAATACTCAAATGTTGGAAACATACATTTACCCCGACTCTCAAAATGTGGATTACAAACATGTCTGAGAGGCTACATCTTGAAAATATGAAACTTGTCTTAGCAGAAAAACCAGAGCAATTTTCGAAGACATGGACACCATTCATTGATTCGTTGCAAGTATAGTATGGGGCAACACCATTTTGGAGTTAAATCTAATTGCGGGTTGGGTGATGGGCGGGGAGGGATGCGACGCAGGTATTTCATCACCTTTTGTTTTTCTTTCTGTTTTTGTCTTTTTATTTCTCTACGTCTTCCTTATTTCTTTTACTTAAGGGCCTGTCCCACCAGCGTGCAACTCCATGCGATGAGCGCGACCTAACGTGGTCGCTTGAGCCGTCCGGCGTCGCGGGGCCGGTCCCACTTCGATCGCCGGAGCCGTGCGGAATTGTGAGGAGTTCGTCCCGACATCGCGCGGGGCTCCAAAAAACTGACCATGTTCAATGGCTTGTCGGCTCGCAGTCGCCTCGACGCATTACACACCGCCTCGACGTCGTGCCAACGTGACCCTCTCTGTAGGTGCCTCCGTGACCCTCTGTGTGTGTGCCTCTGTGCCCCTCTCTGTGTGCCCCTCTCTGTCCTGGCGAACTTACCTTTAAGACTTCGCTCCAAGTTCGCCTCACTTTGCGCCGCGTTGCGCCACTCACCCGACCTCCGCGCAGCCCTCGCTGCCAGTTTGGTCGCGCTTGCCGCATGCAGGCGCATGCTGGTGGGAACGGCCCTGTACAGGGGATCACCCGACCTCCGCGCGGCGCCCGCTTCTAGTTTGATCGCGCTCATTGCATGGAGTCGGATGCTGGTGGGACAGGCCCTTTACTCGCTCTTTGGCGACACCAACTTGGTAATCTAGGGGTTCTATCCTTGTACATCCATGTCTTCAAATTCTTGCTGTTTCTCTCAACTTCAGCTAAAAATTAAAATTGCACAATAACTGCATTATGTCATATGCCGCTGCTTATATTTTTCTACACTGCTCCTAATAAATAATTTACAAAAAAAAAACTGCTACGTAAATCAAAGTCAAGAGGCTGTGAGTGGCAGATATATAAAGAGATGGTTTAAAAGCCAATTTTCCCGTCAGTTATAGGATCGTAGATTGCTCTGTTGCTGATGATGATTGGTGCCCAATTTATCACCGCAGTTCGTAAATTACTTTTTTTTTAAAACATTCAATAACTAAAAGCAGACCCCGTATATCGCTAGGGCAGCTTACAACCCAGCGGTATGAACATTGACTTCTCCAACTTCAAGTAACCCTTGCTTTCCGTCTCTCTCTCCATCCCTTCCCCACCCTAGTTCTCCGACCAGTCTGACTGTCCTCCTGATTAAAGTTTACATTGTTCACCTTCCCCCTGCTAACGATGATCTATTCTACAGTTCCTTGACCTTCTTACATGGAAAACAGGTGCAGGAGTAGGCCATTCGGCCCTTCGAGCCAGCGCCGCCATTCAATGCGATCATGGCTGATCATCCAAAATCAGTACCCCGTTCCTGCTTTTTCCTCTCATCCTTTGATCGCTCATTATCGCACCTTACCCTTTCAGATGGGGTCAAGGAAAGAGCGTTCACATCGATCGCGGTCCTGTTTGCACCAATCTTTCCACCACCGCGCACAAGAAACTCAAGAAGCGACAAGACAGACACCGTTGTCTGCAGATGCCGAGAAGTGCGTTCAGCTCTGGCTGAACAACTTCTAATCTTGTGTGTGTGTGGACTCGATAAGAAGAAGACCCTTTCATATCTCTCGTTTCCCTCTTCCCTGACATCAGTCTGAAGAAATGTTTAAGAAAGAATTGCAAATACTGGAAAAATCAAGTTCTGGAGAAACTCAGCGGGTGGGGCAGCATCTATGGAGCGAAGGAATAGGTGACGTTTCAGGTCGAGACCCTTCTTCAGACTTGAAAAGGATCAACTGGAATGGGGTGTAAACTACCCAACCCTCATATTTCGTTTGGGTAGTTTACACCCCAGTGGTATGAACATTGACTTCTCCAATTTCAGGTTGTCCCTGCTTTCTCCCTCCTTCCCCTCCCCTTCCCAGCTCTGCCACAACCTAATGTATCCGCCTCTTCCTATCGTTTTCCCGCCCCCCACTGACATCACTCTTAAGAAGGGTGTCGACCCAAAACGTTGCCTATTCCTTCTCTCCATAGATGCTGCCTCACCCGCTGAGTTTCTCCAGCATTTTTGTCCACCTTCATCCTGAAGAAGGGTCTCTACCCAACACGCCACCCATTTCTTCTATCCAGAGATGCTACCTGACCTGCTGAGTTACTCGGACATTTTGTGTCTATCAACAAAAAAAATACTCTAATGGATAAAATGTTCTTTAAATGTCTTCGGAGCAGCATATTTTGCAGAGTTCCCCCTTCCCTGTGCCCCTACTCGAGCGCTGAGGTCTTCGATACCGGTCTGTAATGGGCCTGTCCCACTTAGGCAACTACAGGTAGGTATGTTACAAAACTTACCTTGAGCGGAGCTGCAGTTCTGCCGCTCCCCGTGTGCGCGACTTTGGTGCCTTTCAGAGGGGGGCGGGCTTAAAGTGCCGTTTTTCTTCAGACTGGGCAAATCGATCGAAGTCGGCCGATTTCGTTGCGGAAGAAAAATCGCTCTGACATTTCATTAATGAAGGTATTTTGAAATTACGCTAGATTATTTATTAACTAGAGTAATTTAAAAATCACCTTCAAAAGCCGTGAGAGCCGACAACGGGAAGGATTTTGCGTAGGGGAGAAAAAAAGGTAAATAGTTGATTTTTATATTAAAAGTTGGTTTTTATGGAGGCTTTAATAATATTTTCATGTTGCGAAATGGGGTCCAAAAAGAATGTATGAACCGGCTGTATTTTTCATACCGACTTCACCGCAAACCACAACGTTCCAATTCACCGCATTCCACTAAAGCCCACTCGCTAGTTGATTTAAATGGCCATTCATTTACAGGCATTAAACACTAAATTCATTCAATTTGGCACAGAAATTCATGAAAATGAGATTTAAAAATTATGTTATATTGTGGATTATTGTGTGAATGTTATTTGGACATTTAGGCAATTTTAAAAAAGTTTATCTTTTCTTAAGAAATGGATAGATGTTTAGATCTACTCATTGAATTTTGTAATTAGCTACAATTAGATAACTAACTAATTATATGCTTTAATTTCAGGTCATCCAAGTAAGATAGTTTCATATTTGTTTCAGAATGCTTCAATCTATAACAACTGAAAATTTCATTGAGTTCTCTTGATTTTTAAGAAAGTTATGGGCTTTTAACTGTTCTAGATCACAGCTTTTGAGTTAAGTCCATTGAAAGGCAATGGGGAACAAGATGCTAATTTCCGAGTATGAAAATGGCCATAACTTTCTTAATACTGAAGATATGAAAGTGAATTAGGTGTCAAATTAAACTTCTTTTTATGCTTTATCTGATGGGATAAATTGCAGACTTGATTTTTTAAATCTCAAAATTTTGTAACATTGCTACTACAGGTGAATCGTTTGTTGCCACATGTTCGCCGGGAGTCGTCTCCTCAGTCGTGCAAAAAGTCGTAGCGTCTTTCTGGTCGCCGCACGATTTTCAACGTTGAGAATTTTTGGCGACAGTGGGTTTGACGCCAATGAGCGCAGCTTGACTTCTCCTGACGTAGGTGCTGTCGAAGGTTGTCGCCGGGATGACGTAGGTTGCCGCCAGTTTTTCGGCGACCCGCTACGATTATGCCAGTCACCGGCAGTTGACTAAAAAATTGCCAAGTGGGACAGGCCCCATAAACCTCTCAATGCCCCAGCAATAAGACAATTGGTGAAGCAGCCTTTTTCCATGGCGACCCCAAGCTGTGGAATACCCGACGCAGAGCTACGAGAGACGCCCACCATGTTGACATTTTTAAGCGGCAACTAAAAACGTATCTTTTCAATCAAGCTTTTAACTGACTTTACTTCTTCTGAAAAGAATGCAGAAAGTTGTGACCACTGCCCAGTCCATCACTGGCTCTGACCTCCCCCATCATCGAAGGGATCTATCGCAGTCGCTGCCTCAAAACGGCTGGCAACATCATCAAGGACCCACACCATCCTGGCCACACACTCATCTCCCCGCTGCCATCGGGAAGAAGGGACAGGAGCCTGAAATCTGTAACGTCCAGGTTCAGGAATAGCTACTTCCCCACGGCCATCAGGCTATTAAACACGACATCAAACAAGCTCTGAACAATAACAGTCAATTATTCCTATAGCACTTTATCTGTTTATTTATTGATAATATCTATGTGTTTATTGTGTATAACCATATAACCATATAACAATTACAGCACGGAAACAGGCCTTCTCGGCCCTTCCAGTCCGTGCCGACCATTTATTTTCCCCTAGTCCCATCTACCTGCACTCAGACCATACCCCTCCATTCCCTTCCCGTCCATATACCTATCCACTTTACTTTTAAATGTTAAAATCGATCCTGCCTCCACCACTTCTGCTGGAAGATCATTCCACACAGCCACCACTCTCTGAGTAAAGAAGTTCCCCCTCATGTTACCCCTAAATTTCTGTCCCTTAATTCTCATGTCATGCCCTCTTGTTTGAATCTTCCCTACGCTCAATGGGAAAAGTTTATCCACGTCAACTCTGTCTACCCTTTCATCATTTTAAAGACCTCAATCAAGTCCCCCCTTAACCTTCTGCGCTCCAAAGAATAAAGACCTAACTTGTTCAACCTTTCTCTGTAACTTAGTTGCTGGAACCCAGGCAACATTCTAGTAAATCTCCTCTGTATTCTCTCTATTTTGTTGACATCCTTCCTATAATTAGGCGACCAAAATTGTATACCATACTCCAGAATTGGTCTCACCAATGCCTTGTACAATTTTAACATTACTTCCCTACTCCTATACTCAATGCTCTGATTTATAAAGGCCAGCACACCAAAAGCTTTCTTTACCACCCTATCTACATGCGATTCCACCTTCAGGGAACTATGCACAGTTATTCCTAGATCCCTCTGTTCCACCGCATTCCTCAATTCCCTACCATTTACCATGTACGTCCTATTTTGATTTGTCCTGCCAAGATGTAGCACCTCACACTTATCAGTATTAAACTCCATCTGCCATCTTTCAGCCCACTCTTCCAAATGGCCCAAATCTCTCTGTAGACTTTGAAAATCTACTTCATTATCCACAGCACCACCTATCTTAGTATCATCTGCATACTTACTTATCCAATTTTCCACCCCATCATCTAGATCATTGATGTACATGACAAACAACAGTGGACCCAACACAGATCCCTGAGGCACCCCACTGGTCACCGGCTTCCAACCTGACAAACAGCCATCCACCATTACTCTCTGACATCTCCCATTCAGCCACTGTTGAATCCATCTTGCTACTCCGCCATTAACACCCAAAGATTGAGCCTTTTTAACCAACCTTCCATGGGGAACCTTGTCAAAGGCCTTACTGAAATCCTCATAGACAACATCCACTGCTTTACCCTCATCAATTTCCCTAGTAACCTCTTCAAAAAATTCAAGGAGGTTTGTCAAACATAACCTTCCAGGCACAAATCCATGTTGACTGTTCTTGATCAGACCCTCTTTATCCAGATGCTTATATATATTATCTCTAAGTATCCTTTCCATTAATTTGCCCACCACTGACGTCAAACTAACAGATCTATAATTGCTAGGTTTATTCTTTGAACCCTTTTTAAACAATGGAACAACATGCGCAGTACGCCAATCCTCCGGCACTATTCCCGTTTCTAATGACATTTGAAATATTTCTGTCATAGCCCCTGTTATTTCTACACTAACTTGCCTCAATGTCCTAAAGAATATCCTGTCAGGACCTGGAGACTTATCCACTTTTATATTTTTCAAAAGTGTCAGTACTTCCTCCTCTTTGAATCTCATAGTTTCCATAGCTACTCTACTTTTTTCCCTTACCTCACAGAGTTCATTATCCTTCTCCTTGGTGAATACCGAAGAAAAGAAATTGTTCAATATCTCCCCCATTTCTTTTGGCTCTGCAGATAGCTGTCCATTCTGGCTCTCTAATGGTCCAATTTTATCCCTCGTTATCCTTTTGCTATTAATATAGATGTAGAAACCCTTTGGATTGACTTTATAGACACACTGAACTTTTATCTCCTGTTCTGTATTATGTTTGCATACTCTGTTGTGCTGCAGCAAGCAAGAATGTCATTGTCCTATCTGTGACACATGACAATGAAACTCCCTTGACCTGACTTGACTCATCATCGTCCTGCCCCCTCCCCGACATCAGTCTGAAGAAGGGTCTCGACCTGAAACGTCGCCCATTCCTCTCCACAGATGCTGCTAGTTACCTCAGCATTTTGAGCCTACCTTCGATTCAAACCAGCATCTGCAGTTCTTTCTTACACAAAGTTATTATAAAGTTGTAAATTGTCATAAAAGCATCAAGAAAGAACATTTTAAAAATTCAGTGCGGGAACAAGCTAGTAATTTCCCATATTGCTATTAAGATATTAATTTAATTAGCTAATTATGTTGTCTGTGATCGATTTCACTTCATCCTTGCCGATGAATGAGAAAAAGCACTTAAAACATGTGGCAACTCCATTAAACTGTCACCTTTACAGGAACGTATATAGTGTTCCTGCAGAGTTTTATTAAAGTTATTAACACCAACCTAATTTCAGCATTGCCCAAGTGGGCGAGGAGATGGCAGTTCCTATCAAGAAATTCGTTATCCGACTGAGCAGAAAGTGTTGGAAGAAGTCGGCTGGTCAGGTAGCATCTGTGGAAGTCATGGAAAGCTGACGTTTTAGTTTTGATTAGTTTAGTTGAGTTTAGAGATACATCGGGGAAACAGGCCCTACGGCCCACCAGGTCTGTGCCGACCAGCGTCCCTCACACACTAACACTCTCCCAGGTAGACAAAAATGCTGGAGAAACTCAGCGGGCGAGGCAGCATCTACGGAGCAAAGGAATAGGTGACGTTTCGGGTCGGGACCCTTCTTCAGTCTGAAGAAGGATTCAGTCTGAAGAAGGGTCTTTGACCCCGAAACGTCGCCTCTCCCTTCGCTCCCTAGACGCTGCCTCGCCCGCTGAGTTTCTCCAGCATTTTTGTCCACCTTCAGGTTTCTCCAGCATCTGCAGTTCTTTCTTTAACACTATCCTACATCCACTAGGGACAATTTGTACATTTACACCAAGCCAATTAACCTACAAACCTGCACGTCTTTGGAGTGTGGGAGGAAACCAAGGATCTCGGAGTGCGTAGAAACTCCAGACAGACAGCACCCGTAGTCAGGATCGAACCCGGGTCTCCGGCACTGCATTTGCTGTAAGGCAGCGACTCTACCGCTGCGCCACCGTGACTGCCCAAAACTCGTTCAATTCAGTGTAGTTTATTGCCACGTGTACCGAGTTGCGTGCTAACGGTCAGCGGAAAGACAATACATGATTACAATCGAGCCGTTCACAGTGTACAGTTACATGATAAGGGAATAATGTTTCGGGCAAACTAAAATCAAGTAAAGTTCAATTAAAGATCATCAGAGGGTCTCCAATGAGGTAGGCAGTAGTTTACCTCCTTCCACATAATTCATCGTCTCTTATTCAACAGCCGGAATCTTTTTCCCAGGGTGGAGATGTCTAACACTAGAGGACACAGCTTGAAGGTGAGAGGGGCAAAGTTTAAAGGCGACTAGACCAGGTGCGGACCCGTCGGGTCCCGTTCCCCCAATGCAATATTCCACCACTCACCCATAGCCCCCAATTGCGCAGGCGCGGCTGACGGGTTCCCACTGTCACGCCAGAGACCCCCCGATGTGATGTGAGTCACGGCAACCCTCCCCCAACTGCACCTGCCATCCCCCTTCCTACCCCTATCCTCCTCCATTCCCCCTCATCCCTCACACGTCCTCCCCCTCCTCTTCACACTCCCGCTTCTGTCCCCTGTCCTCCTCTCCTCCCCCACACACTCCCTCACCTCTCCCTCTCTCTCCTTTCCCCCACTCTCCATCCTCACCTCCCTCCCTTCATAACCCCTCTCTCCTCCCTACTCCCCTCCTCTCCCTCTATCTCCCTGCTCCCCCACTCCTCACCTCCCCGTATACCCCCCCCCACCCTCCCCCACAATGAAAATCATGATTTTTCTTTAAAATAATCTAAATGTAGCTGTTAATGAAAGCAGAAACATTTGATTAAAACACATTTTTTTGAAAATCGCGATGTTTTATGTAATTGAGATTTGGATTGTGATGTCATTGTGACTTTGAAAGCTGCTGATGGGCAGGGCAAGTGGAAAAGTGGTTTGAAAAGTGTTTTTTGTAAAGTTTATAATGTCAATAACTTGTTAAATATAACATCAATCCGAACAAAACTTGTTTCTTTTACAAGCCAGGACAATGGTGAGTAAGGTGGGCCAAAAATTGTAGCGCTATCATGTACTGTTTTGCCGGGGTTTTGGAATATCGCGCACACGTACTCACGCATACATACAAACAAACAAGATGAGAGTTTTAGTAATATATAGATGTGTGGGACACGTCTTTTTACACTGAGAGTGACGGGTGTCTGGAATGCGCTGCCGGGGTGGTGGTGGAGGCAAATACGGTAGTGGCGTTTTGCATTGAACACAAATGAGAGGATTTGCTATTGAGAGAATCACAGGTTGAGTCTATCATACTTTGAGCTGCTGTGACATTTGCCACTCTGCCCACCCCCCACCCCCACCACACCCTAGTCAAAGTTAGAACAGAGCAGAGGGAGTGAATGGATTAATTTTTAAGTGATGCTGAGAAATTGAGGAAGAGAGACCTTAGGGACTGGCAGACAAACGAGAGCACTTCAGTGACGGTTTGTAAGACTAATTTGCATCAAACCGACTAAATCATAAAGTCATCATAAATGCTCTGAATTAGTAAGCTCAGCTGTTTTTGGTATAATCATAATTCAAAAAGTAAAGCCTAACAAATTAAATGACCTTATTTATGCGTAGATCCTTAAAGGGCCTGTCCCACTAGCGCGACTTTTCAGCGACTGTCTTCGACCTTCAAACTCGAGGGCACTCGCCTGGAAAACCTCGAGCTGGATCGACTATCAGCGGTGAAACCCCGAGCATCTGTGAAACGTCACCTATCCATGTTCTCCACAGATGCTGCCTGACCCGCTGAGTTACTCCAGCACTCGGTGAAACGTCACCTATCCATGTTCTCCACAGACGCTGCCTGACCCGCTGAGTTACTCCAGCACTCTGTGAAACGTCACCTATCCATGTTCTCCACAGACGCTGCCTGACCCGCTGAGTTACTCCAGCACTCTGTGAAACGTCGCCTATCCATGTTCTCCACAGACGCTGCCTGACCCGCTGAGTTACTCCAGCACTCTGTGTCTTTTTTTTTGGCATATTTTCAAGACCAAATTGCAACCTTAGATTCGAGCACGGTGGCGCAGCGGTAGAGTTGCTGCCCACAGCTCCAGAGACCCGGTTTCGATTCTGACTTCGGGTTCTGTGTGTGTGGAGTTTGCACGTTCTCCCTGTGATCACGTGCGTTTCCTCCGGATGCTCCGGTTTCCTCTCACTTCCCAAAGACGTGTGAGTTTGTAGGTTAACTGACCCTCTGTAAATTGCCCCTGTGTGTGTAGTGAGTGGATGAGAGAGTGGGATAACGCAGTGAGTGATGGTCGGTGTGGACTCGGTGGGCTGAAGGGCCTGTTTCCATGCTGTATCTTTAGACTAAACAAAACTAACTGTTCCTTGAGTTAAAAACGTTTTAAAATAAATCTGAAGTTTGACTTAATCAATCGTGGCATGTAGAGAGATCCTAAATTATGGTGGGCTTCAGCCAGCACTTTCCAAAATGTTTTGAACAAAATATAGCAGAATGTTGTGGCTCAAAGAGCCATGGAGTGACACAGCGTGGAAACAGGCCCTTCGGCCCAACTTGCCCCTACCGGCCAACAATGTCCCATCAAGTCCCAGTTCAGTGCAGTTTAGTTTTTCGTCCCATTTGCCTGCATTTGGCCCATGTCCCTCAAAACGTATTCTATCCAGTTCAGTTTATTGTCACGTGTACCGAGGTACAGTGAAAAGCTTTTGTTGCGTGCTAACCAGTCAGCTGAAAGACAACACATGATTACAATCGAGCCGTCCACAGTGTACAGATACATGATAAGTGGATAACATTTAGTGCAAGGTAAAGCCGGCAAAGTCCAATTAAGGATAGTCTGAGGGTAGACAAAAATGCTGGAGAAACTCAGTGGGTGAGGGAGCATCTATGGAGCGAAGGAATAGGTGATGTTTTGGGTCGAGACACTAACATTGTCCTACAGGCACCAGGGACAATTCAGTCTCAAGAAGGGTCTTGACCCTTCAGAGGGGGTACAGAGAAGATTCACCAGACTGATTCCTGGGATGTCAGGACTTTCATATGAGGAAAGATTGGATAGACTCGGCTTGTACTCGCTGGAATTTAGAAGATTGAGGGGGGATCTTATAGAAACTTACAAAATTCTTAAGGGGTTGGACAAGCTAGATGCTGGAAGATTGTTCCCGATGTTGGGGAGGTCCAGGACAAGGGGTCACAGTCTAAGGATAAGGGGGAATTCCTTTAGGACCGAAATGAGGAAAACATTCTTTACACAGAGAGTGGTGAGTCTCTGGAATTCTCTGCCACAGAAGGTAGTTGAGGCCAGTTCATTGGCTATATTTAAGAGGGCGTTAGATGCGGCACTTGTGGCTAAAGGGATCAGGGGGTATGGAGAGAAGGCAGGTACGGGATACTGAGTTGGATGATCAGCCATGATCACATTGAATGGCGGTGCAGGCTCGAAGGGCCGAATGGCCTACTCCTGCACCTATTTTCTATGTTTCTATGTTTCTATGACCCAAAAGGTCACCTATTCCTTCGCTCCATAGATGCTGCCTCACCCGCTGAGTTTCTCCAGCATTTTTGTCTATATTTCCAGCATCTGCAGTTCCTTCTTAAACAAGGATAGTCCGAGGGTCATTAACAAGGTAGATAGTCGTTCAGCACTAGCTGTGGTAGGATGGTTCAGTTGCCCGATATCCATGTTTCTCTCTACACGTTTGTGGAACATTTCGACAGTAGCTTCTTGGAGTATTTTGGTTATTGCTTTGAGAAATGGAATATTAAAAGCTGTGCTTGCTTATC
The DNA here is from genome assembly GCA_963514005.1 of Raja brachyura. The sequence goes on along the minus strand of OY740783.1, from coordinate 2,668,263 downwards.
TGTGCATAGTTACTCCAGAAAATGTCCAATAACTTTCATGTTAGATGTTAATTAAAGTACTGATCCAAATTCAGCAGAGGATTTCAAATCGGATTGGGTATCGGTCCAGGGGAAATCAGCATAGAACTATCGTGTCAACTTACCCTTGAGATTCTAAATTTGTAATGATTTATTAATCAATAATTTTACATCAAAATTAGAGGGTAGCTGTGTACTTAGAGATAAGCTTCTGTAATCCAGAATCAATTTTGTTGAGCTTTTGTTTGTTTTAAATTTAAAAGCAGAACAGTACAGCACAATCCAATGTGCATGTCGAACATGATGCAACATTATACAAGGAACTGCAGATGTTGGTTAACAAAGAAAGGACGCAGAGTGCTGGAGTAACTCAGCGGGTCAGGCAGCATCTGTGGAGAACATGGATAGGTGACGTTTCACAGAGTGCTGGAGTAACTCAGCGGGTCAGGCAGCATCTGTGGAGAACATGGATGGGTGACGTTTCACAGAGTGCTGGAGTAACTCAGCGGGTCAGGCAGCATCTGTGGAGAACATGGATAGGTGACGTTTCACAGAGTGCTGGAGTAACTCAGCGGGTCAGGCAGCATCTGTGGAGAACATGGATAGGTGACGTTTCACAGAGTGCTGGAGTAACTCAGCGGGTCTCAGAGAGAGTACAGAGGAGATTTATTAGAATGTTGCCTGGGTTCCAGCAACTAAGTTACAGAGAAAGGTTGAACAAGTTATGTTTTTATTCTTTGGAGCGCAGAAGGTTAAGGGGGGACTTGATTGAGGTCTTTAAAATGATGAAAGGGATAGACAGAGTTGACGTGGATAAGCTTTTCCCATTGAGGGTAGGGAAGATTCAAACAAGAGGGCATGACATGAGAATTAAGGGACAGAAGTTTAGAGGTAACATGAGGGGGAACTTCTTTACTCAGAGAGTGGTGGCTGTGTGGAATGATCTTCCAGCAGAAGTGGTGGAGGCAGGATCGATTTTAACATTTAAAAGTAAAGTGGATAGGTATATGGACGGGAAGGGAATGGAGGGGTATGGTCTGAGTGCAGGTAGATGGGACTAGGGGAAAATGAATGGCCGGCACGGACTGGAAGGCCTGTTTCCGTGCTGTAATTGTTATATGGTTATATGGTTATATGGTTATGTGGGTCAGGCAGCATCTGTGGAGAAAATGGTCGGGACCCTTCTTCGGACCCAATGACTCTGAAGGAGGTTCCCGACCCAAACATCCTTTGACGGAAAGATAGATCAGCCACCATTGAATAGTGGAGTAGACTTGGTGGGTGGGAGGGCCGAATTCGGCTCATATCATTTATGAACTTATGAAACCGGAGCACCCGGAGAAACCCCACGCAGGTCACGGGGAGAAGTACGGGCATCACCCCTAGTCCGCTTGTAACCTGGGTCTCGCGCGCTGTGAGGTGGCAACTGTACCGCTGCGCCACCGCGCCACTTCCGCACCGAGTCCTGGCGACCTCCTCGTTCATCTTCTCTGCATTCTCTCCAGCTTTGTGGGGTTTTTTCACGAGCACATTCAAGATACTGTTGATAGACACAACAATCTGGAGTGACTCAGCGGGACAGGCCGGATCTCTGGAGTAAAGGAACGGGCGACGTTTCGGGTCGAGACCCTTCTTCAAGGTTCCGCTAACAAGAATGTATAAAGCCGTGCACTTGCCTGAATCTTGATCTACTTACAAAGCTTTGCATATCAAACATTGTTTAGATAATTCGTGCCTGCCAGATGGTCTAGATCCAATAATTAAGACAACATTGGTACCAATATGCGTGGGTTGTGACGAGATGTGAATCTAATGCCTTTGGAGTCAAATCCTGTTCTGACGATGAACAGTAACAGCGTGAGATTTCTCAGGGAAATAATAGAAGGCAGAAAATAGTGGTGGAAAGATTTTTTTTCCGACTGATAGGTTTCTTCAACAGTGGTATCTGGAGACTTGAGAATAGCTGGGACTTGAAAATGGCCCAAAAATTGCAAATGCCAGCAGGCTCAGGAATGGAAAGGACTCGAATGCTGAAAACCCAAAATGCAGGCGCAAATGGAACCAAAATATATAGACCTGGAACTGACAGAACTGCTATCGAACCAACAGGATGCAGAACTGATTAGTTGGCACCCAATAGACAATTGGTGCAGGAGTAGGCCATTCAGCCCTTCGAGCCTGCACCGCCATTCAATGTGATCCAGGATGATCATCCCCAATCAGTACCCCGTTCCTGCCTTCTCCCCATATCCCCTGACTCCGCTATCTTTAAGAGCCCTATCTAGCTCTCTCTTGAAAGCATCCAGAGAACCGGCCTCCACCGCCCTCTGTGGCAGAGAATTCCACAGACTCACCACTCTCGGTGTGAAAAAATGTTTCCTCGTCTCCGTTCTAAATGGCCTACCCCTTATTCTTAAACTGTGGCCCCTGGTTCTGGACTCCCCCAACATCGGGAACATGTTTCCTGCCCCTAGCGTGTCCAAGCCCTTAATAATCTTAGATGTTTCAATAAGATCCTGTAAATAGTTCATTCTAAGCTTCCCCCCAGTCTAGTTTCAGTCAATAAAATACTGAGTCAAGCACTTGCGCATCTAAATTTTATTTTGGAAAGACACAATAACAGTTCCCCACTACTATACCTAACCACCGCGGGTTCGATCCTTATATCTGACTGGCCAAGCCCCCTAGCCTCGTGCAAGCAGAGACACTCCAAAAGGTCACGCAGTCCCAGAAGATCAACACAGGATCTCGTGGGAGCGGTCTTATATAGGTCCCCGAACCTTGAGGGGCCGAACCACATGGAGTTGTTCTCTTTACAGTCCAATAACAAATATCGATTAACACAGCACATGGACACACTCGAGGCAGGAAACATGTTCCCGATGTTGGGGGAGTCCAGAACCAGGGGCCACAGTTTAATAATAAGGGGTAAGCTATTTAGAACGGAGACGAGGAAACACTTTTTCTCACAGAGAGTTGTGAGTGTGTGGAATTCTCTGCCTCAGAGGGCGGTGGAGGTCGGTTCTCTGGATGCTTTCAAGAGAGAGCTAGATAGGGCTCTTAAAAATAGCGGAGTCAGTGGATATGGGGAGAAGGCAGGAACGGGGCACTGATTGTGGATAATCAGCCATGATCACATTGAATGGCGGTGCTGGCTCGAAGGGCCAAATGGTCTACTCCTGCACCTATTGTCTATTGTCTATTGGAACATGGATAGGTGACGTTTCACAGAGTGCTGGAGTAACTCAGCGGGTCAGGCAGCATCTGTGGAGAACATGGATAGGTGACGTTTCACAGAGTGCTGGAGTAACTCAGCGGGTCAGGCAGCATCTGTGGAGAACATGGATAGGTGACGTTTCACAGAGTGCTGGAGTAACTCAGCGGGTCAGGCAGCATCTGTGGAGAGAAGGGATGGTGACATTTCGGGTTGAGACTCTTCTTCAGACCCTTTGTCGTGCCTCGACCTGAAACGTCACCCATTCCTTCTCTCCAGAGGTTACTCCAGCATTTTGTGCCTATCTTTGGTTTAAGACAGCAGTTCCTTCCTACACACTAACACTAAATTAATCTCACTCTGAATGCAGTTATTCAATTCAACATAAAAACTGAACACAGGTCAACTTTAGTGAGCTCTGCTGCATTAATTTGAAGATTACGTTTCTTTTAAATTGGAAAGTAAAGAATACTTTGAAAGATCGAGACCCTCTCTGGTGTCTATTTTAATGCATGAGATAACACAGGAATCAAAACGAACTCACCATCATTCAATGTAATTAAAAATATCTCGTCATTAAGGGGCCTGTCCCACTGTACGAGGTAATTCAAGAGCTCTCCCGAGTTTTAAAAAAAATCAAACTCGTGGTAAGTACGTAGAATGTACCTAGCGGGTACGTCGGAGCTCGGGGACATCTCTTAGCGGCTCGTCACGCTAACGGCAGGTACGCCAGAAACGCGGTAAGCTCGGGAAGACTCGTGAAGAATTTTCAACATGTTTCAACAGGTCCACGAGAGCCCCGAGTACCTACGAGCGGTTATTACTGTAAATCTCCGAGTTCGAATCAGGGGAAACTTGGGAGAACTCTTGAATTAGCTCGTACAGTGGGACAGGCCCATTAGTTCTCGTTCATAAGTGATAGGAGCAGAATTCGGCCCATCAAGTCCACTCTGCCATTCAATCATGGCTGATCTATCTCTCCCTCTCAATCCCCTCTCCCTCTTCTGCCTTCTCCCCATAACCCCTGACACCCGCACTGATCAACAATCTGTCTATCTCTGCATTGAAAATATCCAATAATGAGCTCCACAGCCGTCTGTGGCAATCAATTCCACAGATTCACCACCCTCTGACTAAAGAAATTCCTCCTCATCTCCTTCCAAAAGGAACGTCCTTTAATTCTGAGGCTGTGACTTCTAGTCCTCGACTCTCCCACTAGTGGAAACATCCTCTCCACATCCTCTCTATCCAGGCCTTTCACTATTCGGTAAGTTCCAATGAGGTTCACCCCTCATTGTACTAAACTCCAGCGAGTACAGGCCCAGCGCCGACAAACGCTCACCATATGTCAACCCACTCATTCCTGGGATCATTCTTGTAAACCTCCTCTGGACCCTCTCCAGAGCCGGCACATCCTTCCTTAGATATGGTGCCCAAATTTGCTCACAGTCTTAGCATCACGGTGGTGCAGCGGTAGAGTTGCTGCCTCACAGCGCCAGAGATCCGGGTTCCATCCTGACTACGGGTGCTGTCTGCACGGAGTTTGCACGTTCTCCCTGTGACCTGCGTGGGTTTTCTCCGGGTGTTCCGGTTTCCTCCCACACTCCAAAGACGTGCAGGTTTGTAGGTTAATTGGCTTGGCATAAATATGAATTTCCCCCAGTGTGTGTCGGATGGTGTTAGTGTACGGGGATCGCTGGTCGGCGCGGACTCATTGGGCCGAAGGGACCTTCTTGTGCGCTCTATCTCTGAACTAAACTAAACCTCATTAACGGAAGGTTACACAAAAAGCTGGAGAAACTCAGCGGGTGCAGCAGCATCTAAGGAGCGAAGGAGATAGGCGACGTTTCGGGTCGAGACCCTTCTTCAGACTGGTCAGGGATCAGGGAAACGAGAGATATAGACGGTGATGTGGAGAGATAAAGAACAATGAATGAAAGATATGCAAAAAAGTATCGATGATAAAGGAAACAGGCCATTGTAAGCTGTTTGTAGTGTGAAAATGAGAAGCTAGTGCGACTTGGGTGGGGGAGAGATAGAGAGAGAAGGAATGTCAGGGCCAGAGGGCTGAGGGAGAGGTGGGGAAGGGGAGGGGGCAGCCTGGGTTAACAGAATTGAGAACATTCAATGTTTAAGCCCAGAGGATGCAGACTCCCCAAGCGGAATATGAGGTGCTGTTCCTCCAACTTGCGGTGTTGCTCACTCTGGCCGTGGAGGAGGCCCTGGACCGAGAGGTCGGATACGGAGTGGGAGGGGGAGTTGAAGTGCTGAGCCACCGGGAGGTCGGGTTGGTTATTGCGGACCGAGCGTAGGTGTTCGGCGAAACGATCGCCCAGCCTCCGCTTCGTCTCACCGATGTAGATCAGCTGGCATCTGGAGCAACGGATGCAGTGGATGAGGTTGGAGGAGGTGCAGGTGAACCTCTGTCGGACCTGGAAGGACTGCTTGGGTCCCTGAAAGGGGTGGATGGGGGAGGTGAAGGGACAAGTGTAGCATCTCTTGCGGTTGCAAGGGAAAGTGCCCGGGGAAGGAGTGGAGCGGGAGGGAAGGGAAGAATTAACAAGGGAGTTGCTTTAGCGGGAGGGAAGGGAAGAATTGACAAGAGTCCCATGGTGTTTTGATTGCCTGTTTCACACTATCTCCATTGCGAAGGTGAATGTCTTTGATTTCCATTGCTTCTTCTGTCAGAGAGTGGGTTGCACATTTAATTATTCTTCCTAATTGACTTATCTACTTTCAAATTTGGTCTAAGTGACTTCTGATGAGGACATTGTAGTCAGAGAATTGGAGCAATTTGAAATCAATGCCGCTGATCATTTGAAGTTAGGTTTTCTCCTAATGAAGTTCCAATATGTGTGTGCTTTCTTCATTAGGTCCTTTGTTGTTCCAGCGGGCCTGAGGTTTGCGGACGGAAAGCGCTTTGCAACGGTCTGCCACACGTGCATTGAGTTTTTCTTTATTGACTGGAAGATCTTACACTGGTGAGAAGCCCATAGCACTTAACTGACTCCGCTCAATCCTGTTTTGCTTATTGATCCGAGTCTGCAGATGTAAACAATTCATGCATCGCTTTCAGAAGGGATTCGTCAATAGGATTAGCCGCATATATTGACACAATTGTGGGGTGCTATGTTATCAAATCATCTATTAATTATGGAGCAGTAACTGACAGGAATAGGCCGTTTGGGGCATGGTTTCTGTGCCAGTGTTTATACATCATAAGTGATTTCTCCTTCTAGGATCAGATGCAACAAATGCTGCATTCTACACCCCAGCGGTATGAACGTTGACTTCTCCAATTTCAGGTAGTCCCTGCTTTCTCCCTCCTTCCCCACCCCTTCCAAGCTCTCCCACAGCCCACTGTCTCCGCCTCTTCCTTTCTTCTTCCCACCCCCACACCAATCTGAAGAAGGGACTCGACCCGAAACGTCATCTATTCCTTCGCTCCATAGATGCTGCCTCACCCGCTCGAGTTCCTCCAGTATTTTTGTCTACCTTCACTTTTTCCAGCATCTGCAGTTCCTTCTTATACCTGGAGTATTGTGTACAGTTCTGGTCTCCAAATCTGAGGAAGGACATTATTGCCATAGGGGGAATGCAGAGAAGGTTCACCAGACTGATTCCTGGGATGTCAGGACTGTCTTATGAACAAAGACTGCATAGACTCGGTTTATACTCTCTAGAATTTAGGAGATTGAGAGGGGATCTTATAGAAAGTTACAAAATTCTTAAGGGGTTGGACAGGCTAGATGCAGGAAGATTGTTCCCGATGTTGGGGAGGTCCAGGACAAGGGGTCACAGCTTAAGGATAAGGGGGAAACCCTTTAGGACCGAGATGAGAAGGACTTTTTTCACACAGAGAGTGGTGGGTCTCTGGAACTCTCTGCCACAGAGGGTAGTTGAGGCCAGTTCATTGGCTATATTTAAGAGGGAGTTAGATGTGGCTCTTGTGGCTAAGGGGATCAGAGGGTATGGAGAGAAGGCAGGTGGAGCCTGCACCACCACATTGAATGGTGGTGCAGGCTCGAAGGGCCGAATGGCCTACTCCTGCACCTATTGTCTATTGTATGTATGTACAAAATAAACTTTAATCAGGAGGAGAGTCAGACTGGTCAGAGAACTAGGAATGGGGGAGAGATGGAGAGAGAAGGAAAGCAAGGGTTACTTGAAGGAAGAGAAGATAATATTCATACCGCCTTTCGTGCTTCCCTATCCAGCGTTTCAGTGTACAACGCTAGATTCTCATAACTGTCAGGGCGCGAAGAGGCATCTCCGAATGCAAGAGCAGGGATGTCATGCTGAGGATTTATGTTGATAAATTCATGTTATAGGAGTATACTGAGGCCATTCGGCCCATCGAGTCCACTCCTCCATTCAATCATCTATCTCTCCCTCCTAACCCCATTCTCCTGCCTTCTCCCCATAACCCCCGACACCCGTACTAATCAATAATCTATCTACCTCTGCCTTAGAAAGATCCACTGACTTGGCCTCCTCAGCCGTCTGTTGGTAAGAATTCCACAGATTCACCGCCCTCTGACTAAAGAAATTCCTCCTCATCTCCTTCCTAAAGAAACGTCCTTTAATTCTGAGACTGTGCCCTCTGGTCCTAGACTCTCCCACTAGTGGAAACATCCTCTCCACATCCTCTCTATCCAAGCAGTTCATGATTCAATATGTTTCAATGAGGTCCCCCCTCATCCTTCTACATTACATATGGGGGCCATAATATAATAAATATATCATGTAATATTATATTGTCATATAATATCATAATAATATTATATTATAAAGCGCTGGTCAGATTGCATTTGGAATATTGTGAGCAGTTTTCGGCACCGTATCTGAGGAAGGACGTGCCGGCTCTGGAGAGGGTCCAGAGGAGGTTTACAAGAATGATCCCAGGAATGAGTGGGTTACCCTATGACGAGCGTTTGACGGCACTGGGCCTGTACTCGCTGGAGTTTAGAAGGATGAAGAAGAAACTGGCCTCCACCGCCCTCTGAGGCAGAAAATTCCACAGACTCACCACTCTCTGTGTGAAAAAGTGTTTCCTCATCTCCGTCCTCAATGGCTTACCCCTTAAGCGCCTGTCCCACCAGCATGCAACTCTACACGATGAGCGCGACCTAACGTGGTCACTTGAGCCGTCCGGCGTCGCGGGGCCAGTCCCACTTCGATCGCCGGAGCCGTGCGGAATTGTGCGGAGTTCGTCCCGACATCGCGCGGGGCTCCGAAAAACTGACCATGTCCAAAAATTCCGCGCGGCAGCAGCTTGTCGGCTCGCAGTCGCCTCGACGCATTACACACCGTCTCGACGTCGTGCCTCCGTGGCCCTCTCTGTAGGTGCCTCCGTGACCCTCTCTGTAGGTGCCTCCGTGACCCTCTCTGTAGGTGCCTCCGTGACCCTCTGTGTGTGTGGCTCTGTGGCCCTCTGTGTGTGTGCCTCTGTGCCCCTCTCTGTGTGCCCCTCTCTGTCCTGGCGAACTTACCTTTAAGACTTCGCTCCAAGTTCGCCTCACTTTGCACCGCGTTGCGCCACTCACCCGACCTCCGCGCGGCGTCTGCTGCCGGTTTGGTCGCGCTTGCCGCATGCAGGCGCATGCTGGTGGGAACGGCCCTGTACAGGGGATCACCCGACCTCCGCGCGGCCTCCGCTTCTAGTTTGATCGCGCTCATCGCATGGAATCGCATGCTGGTTTATTCGCATGGAATCGCATGACAGAACCTTTATTCTTAAACAGTGGCCCCTGGTTCTGGACTCCCCCAACATCGGGAACATGCTTCCTGCCTGTAGTGTGTCCAAACCCATTAATAATCTTTTATGTTTCAATAAGATAATATATAATTACAATCGATCCATTTACAGTGTACAGGTAGATACATGATAAGGGAATAACGTTTAGTGCAAGGTGAGACCTGTGAAGTCCGATCAAGGATAGTCTCCGGGACTGCAAAGTGGTGGATTATAATTCAGCACTGCTCTCTGGTTGTGGTAGGATGGTTCAGGCAACTTGACCATCTTGCCACAGCCAGAGAGCAGTGCTGAACCCAGTCTTTGGTGACCGGGAAGAAACTGTCCCTGAATCTGGTGCTGTGCGTTTTCACACTTCCGTGTCTCTTGCCTCCCCCCCCCCTTCACCCATCGGGCGAAAGGTAGAGAAGTGTGAAAACGCGCACCTCCAGGTTCTGTCGACCGTGGCAAGGGAAAATTGTCTTCCAAATGTCTTCTCAAAGCTATAATATTAGACACGCACCAATGTGCAAACAGACTTGTACACTGAAAATTGTCTGAATGGCTCCATGCAGCGCTGGAATCATTCAGGTGAAGATCACATCACGCCCTTACTTTTCAAACCTAGCTTGTTTTAATTACTTTATTGGAGGAATTAAAGATGCGCGAGTTGTCATTACTCCCATGAAAAATCTGTTCTTCTCGACACCTGGAATAAATTGCTGCATCGTTAGCCCCATGAGTAACAAAAGCAAATTTACCTTCAGGCAAAAGATAATCACACCAAGTGGAAAATATTCATCCATATTTCAATCTGCAACAATTGCAACCTTGATCTTGTTCACAACCGATTCTAGACTTGCTCAGAGCTATTGGCATGACGAACGGTGGTGCATTTCAAAACCACGTCCGTGCAGGTTTTTACAAGGTTGCCAGAGTCCTCAATTATTTCCCACCCTGAAGCAAATGGCTCCCATATCTACAGGGCGCGGTGGCGCAGCGGTAGAGTTGCTGCCTCGCAGCGCCAGAGACCCGGGTTCGATCCTGACTACGGAGTTTGTGGGTTCTCCCTGACATATCAGAACATTTTCCCATGATGGAAAAATACTTCAAGAGACAAGAGACATTTACCCGTCACATGTACCAGTTGGTACAGTGAAATGTGTGGTCACCATACAGCCATACGAAGAATAAAGAGCGCAGGACACGATAGTCTTTAACACAGACATCCCCACACAGCGGGTCCAAAGTTTCCCACTGTGAGGGAAGGCACCAAAGTGCAGTCATTCTCCTCCGTAGTCCTCCCATGGTCGGGGGCTCCCAAACCCCTCGCTGTCGCCGCTACGGGCGGCCCGATGTTCAGGCCCTCTCGCCGGGGTGATGGAACTCCGACGTCGGAACGGGAAGAACATCCTCAGCGGCTTGGACATCCGAATCGGCCACTTCCTACCGGAGTCAACGGCTCTCGAAGTCCACAGGTCGGAGATTCAACGCTGGCGGCCTTCGGCAAAGGGTCCCAGAACACCACGATGTTGGTCAGCACCGCCACGCGCTGGAAGCTCCACAAACCCCAGCTCCGCGATGTTGAAGCAGCAGGCCCAACATTCCAGAGCTTCAAATGGCGATCCAGCTGAGGCATCGCCCGCTCCGCTCCGCGATGTATCCAGCGCTGCGCCGCCGCTGCTGACGCTCCGGTCCGGTCCCCGGCAGGAAAGGCCGCGCCAATCCAGTTGGTCGGCCGCGAGGGGGGGGGGGGGCGAGGACGCGACTCGGAGACTGTAAGCAGAGGCTGCCATCAATGCGGCGCCCCTAGTGGCCCTAGTGACAGCTTCAAGGCAGCGTGTTCCAGGCACCCACCAACTATGTGTGTGAAAATATAGTCCTAGACATCGCCGGTGAACTCTCCCCCTCGCCTTATAGCTACGCCCTCTAGTGTTGCACATTCCCACCTTGGGTCCGACTGTCGGGACCTGGATCTGGATGTAGATCGCTGAAAAGCTTCAGGTAGAGCATCGTTTTAGTAGGGATTTGAGCAAGGATTTGAGAACAAGAGCAGGGAGGTTCTACTGCAGTTGTACAGGGTCTTGGTGAGGCCACACCTGGAGTATTGCGTACAGTTTTGGTCTCCAAATCTGAGGAAATACATTCTTGCCATAGAGGGAGTACAGAGAAGGTTCACCAGACTGATTCCTGGGATGTCAGGACTTTCATATGAGGAAAGACTGGATAGACTCGGCATGTACTCGCTGGAATTTAGAAGATTGAGGGGGGATCTTATAGAAACTTACAAAATTCTTAAGGGGTTGGACAGGTTGGATGCTGGAAGTTTGTTCCCGATGTTGGGTGAGTCCAGAACAAGGGGTCACAGTCTAAGGATAAGGGGGAATTCCTTTAGGACCGAGATGAGGAAAACATTCTTTACACAGAGAGTGGTGAGTCTCTGGAACTCTCTGCCACAGAAGGTCGTTGAGGCCAGTTCATTGGCTATATTTAAGAGGGCGTTAGATGTGGCACTTGTGGCTAAAGGGATCAGGGGGTATGGAGAGAAGGCAGGTACGGGATACTGAGTTGGATGATCAGCCATGATCACATTGAATGGCGGTGCAGGCTCGAAGGTCTGAATGGCCTACTCCTGCACCTATTTTCTATGTTTCTATGTTTCCATCACTCAATTTTATTTATTTATTTAATTGTTTACATTTTATCAAGCCAATGAACCTACAAACCTGGGGGGTTACACAAAAGGCTGGAGAAACTCAGCGGGTGCAGCAGCATCTAAGGAGTGAAGGAGGTAGGTGACGTTTCGGGTCGAGACCCTTCTAGTGTGGGAGGAAACCGAAGATCTCGGAGCAAACGCACACAGATCACGGGGAGAACGTGCAAACTCCGTACAGGCAGCACCGGTAGTCGGGATCGAACTCGGGTCTCTGGCATGTCGTTTTGCTGTAAGGCAGCAACTCTGCCGCTGTGCCACCGTGACTGCCCTGTCTATCCCTCTCATCATTCTTATACACTTCTATCAAGTCTCCCCCCCCCCCACCCCCGCCTCATCTTAAAACCTATGTCATCTGGTTCCCAAGTCTGGACAAGACCCTCTGTGAGTCCACCCGATCCATTTGTCACATGATTTATTCAAAATTGTCCAAATAAGCCTACATATGAGAATTAAACATTCTTAATTGTTGGACTTCGCCATGGACTGGTGGAAGAATATAGTCAGGAAGTTGCCTTGAAAATAGCCCAACCTGATATCTCAACCAATATCAAAATTAGATGGATGATGCACATGGCAATATAACCGTGACATTTTCATATTGATTTCCCTCTCATACTAAATAAAACATTTAAAGGAACTCCTATTAATACAAGGAAGTCTTTTCAACATGACTGTCGTTAGACTATCTGTGAAATGGACTACTCACACCAGAATACGAGGACATAATAAATCAGACCGAGAGAAAGGCATTTGGATTCTTAAGCTCACTCCTCGATTCAACAATATGATGACAAATCACAATGACATCTGATGACATAGGAAGGCCATTATTGCCATAGAGGGAGTGCAGCGAAGGTTCACCAGACTGATTCCTGGGTTGTCAGGACTGTCTTATGAACACAGACTGCGTAGACTCGGTTTATACTCTCTAGAATTTAGTAGATTGAGAGGGGATCTTATAGAAACTTACAAAATTCTTTAGGGGTTGGACAGGCTAGATGCTGGAAGATTGTTCCCGATGTTGGGGAGGTCCAGGACATGGGGTCACAGTCTAAGGATAAGGGGGAAATCCTTTAGGACCGAGATGAGAAGGACTTTTTTCACACAGAGAGTGGTGGGTCTCTGGAACTCTCTGCCACAGAGGGTAGTTGAGGCCAGTTCATTGGCTATATTTAAGAGGGAGTTAGATGTGGCCCTTGTGGCTAAGGGGATCAGAGGGTATGGAGAGAAGGCAGGTATGGGATACTGAGTTGGATGATCAGCCATGATCACATTGAATGGCGGTGCAGGCTCGAAGGGCCGAATGGCCTACTCCTGCACCTAATTTCTATGTTTCTATGTTTCTATGATGAGCGTTTGACGGCACTGAGCCTGTACTCACTGGAGTTTAGAGGATGGGGGGGGGACCTCATTGAGACTTACTGAATAGTTAAAGGATCATAAGATCATAAGATCATGTGATAGGAGTAGAATTCGGCCCATCAAGCCTACTCCGCCATTCAATCGTGGCTGATCTATCTCTCCCTCCTAACCCCATTCTCCTGCCTTCTCCCCATAACACGCAATTAATTATTTAATTAAGGCTTTAATTAAAACGTCCTTTAATTCTGATGTGTTAAACTGTCCCACTAGTGGAAACATCGTCTCCAAATCATTTTTTATCCACGAGTAGTTGCTCTACTCAACAGCCAAAAATCTGTAGCCTCCCTTTGATCTGGCATTTTGTTGGTTCACATGCTTGGCCAATGGTGTTTCATCATTAATGTCTTATTATTATTAATGTTTAGTGTTTTCTGAGTCATTCGTAACTGTCACTGTATGTCATGTTGTTAATGTGGGCGGAGCACCAAGGCAAATTCCTTGTATGTGAATACAATAAACTTGGCCAATAAACTTACTTACTTACTTACGTACATCCACTCTATCCTAAATGGGAGAGTTTACGACCAGAGGTCACAGCCTCAGAATTAAAGGATGTTCCTTTAGGGAGGAGATGAGGAGATGAATTTCTTAAGTCAGAGGGTGGTGAATCTGTGGAATTCATTGCCACAGAAGGCTGTGGAGGCCAAGTCAGTGAGTATTTTTAAGGCAGAGATTGATAGATTCTTGATTAGTATAGGTGTCAGCAGTCTTCACAGTCCTTGTTCGAGGCATACCGTGGCCCTATCCCCGACCTCTACCTCCGCTACATCGACAACTGCATTGGTGCTACCTCCTGCAGCCACACACAACTCACTGACTTCATCCATTTCACCACTAAGTCCCTTCCGACACTCCAATTCACCTGGACCATTTCCGACATCTCGCTACCATTTCTAGACCTCACTATCTCCATCGCAGGTGATCGACTTCTGACCGACATCCACCATAAACCCACTGACTCCCATGGCTATCTAGACTACACTTCTTCCCACCCTGCTTCCTGTAAGGACTCCATCCCCTACGCCCAATTCCTCTGTCTACGCCGCATCTGCTCCCAGGATGAGGTGTTCCACACCAGGGCATCGGAGATGTCCTAATTCTTCAGGAAACAGGGGTTCCCCTCTTCGACTATAGAGGAGGCTCTCACCAGGGTCTAGATGCAGGAAAAATGTTCCAATGTTGGGCGACTCCAGAAACCAGGGCCACCGTCTTAGAATAAAGGGGAGGCTATTTGAGACTGAGGTTGGAAAAAACTTTTTCACCCTGTGTTTGTGTAATTCTCTGCCTCAGAGGGCGGTGGAGACAGGTTCTCTGGATTGTTTCGAGAGAGCTAGATAGGGCTCTTAAAAATAGCGGAGTCAAGGGATATGGGGAGAAGGCAGGAACGGGGAACTGATTGGGGATGATCAGCCATGATCACATTGATTGGCGGTGCTGGCTCGAAGGGCCGAATGGCCTACTCCTGCACCTATTGTCTATTGTCACCCAGAGAGTTGTGAATTAGTGGAATTCCCTGCCACAGAGGACAGTGGAGGCCAAATCACTGGATGGATTTAAGAGAGAGTTAGATAGAGCTCTAGGGGCTAGTGGACTCAAGGGATATGGGGAGAAGGCAGGCACGGGTTATTGATTGGGGACGATCAGCCATGATCACAATGACTGGCGGTGCTGGCTCAAAGGGCCGAATGGCCTCCTGCACCTATTTTCAATGTTTCTATGTCTATGTTTCTTTGACCTAATTTTTAGTTTCAGCTTATTTGTTCTCACTATCATCCTCAGAAGTTGACTTCATAAAGAATGGTGCTCCAGAATCTGTCTGATAGACTGGATCTATCATACTCAATTGAAAATGTAAAATAATAATACTTCATGATATGGACTCACTCAGTAATGATCATCGGTACAGGTTAATTAGCTTTAATGTCTGGAGCCATTAGTACTGTCTCCTTCAAATGGGCCTAAATCTTATTACTTTGTTTTGATTGGTATATCGCAGTCAGGCAGTCTCCACTTTTGGATGTTCACAGTCAAATCTACAAATCTCTTTCATATTAAAAATAAAAAATGAGCTTAATTGCATTGGGACAATATCATCTCCTAAAATATGGCAACGACACAAGGCCTTTGTGATGAACATTAAGGACAGATAATGTGAAAGCATAAATGCTGGATGCATTTAGCGAGGTACATTATAAGTGAGCGATGTCGGTGGATGGAAGCACCATCAATCTCATTAATTTAATGATAAAGAAAAACACACAGTTCAAACATTTGCATCTTGCAGTCGATTCTGGAAGGGAAAATGTCATTGCTGTTAGTTTAGGAAGTTAAACGCTTTGGAAATTTTGCTGGCTGCAGCAAGACCAGCTTGAAGGAAAATCCCAGTCTCTGCAGCTGATGCGCTACGATGCTGAGTACTGTATTCTGCACTCTGTATCTTCCCCTTCGCTCCACCTGTTGTACTGTTCAACTTGAGTGTATTTATGAACGTTACCACTTAAACTGCGCAGGAAAGAATTGCAGATGCCGGTTTACATCGAAGGTAGACACAAAATGCCGGAGTAACTCTGCGGGACAGGCGGCATCTCTGGAGAGAAGGAATGGGTGACGTTTCAGGGTCGAGACCCTTCTTCAGACTGACCTGAACTGTATTACCTAAAATAGTAAGATTAAATGAGAACTTACCAGTTTGAAGTTTGATCTTTATTTTATGAGGCGTTTGCGATGAGGGATTACGTGAAGACCCCGCCAGCACGCATGCGCGACATTCTTCAAAGCGGCGGTGTGAAATGACAGATAACAGAAGTCGAACTAAACATGGTAAGATAAGAGAACTAGAACTACCAGTTGACGTTTAAGATAGAGGGTTGGGCGTAGAGGACACGTAATCCCTCATCGTAACTCCTCATAAAATAAAGATCAAACTTCAAACTGGTAGGTTCTCGTTTAATCTTATTATTTTACTTCAGAGTCACGTGAGTGACTATGTGAAGATTTTAAAGCTCTGTGATTTCATGCCGTGGAAAACGAGTCCATGTCGACACACTGCCATAACTGACCAATGGAGGAAATATGTTAACGTATTCAGACATGAATCAGTTATTGAAACACAATGATACATTTATTAACAAAATAATAATAACCCCTAATATTCGGGGTAAAATCATAATACAGAACTTAAAATCGTGTCTGCAAATGTCTCAGGTCTGGCAACGGGTTTATTATAAAATTGTTGAAAAGTTATTTCGCTAGACCATCCCGCCGTTGCAAGGATGTGGTCCATGGGAACTTCCAACATTCTCACTGCCGATGTTGATGCAGCCCTAGAGGAGTGAGATTTAAAAACATCAGTGTCCACTCCTGCAGCACCTAATACCTGTTTAAGCCATCTCGAAATGGTTTGCACGGACACCCTTTTATGAGGATGTTTATGACTGATTAATAATGCAATTTCCGTGCCTCTTAGGCTTTTGGTGACCTCTAGATAATGCAATAGATGAGTCACTATGCACAGACGGAGGTCTATGGGGTATGCCAGGAACTCCAATTTGAGGCCAGACAACCCAGCCCTGTTTAACTAATTCAAAAATATAGAAAGTTATTTTGTTCGTAGATATTGCCATAGCGTCCAGCCTTAATTTGTGCAGTGACTGGACCCGTTGTGCCGATACTAGTGCCATCAGCAACACAATTTTATATGTTAGTCTTGTCAAAATCAGGGACGTTGCTGGTGCCCAACCCCTGAGCAGCGTTAAGACAACACCAATATCGCAGGTCTGGGAGTACCTAGCCCTGGGGGGATTAGTGTTGAAAATACCCTTCATTAGTTTCGATACTAGAGGGTGAGATCCAACAGTGTGGTGTCCTAATCCCTGTCCCAAGTAAGATGATAGGGCACTTCTTGCACAGTTGATGGCACTGTAGCTCAAGCCTTCGTCAAAGTGAAGGCTGGCCAAGAATTCTAGCACATTAGTCACAGTGGTCGTTTTGTATGTGATGTTCGCCCTGGTACAGAATATTTTGCATTTCCTTATATATGAAAGGTATTGTTTCCTGGTGGACTCTCTGCAAGCCGCCGTGATAATGTTCATGGTTCGGTCCGACAGTCCAAATTCCAGGAGTGGTCTTTTTAGATCTTGCAAATCAACAGATGTATCCTGTCGTGGCACGGGCGACTCTCGCCTGTCACAGGATGAACCAATAAATTTGGGCGCTTGCAGATGGGCGTACATGGTTCCGAGACCATGTCGAGAACCACAAGGAACCATGGCTGAGTAGGCCAGTCGGGTATACCAAAATACCCGACGCGGAGTCTTGTTGTATTTTCCGAAAGATGCGACTGATGAGGCAGAAGGGGGGAAATGCATAGAAAAACAATTCCTCCCAGTGCAGCGAGAATGCGTCCATCGCCACTGCCCCAGGGTCTGGTTCCCATGCAACATACGTTGGTAACTGGTGGTTAAGTCTAGATGCGAATAGATCGATATCTGGCGTTCCATACCGAGCTACAATGTCAGTAAATACCTGGTGATCCAACATCCATTCGGTGTTGTCATTGCATTTGCGTGACCTGGTGTCCGCCACTGTATTGAGTTTACCTGGAAGGTAAGTAGCTGATGTCCAAATGTTTCTATCAATGCACCAGTGCCAAATTGTGTTAACCAGATTATCACAAGATATCGACATAATTCCACCCATATGATTAATATATGCCACGACGGTGGTATTATCAATTTGTAGACGAACATGCAGATGGTGCATGTCTGAACAGTAAGCCCGAAGTCCGTGAAACGCTCCCAACATCTCTAGATGATTGATACCCACTGCTTGAAGTAAGGTTAACTCATATGCATCCCATCTACCACCGCAACTGGAGGTGGTATTAGTTGCTCCCCAGCCGTAAGCACTGGCATCAGTTTGTAACACAACTGAAGGATTGCTGATTATAGCAATGGGATTACAGCAATGGTGAATGTTCTTTATCCACCATTGCAACTCCAAAACTGCTTTAGCTGGTAACTGCATTGGCCTGTCAAAATGGCCAGCATGGTGTTTGAGTGCTTGCACCTTTGCCCTCTGTAAATTTTGGTAGTGCAAAGATCCAAACTGTGAAGACCCCGCCAGCACGCATGCGCGACATACCGTCTACCGCATTGCGCAGCGACGGGCAGGTAGGTTTAAAACGGACCTGCAGGTAAGTTTCACTAATCTGAGGTCCTTTTCCGTTCTGGACGAATTGTGTTTTACAGAACGGAGTACAGATGGGTAAGCCAAAAACAAAGTCCCAACGGACAGCAACTAAGCTCACTGCGGAGGACCGCGGGAATGCGGGCGGTTGAAGTCAGCAGCGGCGGACTTCACCTGGGACGCTAACCGTGCGGTCAGCAACCTCCGACCTGGCACCGGCACAGTCTGTAGAGGTACCTCGGACTGACGGTAAGGCCACACTGAAGTCGGATAAGCCCGTAGACCCGGATCGGTCGGGCCGGGAAGATTCACCACCTGCGGGTAGCAACCGTGGCCGTTTATCTTGCATGGAGCGGCTGATGGAGCAAATGCTCCAACGTGACATGCTCCAACAAATGGAGCCTTGTCACCGTGGGTCTCCTCCGACACCCACGGCAGCACCTTGTACAGGGCTGCCAAATGTCTCCCTCTCCTCAGAGGGGAGCATAGGGAGTCACTACTGGGCTGGATCTGAAGATTGGGGTTCGGCTGAAGACACTTCTAGTGTGCTAGGGGTGCAGGAAGAACAGAAGCTGCTCGGCATGGTCTCTAAATTTGCGATGTCCTCGCGAAAAGGACAGCCGTTACAGCCGCAGCTGGCAGCAAGCATCAATTGCCTCACGTCTAACCAGCTGCAGGAACAGGTAATGAATGACACAGCTGCTAAGTATTTAGCACCAGAAAACTGTGTTTCCCTGATTGTTCCTCCAATATGGGGACATATTGGTGGTGGCATCAGAAATCCGTAAGCTGCTGGCCTCCGGTATAACGGCATTTGCCAGATCGGTTGATGGAAAGGACATGTCGGATGATCGGACTTTGGTGGCTTTACCTTGCACTAAACCTTATTCCCTTATCATCATGTATCTGTACACTGTAAGTGGCTCATGTAACCATATAATCATGTATTGTCTTTCCGCTGACTGGTTAGCAGGCAACAAACGCTTTTCACTGTACCTCGGTACACGTGACGATAAACTAAACTGAAACTGTATCTCCAAACTAAACATTAAGTCTGAAGAAGGGATACCCAAGGCATGCGAAGCAAATAATATCACTGTGACTTGTCACGTGACAATGAAGGATAATTCATTCTGTTCCAGTCTAAAGCACTGCGACAACGCAATACGACTTGGTTGTCACAAATCATAGCTGGCTAATTAGACAGACTTGTACACTGCAATCCATCCATATCCAGATGCTGCCCCAGATGTTTAGTTCAGCAAGAAATCAGTCAGAGCCTGAGGGTTAGCATGGTCTGGTGCCGTGTCACACTGACACAGATAATTTAATAGCCGTAATCACTTTTGGAGGACGAGATGACACAATATAATTGCTTCTGAGACAAAAATATTAGCCCTCGAGGGCAGGGACATTTGTCTGGAGTCAATAAATAATCCAATCTTGACATTACAAAATGAGTAGGAAGGAACTGCAGATGCTGGTTTACACCAAAGGTTGACACAATATGCTGCAGTAACTCAGTGGGTCGGGCAGCATCTCTGGAGGGAAGTGATAGGTGACGTATTGGGTCGAGAGCCTTCTTCACCTGAAATGCCATTCGCCTTGCACTCGCTGGAATTTAGAAGATTGAGGGGGGATCTTATGGAAACTTACAAAATTCTTAAGGGGATGGACAAGCTAGATGCTGGAAGATTGTTCCCGATGTTGGGTGAGTCCAGAACAAGGGGTCACAGTCTAAGGATAAGGGGGAATTCCTTTAGGACCGAAATGAGGAAAACATTCTTTACAAAGAGAGTGGTGAGTCTCTGGAACTCTCTGCCACAGAAGGTAGTTGAGGCCAGTTCATTGGCTATATTTAAGAGGGCGTTAGATGTGGCCCTTGTGGCTAAAGGGATCAGAGGGTATGGAGAGAAGGCAGGTACGGGATACTGAGTTGGATGATCAGCCATGATCGTATTAAATGGCGGTGCAGGCTCGAAGGGCCGAATGGCCTACTCCTGCACCTATTTTTCTATGTTTTCTATGTTCTATTCCTTCTCTACAGAGATGCTGCCTGACCCGCTGAGTTACTCCAGCACTCTGTGAAACGTCACCTATCCATGTTCTCCACAGATGCTGCCTGACCCGCTGAGTTACTCCAGCACTCTGTGAAACGTCACCTATCCATGTTCTCCACAGATGCTGCCTGACCCGTTACTCCAGCACTCGGTGTCTATCTTCGACGTTACCAGCTCGGCTTCCTTCTTCTCCATCACAGTGGAGGCATGGTTCCTCAATTGAGGAAAAACGTAATTAAAGGAATTGCTTTTAAGAATGATTGAAGGAGGAGAAGATTAGAATATTGGAAAAAAAACACACAGACTTTTCAATCATAGAAACATAGAAATATAGAAATTAGGTGCAGGAGTAGGCCATTCGGCCCTTCGAGCCTGCACCGCCATTCAATATGATCATGGCTGACCATCCAACTCAGTATCCTGTACCTGCCTTCTCTCCATAACCCCTGATCCCTTTAGCCACAAGGGCCACATCTAACTCCCTCTTAAATATAGCCAATAAACTGGCCTCAACTACCCTCTGTGGCAGATACAGAATCGCCACCAACTTGTCTTTAAAGACATTTTTTTAAATAGAATGTAGAACGCTACAGCACACGTCCGTGCCGAACACGATGCCAAGACAAACGAACCTCCTCTGTTTGCACGTGATCCATATCGCTCCATTCCTTGTGATTGTTAATCTGTCTATATATTACTACAATTCTCATCTTATATGTATATATATATATATATGGGCATATATATTAATATATATATGCCCAAAATACAGCTAAAACGGTGCACGATAGCGCTACAATTTTTGGCCCACCTTGCTCACCATTCTCTTGCGTATGCAGTAACGTTTCCTTCGATTTGACAAAGTATTTCCCTTAATAAACTTTAATAAATATTGACAGAAAATGTATTTTACTTCGGAGGTACGTGAGTGACTACGTGAAGAAGGCCATCCCCACGTATGCACGTCAACGACTGGCTAGCGGGCGCGTCGCTCCTTCCTGCGGGTAAGTTTAAAAGACTTAGATATGTGTTTTTTTTTTACTTAGCTGAAGTTGTTGCTCCCGGTTCAGAGTGTGTTTTGTCTTACCTTATTTCAGCTTCAGATTGTGGGAGATATGTTCAAAGTAATTAGGCGAGCCGGAACCAAACCGGCTGTGGAAGACCACGGGCCTACGGGCAGCGTTCGACCGCTGAATTTGCCTACAGGGCCGCTGGCAGAGCAGCCAGCAGCTACTGACTTGGTGCTGCCAGAAAGCACCTTGGCTACTCCACGGGGGAGGAAAGCCACCAAAACGTCTGTGAGGGCCCTGGACTCAGAGGAGTCGGGCCAGGAGGTGGAAGAGTCCCCTCCTTCTAAGGCCAGTGTTATCGTCAGGCTGGCCCATGTGGAGAGCCTTGTGGAGAGGTACTCCAGCACGATATGCTCCAAAGGACGGAGCTATCGGAGCACGGGGAGTTTATAGAACCCAAGGCAGCAGCACCCGTGTCAGGCCTGCAAAATATCTCCCTGTTAGATGCCGGGAGCGTACGAGGTCAGTGCTATGCTGATTCAGAGTACGGAGGCACAGTTGGGCTAGAGGGACCATCGGGTGTACCATCTATGGCATCCAGATTTGCGGTCCCTTCCCTCACAGGTGAGCCATTGGATGAAGAGCTCGCTGTGAACATTGGGGGTTACACAAAAAGCTGGAGAAACTCAGCGGGTGCAGCAGCATCTAAGGAGCGATGGAGATAGGCGACGTTTCGGGTCGAGACCCTTCTTCAGACTGCTGTGAACATTAATTACCTGGCTTCCCATCCACTGCAAGAACAAACGATGGAGGAGACCACTGCCAGGTATAACACTCCACTAAACTGTGCCTCACTGAGTGTCCCCATTGTTAACCAATCCATCTGGGGACACATTGGAGGGGGCGTCCGAGCCCAAGAGGTTAAAATCCAAAGAGTACTCCGGTTACTCACCTCGGGCATCACGGCCTTTGCTAGGTCAGTGGAGGGGGCGCCCCTCTCGGATACACAGCAGGACGCGATGGCATTAATGTGCAATGCACATTTTGAAATTAATTGCATTGGAAAGAATGCATCCGTCCTGCTATAAATCATAAATTTGCTGGGCTGTGCAAGACGGGGAATGTACAACCCCCCAAACCTCCTGTTTGGAGAGGACCTGACCAAACAGGTTCAAGAACTCAATGAGGAGTCAAAGACTATTGGCCTCATGAAGATGCCTGCGAAGGTATCGTCTTTCTGGAGATTGTACCCCTACCCTCCGCTGCATACCAAACGGGTCACTGGCCACAGCGGACGTGGTGCTGAGCAACAGGCACAGAGGCCTTTTTTAGGGCAGGACCCCAAGCCGGGCCATGTTCAAGATGCGGCGCCCTCCAGTAGCCCTACCCCCCAGACCTCAGGGGCAGAAGCAGCGACATCACCGCCGGTAAACTCTAAGGTAGGTGAGACTGCGATGGATACATTACAAGTTGGGGGGAGATTGCAATTTTTCTTACATGAATGGCAGTGGATAACATCTAACCCGTTTATACTGCATAGTATTCAAGGTTTCCAAATTGAGTTCATTTCTGACTTGCCTCCACCTACTCAGCACATACCTGGCCACACTTTTGTGTTTTCACAACAGGAGTGTATTAGTGCACAAAGAGAACTTGACTCTTTGTTCAAAAAAGGGGTAATTGAGAGGGCGAGGCGTGAGTCTCATCAGTTTGTGTCCAATATCTTTACTAGGCAAAAGAAGGATGGAGGATGTCGAATTATCCTAGATTTGACAGAGCTTAACATATTTGTGCAGTATAAACACTTCAAAATGGAAACTTTTGTCACTGCTAAACAACTGCTTTCCAAGGGATGTTATATGGCAAGCATTGAGCTCAAAGATGCTTACTATTCAGTGGCCATTCTTGAAAAGCACAGGAGATTTTTGAAGTTTAACTGGATGGATCAGTTGTGGCAGTTTAAAGTATTGCCTAATGGATTAACCTCAGCTCCCAGACTATTCACAAAATTGCTCAAACCAGTCCTGGGGGTACTCGGAGCACGGAATCATATCTTCATGGCATATTTGGATGACATTTTAGTCATTGGGAGGACTTTTGAATTAGCTGAATTGTCTGTGTCAGCTACAAAACTCGTTTTCGAAAAGATAGGATTCATAATCCATCCAGTTAAGTCTAAATTGGTGCCATCTATGATAATTTACTATTTGGGATTCACCATTAACTCAGTACACATGTCAGTGACTCTGCCTCGGGGCAAGCAATTAGAGTTAATTGAAGCCTGCATGAAACTCATTATTGATAATCACCCTTCTATTAGACATGCGGCTCGAGTAATTGGAAAATTAGTGGCAGCGTTCCCAGTTGTTCAGTTCGGGCCTTTGCACTACAAAAACTTACAGCGTGCAAAGGAACAGGCACTCAAGCTTCAGAGAGGTCATTTTGATAGACCCATACAGCTACCAGCTGAGGCTCTGGCTGAGTTACAATGGTGGATTGCCAATATTCAGTGCTGCTCTAGTACCATTTTAGTCAATACACCATCAGTTATCCTACAGACTGATGCCAGTGCACCAGGATGGGGTGCTACCGATACCGTCTCAAGCTGTGGTGGTAGATGGGATCTGCAGGAAGCATCCATGCTTCAATCACACGGTATTAACTATTTAGAGTTGTTGAGAGCACTCTATGTTCCAATAGGCATCACGTGCATGTCCGACTTCAGATTGACAACACCACTGCAGTAGCGTACATTAATCACATGGGTGGCAGTAAGTCTGTATCCTGTGATAGATTGTCTAATCTCATCTGGCACTGGTGTATTGCGAGAAACATCTGGGTTTCAGCTATCTATTTACCAGGTAGATATAACAGGGTGGCAGACACCAGTTCACAAGAGTTCAATGATAACAAAGAATGGATGTAAAATCACGAAGTGTTAAATGATATTGTCCTTCGTTATGGTGTGCCGGATATTGATCTGTTTGTTTCCAGCCTTAATCATCAGTTACCAATTTACATGTCATGGGAGCCAGACCCAGGGGTAGTAGCAGTAGATGCATTCTCGCTACATTGGGGTGGTAAATTTGTGTATGTTTTTCCCCCATTCTGCCTCATTACTCGATGTGTGGCAAAAATTCAGCAAGATTCTGCCACTGGCATTTTGGTAGTGCCAGACTGGCCTACTCAGTGTTGGTTCCCTCTGGTTCTAGCCATAATTACACAACCTTTGATGGCAGTGCCCAAGAGCAGAAATCTGCTGGTACACCCAGTGACAGGGGATAGCCACCCTCCTCATGACCATATAAATTTGTTGGTTTGCAGATTCTGTGGAGACCATTCCTGGGGCTCAGGCTTTCAGAGCATACCATAGATGTTATCACTGCGGCCTGGAGGAAAAGCACACAGAAACAGTACATCTCTCACATTAGGAAATGGGAGATGTACTGTTCCCGCTTTCACATTTCATATCACACAGCTTCAATCACGGATGTTTTGGAATTTCATTCGTCACTTTTTCACGATAACAAACTTAGTTACAGTGCCATTAACAGTGCCCGCAGTGCTTTGTCCAATTATTTACGGCTGGGGTCGGCGAACCATACGGTAGGTTCCCACCCTATAATAACCAAGTTTAGGAAGGGCGTTTTTAACTCCACTCCACCTAGACCAAGGTACGCACACATATGGGATGTCAGCGTGGTCCTCACGCTGCTCCGTCAGTGGGCACCAGTTTCATCTCTGTCCACTTACACTCAAAGTAGTCATGCTCATGGTCCTGGCCTTAGCACAACGGGTCCACGAGAACTTACCAGTTTGAAGTTTGATCGTTATTTTATGAGGAGTTACGTTGAGGGATTAATTGCCCTCCGCTCCCTACCCTCGTAACATAACGATCTTTCTGTAAGTTCTAGTCAACTATAGTCTTACTATTTTGGTTCAAACCGCTGCCTTCACACCACTGCTTTGAAGATTGACGCGCATGCGTGGGGATGGCCTTCTTCACGTAACCCTCAATGTAACTCCTCATAAAATAACGACCAAACTTAAAACTGGTAAGTTCTCGTTTAATCTTTACTATTTTGTTACGTATGCCGCATGTTCACAAAATACACTCTGGGCGAGAGACTTTGTGCGTTTGCCCGATCTACTGCTCTCACGATTTGATACACATCAATAAGATCACACCTCATCCTCCTGCGCTCCAAGCAATAGAGACCCAGTCCACTCAACCTCTCCCTGTAGCTTACACCATCTAGTCCAGGCAACATCCTCGTAAATCTTCTCTGTACCCTTTCCAGCTTGACTACACCTTTCCCATAACATGGTGCCCAGAACTGAACACAATATTCTAAATGCAGCCTCACCAACGTCTTGTACAACTGCAACATGACCTCCCAACTTCTATACTCAATATAGTCTGAAGAAGGGTTTCGGCCCGAAACGTTGCCTATCTCCTTTGCTCCTTAGATGCTGCTGCACCCGCTGAGTTTCTCCAGCCTTTTGTGTACCTTCTATACTCAATACACTGACTGATGAGGGCCAATGTGCCAAAAACGTTTTTGACCACCTTTGGAGCGCAGAAGGTTAAGGGGGGACTTGATTGTATCTTTAAAATGATGAAAGGGATAGACAGAGTTGACGTGGATAAGCTTTTCCCATTGAGGGTAGGGAAGATTCAAACAAGAGGGCATGACATGAGAATTAAGGGACAGAAATTTAGGGGTAACATGAGGGGGAACTTCTTTACTCAGAGAGTGGTGGCTGTGTGGAATGATCTTCCAGCAGAAGTGGTGGAGGCAGGATCGATTTTAACATTTAAAAGTAAAGTGGATAGGTATATAGACGGGAAGGGAATGGAGGGGTATGGTCTGAGTGCAGGTAGATGGGACTAGGGGAAAATAAATGGTCGGCACGGACTGGAAGGGCCGAGAGGGCCTGTTTCCGTGCTGTAATTGTTATATGGTTATATGGTTATGTACCTGCGACATATAACAACTATACTAAAAACTGCACGCAATACTCTAAATGCAGCATAACTTTCTACAGTCAGGGGGTGGTGAATCTGCGGAATTCATTGCCACTGAAGGCTGTGGAGGCCAAGTCAATGGATGTTTTTAAGGCAGAGATAGGTACATTTTTGATTAGTACGGGTGTCAGGGGTTATGGGGAGAAGGCAGGAGTATGGGGTTGAGAGGGAGAGATAGATCAGGCATGATTGAATGGCGGAATAGACTCGATGGGCCGAATGGCCTAATTCTGCTTGTATCACTTATGAGCTCATGAACATGAAGATGAACGCAAAGTACTGGAGCAACTCTCGCGGGACAGGCAGCATCTCTAGAGAGAAGGAATGGGTGACATTTCTCTACGAATGGTTGAGGCCCCTCCTTCAGTGTTTTAGTCTTCTCCCCTCTCCCATCAGGCAAGAGGTACAGAAGTGTGAAAACGCACACCTCCAGATTCAGGGACAGTTTCTTCTCAGCTGTTATCAGGCAACTGAACCGTCCTACCACAACCAGAGAGCAGTCCTGAACTACTATCTACCTCATTGGTGACCCTCGTGCTATCCTTTGTTTAAGAAAGAACTGCAGATGCTGGAAAAATCGAAGGTAGACAATAACGTTGGAGAAACTCAGTGTGTGAGGCAGCATCTATGGAGCGAAGGAATAGGTCTGAGAAAGGGTCTCGACCCAAAATGTCACCTATTCCTTCGCTCCATAGATGCTGCCTCACCCGCTGAGTTTCTCCAGCATTTTTGTCTACCTCGGACTATCCTTGATCGGACTTTGCTGGCTTTACCTTGCATTAAACGTTATTCCCTTTATCCTGTATCTGTACACTGTGGACGGCACGATTGTAATCATGTGTTGTCTTTCCGCTGACTGGTTAGCTCGCAACAAAAGCTTTTCACTGTACCTCGGTACACGTGACAATAAACTGAACTGAACCGAACTGAACTGACACTGGCCACATATCTGGTCAAATATTTAGGCAGTGCTAATTAAGGCAGATGAAATGATTGCTAGGCTCGTATATACGTTGCATACACACATTGACAGGAGGAGATGAGAAGCAGACTTGACTGACACCGCAAGATGAAGTTACACGTTTGTACAAGGGAGCCGAGGCGATAGAACGCACGTTAGTGAAAATATATCAGACGTTTCAGCAGGTTGTGTGATCATTCTGTCAACGGCTCCCAGAGGCAGGAAGAAATCATAAAGAACAAAAGCCTTCTCTCCCGACACTGCCTTCAATCACACTTCACCCATACAGGTGTACATGTCAAACGCTGAACATAGAACAGTACAGCACAGGAACAGGCCCTTCGGCCCACAATGTCCGTGGCGAACCTGATGCCAAGTCAACCTCTGCCTCTATATAATCCGTATCCCTCCATTCCCTGTATATTGTCGTAGTGTCATACAGCGTGGAAACAGGCCCTTCGGCCCAACATGCCCCATCTACACTAGTCCCACCTGCCTGCGTTTGGCCCATATCCAAGTCTCTGGAATTCTCTGCCACAGAAGGTAGTTGAGGCCAGTTCATTGGCTATATTTAAGAGGGCGTTAGATGTGGCACTTGTGGCTAAAGGGATCAGGGGGTATGGAGAGAAGGCAGGTACGGGATACTGAGTTGGATGATCAGCCATGATCATATTGAATGGCGGTGCAGGCTCGAAGGGCCGAATGGCCTACTCCTGCACCTATTTTTCTATGTTTCTATGTTTCTATCCCTCTAAACCTGTCCTATCCATTTACACGTGCAAATGTTGTGATGGTCCTTGCCTTCTTCTTGCGTATGGCGTGCACGGCCTAAAGTTGTAGGACAACTTGTTCTATTTGATCGATTTGTTTCTGCAAAAAGTAGACAAAAATGCTGGAGAAACTCAGCGGGTGAAGCAGCATCTACGGAGCGAAGGAAATAAGTGACGGTTCAGGTTGAGACCCTTCTTCAGACCATCGCTCCATAGATGTTGTCTCACCCGCTGAGTTTCTCCAGAATTTTTGTCTACCTTCAATTTTTCCAGCATCTGCAGTTCTTTCTTAAATATATTTTTTTGTGCACGTCGGGTTGATTGCATTAGTCAAAACAGGGTGGACCATGTGCAGGTTGCAATCTTAACTACCTCCTCCGGCAGCTCGTTCCATACACCCACCACCCAAGTAACCCAATGGTTATCCAGTGGTTCTTTATTAGTATGGACTCAGATGTACAGTGAAACTCTCATACAGCTCAGTGATAATCCTACCCTACCATTGGACCATCTGTCATAGGCAATGATGGTCCAATTCTACACGGCCATCGTAGAGTCTGTTCTCACCTTCTTCATCACGGTCTGGTTTGGCTCAGCCACCAAGCACGACACCCGGAGGCTGCAGCGAATCGTCCGATCAGCACAGAAGGTTATTGGCTGCAACCTTCCCTCCATTGATGAACTGTACACTGCAAGGGCCAGGAAGTGAGCGGGCAGGATCAGCTCTGACCCCTCTCATCTAATGGAACCCCAGGCTGCTGCAGGGCCTCCAGCACTGCCTGATCTAACTGAGCCCCAGGCTGCAGCAGGGCCTCCACCACTGCCTGGTCTAACTGAGCCCCAGGCTGCTGCAGGGCCTCCAGCACTGCCTGATCTAACTGAGCCCCAGGCTGCAGTAGGGCCTCCAGCACTGCCTGGTCTAACTGAGCCCCAGACTGCTGCAGAGCCTCCAGCACTGCCTGGTCTAACTGAGTCCCAGGCTGCAGCAGGGCCTCCTGCGGCCCACTCCCCTCAAACCTTGACCCATTCTTGACCCACTCTGAGGTAGTTGAGCCAGGGATTATCCTAACGTTTAAAAAACAATTAGATAGGTACATAGATAGTACAGGTTTTGAGGGATATGGGCCCAATGCAGACAGATGGGACTAATGTAGCTGGGGCATGTTGGCCGGTCTGGGCAAGTTGGGCTGAAGGGCCTGTTTCCACGCTGTATCACTCTATGACTCTCTATGAGTTACTCCAGCACATTGTGTCCATTATATTGACCCACAAGATACTGTTTGGATTACAGAAGGGCAGGGATCCAAGAAATAGGAATCTGAGGGGTAACTTTTTCGCACAGAGGGTGGTGAGTGTATGGAACAAGCTGCCAGAGGAGGTAGTTGAGGCAGGGGCTATCCCAACTTTTAAGAAACAGATGGACAGGTACATGGATAGGAGAGGTTTGGAGGGATATGGACCCAGTGCAAGAAAGTGGGACTAGTGTAGCTGGGACATTGTTGGCCGGTGTGGGCGGGTTGGGACAAAGGGCCTGTTTCCACAATGTATCACTCTACGATTCTATGGCAACAGAACCAGGGGCCACAGTTTAAGAATAAGGGGTAAGCCATTTTGAAAGGAGACGAGGAAACACTTTTCCTCACAGAGAGTGGCGAGTCTGTGGAATTCTCTGCCTCAGAGGGCGGTGGAGGCCGGTTCTCTGGATGCTTTCAAGAGAGAGCTAGATAGGGCTCTTAAAGTTAGCGGAGTCAGGGGATATGGGGAGAAGGCAGGAACGGGGTACTGATTGGGATGATCAGCCACGATCACATTGAATGGCGGTGCTGGCTCGAAGGGCCGAATGGCCTACTCCTGCACCTATTGCCTATTGGCTCTATTTTAAAAGAGAGAAAAATAAATGTTGATGGATCAGTTCGAATCATGAGAGGATCACAAAGTGAGAGTAATGAAGGCGGAAAATTAAAGTCTGTCCTTGTTTGTTGAGAGAATTAAGCTCTACTGTAAACAAAACCGCAGCGTCAGCCTTTGATTTCCTTCAAGGCTTTGGACCTCAGGCCTCGGATGGACATCTGGCCCTGCTCAGCTGTTTCATTACTCCAGAATCGTCCGTGGAAGACAAACGCAAAGTTTGCGGGCAGCAGGGGAATTAAGCCACTGCGATCTGGCACTGGCCACCCGCTCTACCTTGCAGTGTCAGCTTGTTGTGCCAGAAGGTTTAGTGGTCGAGACTTTTCCAGTCCAAATCAAGGCTCGGCCATTTGTTGGAAGCAGACCGCGTAATTAAGCATTAAGCTGTGCAAGGGGAGCTTGGACCACAATGAGCCTTTGGAAAAGCAACTGATTGGGATTTGACAAACTTTAATGGCAGTGCTGGGATCCAGCCCGCTACATAGGCATGTCTAGCAGAAGCTACCAACGTGGAAATTAGTTCATTCCGCACGGCATTTCATTAGCATTTTCTGACTGTTTTTCCTTCAAGACTGCAAGGGATTGGCTGGTTATACCCTACCAGCCAGCATCGGAGATCTCCAAAACTTCATCACACACAAAGATGCAACTCCAAAAGCATCTCCATCTCGACTAGCAAGTCCACCACCACCATAGTGCTGAGTGATGCTGTACCTGGAGCTTTTCAGCGTACTACATCCACATCCATATCCTTGAGGCAATGAGAGGAAATATAATGCTTTGCCCTGCAAATCTCTTTCGGCCAACTTCATGGCCCGGATAGAGCAGATGTGGAGAGGATGCTTCCACTCGTGGGCGAGTCTAGGACAAGAGGGGCACAGCCTCCTAATTAGAGGACGTTCCTTCAGAAAGGAGATGAGGAGGCATTTCTTTTGCCAGAGGGTGGTGAATCTGTGGAATTCATTGCCACTGACAGCAGAAGGGGAATTAACGTGAAATAAAACTTCCCCTGCAACCGTACAAGATGCAACGCCTGTCCCGATACCTCCTCCCTCGACTCCATCCAGGGACCACGGCAGTCCTTTTCAGATGAGGCAGAGGTTCACCTGCACCTCCTCCAACCTCATCTACTGTATCCGTTGTTCAAGGTGTGAACTCTTATACATCGGCGAGACCAAACGCAGACTGGGTGATCATTTCGCTGAACACCTTCGCTCAGTCCGCCTGGACTTAAGGGATCTCCCGGTTGCCAAACACTTTAACTCCCCTTCCCATTCCCACACGGACCTTTCTGTCCTGGGCCTCCTCCATTGTCAGAGTGAGGCTAAACACAAATTGAAGGAACAGCACGTCATATTTCAGTTCAGCAGCTTACACCCCAGCGGTATGAATATTGATTTCTCTAATTCCAAGTAACATTTGCAATCCCTCTCTCTCCGTCCCTCCCCCACCCAAGTCAGGCCAGCTTCAGTCATCTTGTTGAGTCTCATTGTCTGTAATTTATTTTCACCTACCCCACAGCTAACAATGGCCTGTTCCCTTTCTCATTGTTACTTTTTTGCATATCTTTAATTCCTTTGTTCTACATCTCTCTACATCATCGTCTATATCTCTCATTTCCCTCTCCCCTGACTGTCACCTATCCATGTTCTCCACAGATGCTGCCTGACCCGCTGAGTTACTCCAGCACTCTGTGAAACGTCACCTATCCATGTTCTCCACAGATGCTGCCTGACCCGCTGAGTTACTCCAGCACTCTGTGAAACGTCACCTATCCATGTTCTCCACAGATGCTGCCTGACCCGCTGAGTTCCTCCAGCTTTTTGTCTCTGCCTTCTATCCATATACCAGTCCAAACGTGCCTCAAACGTTGCAATAGTCTCTTCTTGATCAAGGAGTATTTTTCTTGTTGGCTGAGCTGACACCAGAATGATCAAAAAACATTTTTTGTTATGAAAGATGTTAATTGCTTAATTATTTCCCAAGTCTAAAGCAACGCAGAGACACAGAATGCCCCCGTCAAATAAGCTTGGCTGATCTTCACTTAAGTTAATTGAGTTTTGTTTGCAAAATCACGTATGCGCCTTAGCAGGATATTAACGATTCAAAAGGGCAAAATTAATTGGAGAACACAGCTGCAGCAGATTGCCTTTCCTTAATTCCTCAGCCTTGTTACGTTTCAAAGAGAATAAACTGCACAATAATATTTACTGCTCAAAACGTGGAAAATCATTCTTCAACCCATTCTTGTTTTGGGCCCCAGATATGAGGAAAGATGTGCCGGCTCTGGAGAGGGTCCAGAGGAGGTTTACGAGACCGATCCCAGGAATGATTGGGTTAACGTATGATGAGCGTTTGTCGACACTGGGCCTGTACTCGCTGGAGTTTAGAAGAATGAGGGGGGACCTCGTTGAAACTTACCGAATAGTGAAAGGCCTGGATAGAATGGATGTGGAGAGGATGTTTCCACTAGTGGGAGAGTCGAGGACTAGAGGCCACAGCCTCAGAATAAAAGGGCACACCTTTAGGAAGGAAGAGGAGGAATTTCTAGTCAGAGGGTGGTGAATCTGTGGAATTCTTTGCCACAGACGGCTGTGGGGGTAAGTCACGGTGGCGCAGCGGTAGAGATGCTGCCTTATTGCGAATGCAGCGCTGGAGACCCGGCTTCCATCCCGATTACAAGTGCTGTCTGTACGGAGTTTGCACGTTCTCCCCGTGACCTGCGTGGGTTTCACCCGAGATCTTCGGTTTCCTCCTACATTCCAAAGACGCACAGGTTTGTAGGTTAATTAGCTTGGTGTATGTAAAAACTGTCCCTAATGTGTGTAGGATAGTGTTAGTGTGCGGGGATCGCTGGTCGGCGCGGACCCAGTGGGCCGAAGGGCCTGTTTCCGTGCCGTATCTATAAACTAAACTAAACTAAAGTCAGTGGGTGTTTATAAACCATAGATTGACAGATTCTAGATTAGTGCCGGCGTCAGGGGTTACGGGCAGAAGGCAGGAGAATGGGTTGAGAGGGGAGAGATAGATCGGCCATGATTGAATGGCGGAGTAGACTTGATGGGCCGAATGGCCTAATTCTGCTCCTATCACTGATCACCTGATGTTTTGATTTTTTATTCATTGATATCTGGATGTCTGAAAGAGATTTGATTAATGCTACCTGGATTAGAAAATTTTAATTTTATATTCACAGTCATACAGGCCTGGAAACAGGCCCTTCAGCCCAACTAGAGCATTCCAACCACTCATAACCCTGACATTATCAGTGACTTTTATACTTGGCTTCATTGTAATCATGTAGAGTCTATTCATTGATGGACACAGAGTGCTGGAGTAACTCAGCGGGTCAGGCAGCATCTGTGGAGAACATGGATAGGTGACGTTTCACAGAGTGCTGGAGTAACTCAGCGGGTCAGGCAGCATCTGTGGAGAACATGGATAGGTGACGTTTCACAGAGTGCTGGAGTAACTCAGCGGGTCAGGCAGCATCTGTGGAGAACATGGATAGGTGACGTTTCACAGAGTGCTGGAGTAACTCAGCGGGTCAGGCAGCATCTGTGGAGAACATGGATAGGTGACGTTTCACAGAGTGCTGGAGTAACTCAGCGGGTCAGGCAGCATCTGTGGAGAACATGGATAGGTGACGTTTCACAGAGTGCTGGAGTAACTCAGCGGGTCAGGCAGCATCTGTGGAGAACATGGATAGCCTGCAACAAAGAAGCTTTCCACTGTACCTCGTTTCACGTGGCGACAATAATAAACCAAACTGAAGTTCAATCTCCTGATCGGAGGAGCGTTTCATCAGCACATCGTAGGAAGAATTTTCATTGCAATAAAATATCTTGAAACTCATCAGTTCTGAAAACCTGTGTAATATTTAGATAGTGATGCAGAGAGATCCATAACAAATGAATGACAGCAATGCATAAGAGTCGAGCCTGGGTCAAAACGTGGTCGCAGAGTCCGAGATTACTATCTAAATGGTGTCAAATTGGGAAAAGGGGAAGTACAAAGAGATCTGGGATCACTTGTTCACCAGTCATTGAAAGTAAGCATGCAGGTACAGCAGGCAGTGAAGAAAGCGAATGGCTTGTTGGCCTTTATAACAAGAGGAGTTGAGTATATGAGGAAAGAGGTCCTTCTGCAGTTGTACAGAGCCCTAGTGAGACCACACCTGGAGTATTGTGTGCAGTTTTGGTCCCCTAATTTGAGGAAGAACATTCTTGTTATTGAGGGAGTGCAGCGTAGGATTACAAGGGATGGCGGGACTGTCATATGCTGAGAGAATGGAGCGGCTGGGCTTGTACACTCTGGAGTTTAGAAGGATGAGAGGGGATCTTATTGAAACATATAAGATTGCTAAGGGTTTGGACACGCTAGAGGCAAGAAACATGTTCCCGATGTTGGGGGAGTCCAGAACCAGGGGCCACAGTTTAAGAATAAGGGGTAAGCCATTTAGAACGGAGAAGAGGAAAAACGTTTTCACACAGAGAGTTGTGAGTCTGTGGAATTCTCTGCCTCAGAGGGCGGTGGAGGCCGGTTCTCTGGATACTTTCAAGAGAGAGCTAGATAGGGCTCTTAAAGATAGCGGAGTCAGGGGATATGGGGAGAAGGCAGGAACGGGGTACTGATTGGGGATGATCAGCCATGATCACAGTGAATGGCAGTGCTGGCTCGAAGGGCCGAATGGCCTACTCCTGCACCTATTGTCTATCAGGAGCAATCGCAGAGGGGGATCAGCAAGAGATGCTGCCTGACCCGCTGAGTTACTCCAGCATTTTGTGTCTATTTCGGTGTGAACCAGCGCCTGCAGTTCCTTCCTACAGTAGGTACTAAAATTTAGACTCAATGGTTCCAAGTAGTTAGTTGTGTGTTGCTGTCTAATAAAATGTGCAACTTTTATTCTAAATTTCCCACAGTCGATACCGACAATTTATATTGAAGGGCAATTTTTTTTTAAATTTCATTCTTTTCAATCATGTTGCCAGTTCCCATAATGTACTCCAGAACAGGTGACAATGATTTGGATTGCGATCAGTGAAATGCTGGCTGTCATTTTAATTTGCCACACACTGCAGTGGGATATTTGTAGGGGTTGGTGTACAGGTATCCCCATCATCTATCTGCGACTAGTGTTGCCACAGAGGGACTGAGATCCTTGCCTTCACGCATGCCAATGAGCAAGGACTGTTAAATTGACAGGACCTGATACCGGGTCCATTTTAACTCCCCCTCCCATTCCCACGCTGACCTTTCTGTCCTGGGCCTCCTCCGTTGTCAGAGTGAGGCCCACGCATAAATTGGGAGGAACAGCACCTCGTATTCCGCTTGGGTAACTCACGGCCGAGAGGTATGAACATTGAATTCTACAATTTTATATATCTACCAAACCTTCCACCTCTTCCTTCTTCACCCCCCCACCCCATGCCCCACCTGGACACGCACCTATTTCTCCCCCCCCCGACCACCTACATTCCATCCTCTTGCTTCACAATTCGCATTATCTCGACACTTTTATCTGACATCTTCTGTCTTTCCATCTCTGGCCTATGTGCAATAATCTACCCATCAACCCTCTCCTCCCCTCCACCCTCTCCTGTGTCCAGCTATGCTTTGTCCTTCCTCCCTCTCTCTCCCAGCTTTCTCCCCTCCCCCCCTCCCCCCCCCCCCCCACCCCCCGCCCAATAATCAGTCTGAAGATCTCAACCCAAAACGTCACCTATCCATGTTCTCCAGAGATGCTGCCGGGGTGGAAGATTGCAACCTTCACCTGGTCCGCCCAGGTTCGACTAATGCAATTAACTCGACGTGCACAAACGGAAGATCAAATAGAACAAGTTGTCCAACAACTTTAGGCTGTGCACGCCACACGAACGAAGAAGAGATACTGCCTGACCCACTGAGTTACTCCAGCACTCTGTGAAACGTCACCTATCCATGTCCTCCACAGATGCTGCCTGACCAGATGAGACTGGTTTATTAATTTAAGCTTAAATCTACCAATTTGAAAAAGTTATCAGTGTTTTCTGCATCCTTGGAAGATTGAGGAGATTTGGTATGTTGCCAAAATACTCTATCAAACTTCATCTCCAGGTGTTCGGTGAAGAGCATATTGTCCGGTTGCATCATGGCCTGGTTCAGCGACTCAAACACCCAGAAACGAAGAGATCTATGGAGAGTGGTGGACACTGGCTGGTCCATCACGGGGACTCACCTCCCCACCATCGAAGGGATCTACAGGAGTCGCTGCCTCAATAAGGCAGCCAGCATCATCAGAGACCTACACCACGCTCTCATCTCACTGCTGCCATCGGGAAGAAGGTACAGGAGCCTGAAAACCGTGACCTCCAGGTTCAGGAACAGCTTCTTCCCAACAACCACCAGTCTCTTGAACACTGCACAACACTAACCACAACCTTACCTCAGCAACTATCCACGATGCACGTTGTTCTGGTCGCAGAATGTGCTGTGGTTTTGCACAATTATTGGTACGGCTACTGTTTTACTGATTATTAATTCATCATGTTATTGATTATTGTAGATCTTGTGACTTATTGCATTAATGGGGCTATTAAGTTGCAGGAAGTAAGAATGTCATTGTTCCGCCCCTGGGTACGTCAGGCAATGAAAGACTTTTGACTCTTGTCTCTTGATGGGCCAGGCAAATAAATCGTCCTTTTTGTATTGAATTCAGTATCTTCAAAATGTTCTCGCAGCTCGTAACCCAAGCTGTCTGCACGGAGTTTGTCCGTTCTCCCCGTGACCGCTTGGGTTTTCTCTGAGATCTTCGGTTTCCTCCCACAATCCAAAGACGTATAGGTTTGTACATTAATTGGCTTGGGTTTGTACACTCGGTACATGTGCAAGTTGTCCCTAGTGTGTGTCTTCTTCTTGGGCCCCCTTCGGTCGTGGCTGACCTCAAAAAATTCCAGAAGATTAGTCAAGCATGATTTCCCTTTCATAAATCCATGACTTGGACTAATCCTTTTACTGCTATCCAAATGCCCCATTATTACCTCTTTAATAATTGACTCCAGCATCTTTCCCACCACCGAAGTCAGGCTAACTGGTCTGTAATTCCCCGTTTTCTCTCTCGCTCCTTTCTTGAAAAGTGGGATAACATTAGCTATCCTCCAATCCACAGGAACTGATCCTGAATCTATTGAACATTGGAAAATGATCACCAATGCGTCCACTATTTCTAGAGCAACCTCCCTGAGGACCCTGGGATGCGGACCATCAGGCCCAGGGGATTTATCATCCTTCAATCCCATTAGACTACCCAATACTATTTCTCGCCTAATGAAAATTTAGTTCAGTTCCTCTACCCCCTTAGATCGTCTGTCCTCCAGTACATCTGGGAGATTGTTTGTGTCTTCCTTAGTGAAGACAGATCCAAAGTACCTATTCAACTCTTCTGCCATTTCCTTGTTGCCCATAATTATTTCACCCGTGTCTGCCTTCAAGGGACCCACATTTGACATTGCTATTCTTTTTCCCTTAACATATCTCAAGAAGCTTTTACTGTCCCTCTTTATATTCCTGGCCAGCTTCCCCTCGTACTTCATCTTTTCAGTCCGTATTGCCCGTTTTGTTTCCTTCTGTTGTCCTATGAAAGTTTCCCAATCCTCTGGCTTCCGCCCACTCTTTGCTGTGTTATACATCTTTTCTTTAAGTTTTATTCTATCCCCAACTTCTCTTGTCAGCCACGATTGCCTCCTACTCCCCTTAGAATCTTTCTTCCTTTTTGGAATGAAATGATCCTGCGTGTTCCGGATTATGCCCAGAAATTCCTGCCATTGCTGTTTCACCGTCATTCCTGTTAGGATCCCTTTCTAGTCGCCCTTGGCCAGCTCCCCTCTCATGCCTTCATAGTCCCCTTTGTTCAACTGCATCACTGACACTTCCGATTTAACTTAAACCTATGTCCTCTGGTCCTCGATTCCCCTACGCTGGGCAAGAACATTCAGGGACAGATTCTTCCCAGCTGTTATCAGGCAACTGAACCATCCTACCATAACCAGAGCGCAGCGCTGAACTACTATCTACCTCATTGGAGACTAGCACGTAAGCTTGATCGGACTTTACAGGCTTTATCTTGCACTAAATTTTATTAGGGTCACAAGGTCATGAGGAATAGGAGCATATTAGGCCATTCAGCCCATCAAGTCTACGTCGCCATTCAATCATGGCTGATCTATCTCTCCCTCCTAACCCCATTCTCCTGCCTTATCCTCATAGCCTCTGAAACCCGTACTAATCAAGAATCTATCTATCTTTGCTTTAAATATATCCATTGACTTGGCCACCACAGCCGTCTGTGGCAAGGAATTCCTCAGATTCACCATCCACTGACTGAAGAAATTCCTCCTCATCTCCTTCCAAATGGAACGTCCTTCAATTCTGAGGCTATGATATATCAGATGTATCTGTACACTGTGAACGGTTCGATTGTAATCATGTATTGTCTTTCCGCTGACTGGTTAGCACGCAACAAAAGCTTTTCACTGTACCTCGGTACACGTGACAATAAACTAAACTAATGAACTAACGAACTAACAAACGAATGAACTAACTAACTAACCAACAAACTAACTAACTAACTAGACATTGGTGAGTCTGTATTTAGAATATTGTGTTCAGTTCTGGGCACCATGTTATAGGAAAGATGTTGTCTAGCTTGAAAGGGTTCAGAAAGATTTACGAGGATGTTGCCAGGACTAGAGGGTGTGAGCTACAGGGAGAGGATGAGCAGGCTGGGACTCTATTCCATGGAGCGTAAGATGATGAGGGGAGATCTTAAAGAGGTCTACAAAATCATGAGAGGAATAGATCGGGTAGACGCACAGAGTCTCTTGCCCAGAGTAGGGGAATCGAGGACCAGAGGACATAGGTTCAAGGTGAAGGGGGGAAAGATTTAATTAGGAACCTGAGGGGTAACTTTTCCACACAGAGGGTGGTGGGTGTGTGGAACGAGCTGCCGGAGGCGGTAATTGAGGCAGGGACTATCGCAACATTTAAGAAACAGCTAGTACATGGATCGGACAGGTTTGGAGGGATGAGCAGGCAGGTGGGGCTAGGGTAGCTGGGACATGTTGGCTGGTGCGGGCAAGTTGGGCCGAAGGGCCTGTTTCCACACTGTATCACTCTATGACTCTAGAACTAAGAGTTCTTTCACCAGCAATTTTCCTCAGAATCAGAATCAGATTCTATTCGGCAAGTATGTTTTGCAACATACGAGGGATTTCACTGGCCAGGTCAGTCACACAATTAAAGCAACAGACTCAAAAACACATTTTAACATGAACATCCACCACAGTGACTCCTACACATTCCTCACTGTGATGGATGCAAAATAAAGTTCAAGTCCTCCCCTTAGTTCAAAGTCAAAGTCAAAAGAGTTTATTGTTAAAGAAGGAACTGCAGATGCTGGAGAATCGAGGGTTACACAAAAAGCTGGAGAAACTCAGCGGGTGCAGCAGCATCTAAGGAGCGAAGGAGATAGGCGACGTTTCTCGTCGAGACCCTTCTTCAGACTGGTCAGGGATCAGGGAAACGAGAGATATAGACGGTGATGTGGAGAGATAAGGAACAATGAGTGAAAGATATGCAAAAAAGTATCGATGATAAAGGAAGCAGGCCATTGTAAGCTGTTTGTAGTGTGAAAATGAGAAGCTAGTGCGACTTGGGTGGGGGGGGGGGGGGGAGATGGAGAAGGAATGTCAGGGCCAGAGGGCTGAGGGAGAGGTGGGGGGGAGGCAGTCTGGGTTAACAGAATTGAGAAAATTCAATGTTTAAGCCCAGAGGATGCAGACTCCCCAAGCGGAATATGAGGTGCTGTTCCTCCAACTTGCGGTGTTGCTCACTCTGGCCGTGGAGGAGGCCCAGGACCGAGAGGTCGGATACGGAGTGGGAGGGGGAGTTGAAGTGCTGAGCCACCGGGAGGTCGGGTTGGTTATTGTGGACCGAGCGGAGGTGTTCGGCGAAACGATCGCCCAGCCTCCGCTTGGTCTCACCGATGTAGATCAGCTGGCATCTGGAGCAACGGATGCAGTAGATGAGGTTGGAGGAGGTGCAGGTGAACCTCTGTCGGACTTGGAATGACTGCTTGGGTCCCTGAAAGGAGCGGATGGGGGAGGTGAAGGGACAAGTGTGGCATCTCTTGCGGTTGCAAGGGAAAGTGCCCGGGGAAGGGGTGGAGCGGGAGGGAAGGGAAGAATTGACGAGGGAGTTGCGGAGGGAGCGGTCTTTGCGGAAGGCAGACAGGGGGATGATGGGAAGATGTGGCGAGTGGAGGGGTCACGTTGGAGGTGGCGAAACTGGCGGAGGACTATCTGTTGTATGCGCTGGCTGGTGGGGTGAAAGGTGAGGACCAGGGGGACTCTACCCTTGTTGTGAGTGGGGGAATGGGGAGAGAGGGCAGTGTTGCGGGGTATGGGGGAGACCCTGGTGCGAGCCTCATCTATAGTGGGGGAGGGGAAACCCCGTTCTCTGAAGAACGAGGACATTTGCGATGACCTGGTGTGGAACACGTCATCCTGGGAGCAGATGCGGCGTAGACGGAGGAATTGGGAATAGGGGATGGAGTCCTTACAGGAAGCAGGGTGGGAGGAAGAGTAGTCCAGGTAGCTGTGGGAGTCAGTTGGTTTGTAGTGGATGTCAGTCAGGAGTGTATCACCTGCAATAGAGATGGTGAGGTCAAGGAATGGTAGGGAAATGTCGGAAATGGTATCCCCCCCACCTCTCCCTCAGCCCTCTGGCCCTGACATTCCTTCTCCATCTCCCCCCCCCCCCCCCCAGTCGCACTAGCTTCTCATTTTCACACCACAAACAGCTTACAACGGCCTGCTTCCTTTATCACCAATACTTTTTTGCATATCTTTCATTCATTGTTCTTTATCTCTCCACATCACCGTCTATATCTCTCGTTTCCCTGATCCCTGACCAGTCTGAAGAAGGGTCTCGACCCGAAACGTCGCCTATCTCCTTCGCTCCTTAGATGCTGCTGCACCCGCTGAGTTTCTCCAGCTTTTTGTGTAACCCCCAAAAGAGTTTATTGTCATGTGTCCCTGACAGGACAATGAAAATCTTTCTTTGCATAGCACAACAGGACATAGAAGGCATTGACTACAATTCTATACATAAATACACCCATGACTTAATAACTTAATAAAGTGCAAATAACAGATGGAGGGATATTAATGTTCAGAGTTTTGTCCGAGCCAGGTTTAATAGCCTGATGGCTGTGGGGAAGTAGCTATTCCTAAACCGGGTTGTTGCAGTCTTCAGGCTCCTGTACCTTCTACCTGAAGGTAGCGGGGAGATGAGTGTGTGGCCAGGGTGGTGTGGGTCCTTGATGATGCTGCCAGCCTTTTTGAGGCAGCGACTGTGATAGATCCCCTCGATGGAAGGAAGGTCAGAGCCGATGATGGACTGGGCAGTGTTTACTACTTTTTGTAGTCTTTTCCTCTCCAGGGCACTCAAGTTGCCGAACCAAGCCACGATGAAACCGGTCAGCAAGCTCTCTACTGTACACCTGTAGAAGTTAGAGAGAGTCCTCCTTGACAGACCGACTCTCCGTAATCTTCTCAGGAAGTAGAGGCGCTGATGAGCTTTCTTTATAATTGCATCAGTTCTTCCTCGGTCGTGGGCTTCGAGCCCCCGTTGACGGGATGATCTTGACTCCCGTAGCCGGCGGCATTCGGGCACCACGTTTGAAGCGTTCCTGCGTCGGGGGGTTGTCAAGTCCCCCGCACCGTGCAAGTCCCCCGAAACCTTGCGTCGCGGTTGGACGAACCTTCTCCGGGTTTGGAGATCCCGACTAGCCTCTCCTGAGACAGCGAGCCCTTGACGTAAGTCCACAAGCCGTGGTGGAAGCGATCCCAGGCGAGAGATCAGCTCCGATGGTAAGTCCGCGCCCCGCGGTGGGGCTCACGACAGTCCGAGGCCCGGTCCCAGCCCCAGCGATGGTAGGCCGCAGCGCCCGGAGAACGTGATCCGAACATTCATCACATCTCCAGGAAGGTAGGAACTAGAAAATGTTTTCCCCAATCCCCTCCCCCTTCCACCCACATAAAACAAACCGAACTACATTAAAACAAACTTTTAACAAATGCTAAAAATAACAAAAATGATGATAAAAATGAACAGACTGCATCTCCCCCAGTGCCCCTCCTGCACGCTTATCCACTGTTGATGGGTCACAATGGACAATAGACAAGGGACAAGAGACAATAGACACACACCGAACCATGGTCCCTCGGTGAAAACTGATGGGTTCTGATAGCAAATAAGGGCAGGAAACACCTGTGAGAGATAGTCATTTTCCTGGGCATTCTGCCATGGTGACAACAATTATTAGTATGCTCACTTTTGTAGAAATACACATTTCAGCTCTATTAATAAAACAGTTTGCGATTTCACCTCGTCAGCAGATCAAGAAATGGAGAGGAAAATAAAATTGTAACAGAATCTTTTCAGGCCAGAGTTTTTGTATCAACTTCGGAAATGATCAGATCCTGTCATGGAGATCAGAGAAAACACCGACAATAGCGGCAGTAGTCGGCCATTCGGCCCTTCGAGCCAGCACCGCCATTCAATATGATCATGGCTGATCATCCAACTCAGTATCCCGTACCTGCCTTCTCTCCATACCCCCTGATCCCTTTAGCCACAAGGGCCACATCTAACTCCCTCTTAAAAATAGCCAACAAACTGGCCTCAACTACCTGCTGCAGCAGAAAATTCCACAGATTCACCACTCTCTGTGTGAAAAATGATTTTCACATCTCGGTCCTAAAAGATTTCCCCCTTATCCTTAAACTGCGGGACAGGCGGCATCTCTGGAGAGAAGGGACGGGTGACGTTTCAGGTCGGAAATCTTTTTCTAAAGGAGGGTCTCGACCCGAAATGTCACCTATTCCTTCACTCCATAGATGCTGCCTCACCCGCTGAGTTCCTCCATCATTTTTGCCCACCTTCGATTTTTCCAGCATCTGCAGTTCTTTCTTAAACTTTCTTGCCTTCCCTCACAGTGGGGACCGTTGATTCCGCTGTGTAGGGGTGTTCATGTTAAATTCTATCGTGTGTTGTCTTCTTTTTATTCGTACGGCTGTGTGGCAACGCAAACTTCACAGTAACAATCGGTGCAGTGACAACAAAAGTAAACTTGAAACTGGAACATCTAAAATCAGCACACCATTCCTGCTTTCTCCCCATATTCTTTGATTCCTGCACCTGTTCACCTGCACCTCCTCCAACCTCATCTACTGCATCCGTTGCTCCAGATGCCAGCTGATCTACATCGGTGAAACTTGGACCCCAAGGGGCCTCTGTACATCAATGCTGTCGAGACTCTTACCACTAATTGGACCTTTTCCTCCGACATTTGACCTCCCAAAGTTCAGCACCTCACATTTACTCGGGTTAAACTCCATCTGCCAGTTTTCTGCCATTTCTTCTAGTCTGAAGAATGATCTTGCCCTGAAACGTCACCTATCCATGTTCTCCACAGATGCTGCCTGACCCGCTGAGTTACTCCAGCACTCTGTGAAACGTCACCCATTCCATCTCTCCACAATACCATAATATCTGATAATATGCACCCTTAGTAATTGGCACCATTTGAAAAATCACTTCTTTTTGGAGAGAAGGAATGGGCGACGTTTCGGGCCGAGACCCGAAACGTCACCCATTCCTTCCCTTCACAGATGCTGCCTGACCCGCTGAGTTACTCCAGCACTCTGTGAAACGTCACCTATCCATGTTCTCCACAGATGCTGCCTGACCCGCTGAGTTACTCCAGCACTCTGTGAAACGTCACCTATCCGTGTTCTCCACAGATGCTGCCTGACCCGCTGAGTTACTCCAGCACTCTGTGTTTAACTTTGGTATAAACCAGCATCGCAGTTGCTTTTTATTCCATACAATGCTCAGTTACCGATAGTGCCTTTGATAAAATTCCTTTATGCAACACACAAAA
Organism: Raja brachyura; assembly: GCA_963514005.1. The sequence goes on along the minus strand of OY740783.1, from coordinate 2,624,250 downwards.
TCAATAAACTGAGTTTTGAGCGTAATATTTCATAATTTATCTAATTGTCTGTAAATTAGTCACTAAGTTTCCTTAAAAGGCATCAGTGAGTGCTCTACAAAAAGCACTTCACCATTTAGTTCAGTTCAGTTTATTGTCCCGTGTACCAAGGTACAGTGAAAAGTGTTTGTTGCGTGCTAACCAGTCAGCGGAAAGACAATATATGATTACAATCGAGCCATTTGCAGTGTACAGATACATGATAAGGGTATGTGTAGGAAGGAACTGCAGATGCTGGTTTAAATCGAAGATAGACATAAAATGCTGGAGTAATTCAGCGGGACAGGCAGCATCTCTGGAGAGAAGGAATGGGTGACGTTTTGGGTCGTCACTCTTCTTCAGACTGATTCTATCAGGCTAGATGCAGGAAGATTGTTCCCGATGTTGGGGAGGTCCAGGACAAGGGGTCACAGCTTAAGGATAAGGGGGAAATCCTTTAGGACCGAGATGAGAAGGACTTTTTTCACACAGAGAGTGGTGGGTCTCTGGAACTCTCTGCCACAGAGGGTAGTTGAGGCCAGTTCATTGGCTATATTTAAGAGGGAGTTAGATGTGGCCCTTGTGGCTAAGGGGATCAGAGGGTATGGAGAGAAGGCAGGTACGGGATACTGAGTTGGATGATCAGCCATGATCATATTGAATGGCGGTGCAGGCTCGAAGGGCCGAATGGCCTACTCCTGCACCTAATTTCTATGTTTCTATACCGTTTAGTGCACGGTGAAGCCAGTAAAGTCCGATCAAGGATAATCTGAGGTAGACAAAAATGCTGGAGAAACTCAGCGGGTGAGGCAGCACCTATGGAGAGAAGGAATGGGTGACGTTTCGGGTCTCGACCGTTATTCAGACTGAAACGTCACCTCTTCCTTCGCTCCATAGATGCTGCCTCACCCGCTGAGTTTCTCCAGCATTTTTGTCTTCCTTCGATTTTTCCAGCATCTGCAGTTCTTTCTCAAAGGATAATCCGAGGATCACCAATGAGGAAGATAATTGGTCAGCGCTGCTCTCCGGTTGTGCTAGGTTGAACTAGTTGTCGGATGAGGCTGGGAAATGTCTCCGGGTACCACCTGGAACATCATCAAGTTGAGGCGGGGACGGTATATAAATACAATTTTTTTTTACTACGAGTGAGATTAAGGCAATGAATCATTCTGAGAGTTCTGATGATCGTCACACATCGGCCCGATATCAATCTCACAGTTTGTGACGTCTGATTTGCTCCATAAATTATTCATTTGAGCCTCACTCCTCGATGATCTATCACCGAAGGCTTCTTCTCCATCAATACGAATTAGTCATTTCACAGTCCACAGAATCACCGCGGCAGCACTGTGGAAGTTAAAATGTATGTGCGTGCACCAAGGTAGACACACGCGCACCCACACACGCACTTTAAAACATCCACAGTGGTCTCTCAGGGCCAAGAAACATAGAGCAAAGCATGAAGAAACCCAGAGAAACACACAGACCACACTCCCCACCATTGTAGATGTGGCCCAGTCCATCACACAGACCACACTCCCCACCATTGCAGATGTGGCCCAGTCCCACACAGTCCACACTCCCCACCATTGTAGATGTGGCCCAGTCCTACACACAGTCCACACTCCCCACCATTGTAGATGTGGCCCAGTCCCACACACAGTCCACACTCCCCACCATTGTAGATGTGGCCCAGTCCATCACACAGACCACACTCCCCACCATTGTAGATGTGGCCCAGTCCCACACACAGACCACACTCCCCACCATTGTAGATGTGGCCCAGTCCATCACACAGACCACACTCCCCACCATTGTAGATGTGGCCCAGTCCCACACACAGTCCACACTCCCCACCATTGTAGATGTGGCCCAGTCCCACACAGTCCACACTCCCCACCATTGTAGAGGTGGCCCAGTCCCACACAGTCCACACTCCCCACCATTGTAGATGTGGCCCAGTCCATCACACAGTCCACACTCCCCACCATTGTAGATGTGGCCCAGTCCATCACACAGACCACACTCCCCACCATTGTAGATGTGGCCCAGTCCATCACACAGACCACACTCCCCACCATTGTAGATGTGGCCCAGTCCCACACACAGACCACACTCCCCACCATTGTAGATGTGGCCCATTCCCACACACAGTTCACACTCCCCACCATTGTAGATGTGGCCCAGTCCCACACACACCACACTCCCCACCATTGTAGATGTGGTCCAGTCCATCACACAGACCACACTCCCCACCATTGTAGATGTGGTCCAGTCCCACACAGACCACACTCCCCACCATTGTAGATGTGGCCCAGTCCCACACACAGTTCACACTCCCCACCATTGTAGATGTGGCCCAGTCCATCACACAGACCACACTCCCCACCATTGTAGATGTGGTCCAGTCCCACACAGACCACACTCCCCACCATTGTAGATGTGGTCCAGTCCATCACACAGACCATACTCCCCACCATTGTAGATGTGGTCCAGTCCCACACAGACCACACTCCCCACCATTGTAGATGTGGCCCAGTCCCTCACACAGTTCACACTCCCCACCATTGACTCCATCTACACTTCACGCTGCCTCGGGGAAAGCAACCAACATCATCAAAGACGTGTCCCTGTCCCACCCTGGTCATTCCTTCTTCTCCCCGCTCCCGTCCGGCAGAAGGTACAGAAGCTTGAAAGCGCGCGCGCACCACCAGACTCAGGAACAGCTTCTTCCCCTCTGTTATCAGGCTTCTGAACGGCCCTTCCATAAGCTAGGGTACCGTCCGATTCACCTCGACCCCATTGCGGACATTGGACTTTGTCTGTGGAACTGATGCGCTACAATGCTGAGAACTATATTCTGCACTCTGTGTCTTCCCCTTTGCTCCACCTGTTGGACACAATGGCGCAGCGGTAGAGTTGCTGCCCCACGGCGCCAGAGACCCGGGTTCGACCCCGACTACGGGTGCTGTCTGTACGGAGTTTGTACGTTCTCCCCATGACCTGCGTGGGTTTTCTCCGGGTTCTCCGGTTTCCTTCCACATGCTAAAGACGTGCAGGTTGGAGGTTAATTGCTTTCTGTAAATCGTCCCCAGTGTGTAGGGTAGAACTAGTGTACGGGGTGATCGATCGTCGGTGCGGACTCTGTAGCAAGTTGGGCCAAAGGGTTTGTCTCCGCACCGTATGGCTCGAAGTGCTTCCGCCCAATCAATGATATAACGCGTTCAGTATCACATATTAAATGACCACTTGTGCAAGAGTGACAATTAGTGATAAACGAGGCAGTGAAGGGCAAGAACCTGGGTGCAGAAGAGCATGATCATCTTCGGCAGAACACTCGCCCTCCTCCTGCATCACCCGCCTACTGCATGGAATGTTGGCCTTCAAAACAAGAGGATTTCAGTATAGGAGTAGAGAGGTTCTTCTGCAGTCGTATAGGGCTCTGGTAAGACCACATCTGGAGTATTGTGTACAGTTTGAGTCTCCAAATTCAAGGAAGGACATTCTTGCAATGGAGGGAGTGCAGCGTAGGTTCACCGGGTTAAATCCCGGGATGGCAGGACTGTCATATGTCGATAGAATTGGTCGACTGGGCTTGTACACTCTGGAATTTAAAAGGATGAGAGGGAATCTTATTGAAACATTTTAGATTATTAAGGGTTTGGACACGCTAGAGGCAGGACACATGTTCCCGATGTTGGGGGAGTCCAGGACCAGGGGCCACAGTTTAAGAATAAGGGGTAAGCCATTTAGAACGGAGTTTTGGTCTCCTAATTTGAGGAAGGACATCCTTGTGATTGAGGCAGTGCAGCGTAGGTTCACAAGATTGATCCCTGGGATGGCAGGACTGTCATATAAGGAAAGATTGAAAAGACTAGGCTTGTATTCACTGGAGTTTAGAAGGATGAGGGGCTATCTTATCGAAACATATACAATTATAAAAGGACTGGACAAGCTAGATGCAGGAAAAATGTTCCCAATGTTGGGCGAGTCCAGAACCAGGGGCCACAGTCTTAGAATAAAGGGGAGGCCATTTAAGACTGAGGTGAGAAAAAAACATTTTCACCCAGATTGTTGTGAGTTTGTGGAATTCCCTGCCACAGAGGGCAGTGGAGGCCAAGTCACTGGATGGATTTAAGAGAGAGTTAGATAGAGCTCTAGGGGCTGGTGGAGTCAAGGGATATGGGGAGAAGGCAGGCACGGGTTATTGATTGGGGACGATCAGCCATGATCGCAATGAATGGCGGCACTAGCTCGAAGGGCCGAATGGCCTCCTCCTGCACCTGTTTTCTATGTTTCTATGTAACATTAACACAGCATAAATCCTATGTGCAATGATTTCTCTTCCATCCTACTCTACATCCATGAACATGCTGTTTTGGCTCCTGCGTCGAGAAATGTAATTATCTGAAGCTTTAACCAAGTATTTTGACCCTTTGGAATGAATGCTTATTAGATTTTTGCAAATGGGTAGGGTGCAGCTCAGGTTACTTGATTCTATTTTGTGTAATTTACTCCCATTTTAATTTAACAGGCAGCGTCTCTAATGAGCTTAAACAGAGGTTGCAATGTCGGGTTATTGCCAATTGTGATTTTTTTTTTTCATCTCAGCCCATTGCTCGAATACTTGCTGCGCAAAGTCTACTCATTGCTACACAGGTACACACAGCGCAATTTAAAGTGAGCATTTGTGTCGGAAGGAACTGTAGATGCTGGTTTATCACAGTGAATGACGGTGCTGTCTCGAAGGGCCGAATGGACTACTCCTGCTCCTATTGTCTATTGTTTATTGCCCCAAAGATAGACACAAAATGCTGGAGTAACTCAGCGGGACAGGCAGCATCTCTGGAGAGAAGGAATGGGTGATGGTTCAGGTCAAGACCCTTCTTCAGACCTCAAACTACAGTTGTAGACAATAGACAATAGACAATAGGTGCAGGAGTAGTGTTAAAGAAGGAACTGCAGATGCTGGAGAATCGAGGGTTACACAAAAAGCTGGAGAAACTCAGCGGGTGCAGCAGCATCTAAGGAGCGAAGGAGATAGGCGACGTTTCGGGTCGAGACCCTTCTTCAGACTGGTCAGGGATCAGGGAAATGAGAGATATAGACGGTGATGTGGAGAGATAAAGAACAATGAATGAAAGATATGCAAAAAAGTATCGATGATAAAGGAAACAGGCCATTGTAAGCTGTTTGCAGTGTGAAAATGAGAAGCTAGTGCGACTTGGGTGGGGGAGAGATAGAGAGAGAAGGAATGCCAGGGCCCGAGGGCTGAGGGAGAGGTGGGGAGGGGGAGGAGGCAGCCTGGGTTAACAGAATTGAGAAAATTCAATGTTTAAGCCCAGAGGATGCAGACTCCCCAAGCGGAATATGAGGTGCTGTTCCTCCAACTTGCGGTGTTGCTCACTCTGGCCGTGGAGGAGGCCCAGGACCGAGAGGTCGGATACAGAATGGGAGGGAGAGTTGAAGTGCTGAGCCACCGGGAGGTCGGGTTGGTGTTCGCCAAACACCTCCGCTCGGTCCGCAATAACCAACCCGACCTCCCTATTTTATAAATGGGGAGAGAATCCTGAAATCGGAGGTGCAAAGGGACTTGGGAGCTGGTGCAGGATTCCCAAAAAGTGAATCTGCAAGTTGGATCGGTAGTAAAGAAAGCAAACTCAATGCTAGCGTTTATTTCAAGAGGGCTTGTGTACAAAAACAGGGACCCAGGTGTAACATTACTCTGATGGCAAGTTTTGTTGAATAATGCAGCTGGTGTGGTCTATGCGTGTTAAAGATTCTATATAAATGCAAATATACAGTAAAAAAATCTACTTTAAGAAGAAACTTTTTGTTTGATGAAAAAAATTAATTTTTACAGACAAAATACCAATAAGACCTGCGGATCTTCGACAGCATTATGTGTGGGAAGATACTACAAATGCTGGCTCACAGTGAAGACAGACACAGAGTGCTGGAGTAACTCAGCGGGTCAGGCAGCATCTGTGGAGAACATGGATAGGTGACATTTCACAGAGTGCTGGAGTAACTCAGCGGGTCAGGCAGCATCTGTGGAGAACACGGATAGGTGACGTTTCACAGAGTGCTGGAGTAACTCAGCGGGTCAGGCAGCATCTGTGGAGAACACGGATAGGTGACATTTCACAGAGTGCTGGAGTAACTCAGCGGGTCAGGCAGCATCTGTGGAGAACATGGATAGGTGACGTTTCACAGAGTGCTGGAGTAACTCAGCGGGTCAGGCAGCATCTGTGGAGAACATGGATAGGTGACGTTTCACAGAGTGCTGGAGTAACTCAGCGGGTCAGGCAGCATCTGTGGAGAACACGGATAGGTGACGTTTCACAGAGTGCTGGAGTAACTCAGCGGGTCAGGCAGCATCTGTGGAGAACACGGATAGGTGACGTTTCACAGAGTGCTGGAGTAACTCAGTGGGTCAGGCAGCATCTGTGGAGAACATGGATATAGAAACATAGAAAATAGGTGCAGGAGTAGGCCATTCGGCCCTTCGAGCCTGCACCGCCATTCAATGTGATCATGGCTGATCATTCAACTCGGTATCCCGTACCTGCCTTCTCTCCATACCCTCTGATCCCATTAGCCACAAGTGCCACATCTAACTCCCTCTTAAATATATGCGATGAACTGGCCTTAACTACCTTGTGTGGCAGAGAATTCTAGAAACTCACCACTCTCTGTGTGAAAAATGTTTTCCTCATCTCGGTCCTAAAGGAAATCCCCCTTATCCTTAAACTGTGACCCCTTGTCCTGGACTTCCCCAACATCGGGAACAATCTACCTGCATCTAGCCTGTCCAACCCCTTAAGAATTTTGTAAGTTTCAATAAGATCCCCGCTCATTCTTCTAAATTCTAGTGAGTACAAGCCGATTCTATCCAGTCTTTTCTCATATCAAAGTCCTGATATCCCAGGAATCAGTCTGGTGAACCTCTGTGGCAAGAATGTCTTTCCTCAGATTAGGAGACCAAAACTGTACGCAATACTCCAGGTGTGGCCTCACCAAAACCCTGTACAACTGCAGTAGAACCTCCCTGCTCCTATACTCAAATCCTTTTGCTATGAATGCTAACTTGGAGATGTTGCATTCAATTCCCTCCTCCAAATCATTAATATATATTGTAAATAGCTGGGTCCCAGCACCGAGCCTTGCGGTACCCCACTAGTCACTGCCTGCCATTCTGAAAAGGACCCGTTTACTCCTACTCTTTGCTTCCTGTCTGCCAGCCAGTTCTCTATCCACATCAATACTGAACCCCCAATACCGTGTGCTTTAAGTTTGTATACTAATCTCTTATGTGGGACCTTGTCGAAAGCCTTCTGAAAGTCTAGATATAACACATGCACTGGTTCTCCCTTATCCACTCTACTAGTTACATCCTCGAAAAATTCTATAAGATTCGTCAGACATGATTTACCTTTCATAAATCCATGCTGACTTTGTCCAATGCTTTCACCACAAATGCACTGCTATCCAATCTTTAATAACTGACTCTAGCATTTTCCCCACTACCGATGTTAGATTAACTGGTCAGTAATTCCCCATTTTCTCTCTCCCTCCTTTTTTAAAAGTGGGGTTACATTAGCTACCTTCCAATCCTCAGGAACTACTCCAGAATCTAAACAGTTTTGAAAAATTATCACTAATGCATCCACTATTTCTGTGGCTACTTCCTTGAGTACTCTGGGATGCAGCCTATCTGGCCCTGGGGATTTATCGGCCTTTAATCCATTCAATTTACCCAACACCACTTCCCGGCTAACCTGGATTTCACTCAGTTCCTCCATTTCATTTGACCCCTGGTCCCCTGCTATTTCCGACAGATTATTTATGTCTTCCTTAGTGAAGACTGAACCAAAGTAGTTATTTAATTGGTCTGCCATGTCCTTGTTCCCCATGATCAATTCACCTGTTTCTGACTGCAAGGGACCTACATTTGTTTCAACTAATCTTTTTCTCCTCACATATCTATTAAAACTTTTGCAGTAATTTTTTATGTTCCCTGTCAATTTCCTTTCATAATCTATTTTCCCTTTCCTAATTAAGCCGTTTGTCCTCCTCTGCTGGACTTTCTCCCAGTCCTCTGGTAGGCTGCTTTTTCTGGCTAATTTGTATGCTTCATCTTTAGTTTTGATACTATCCCTGATTTCCCTTGTTATCCACGGATGCACTACCTTCCCTGATTTATTCTATTGCCAAACTGGTATGAACAATTGTTGTAGTTCATCCATGCAGTCTTTAAATGCCTTCCATTGCATATCCACCGTCAACCCTTCAAGAATCACTTGCCAGTCTATCTTGGCCAATTCATGTCTCATACCCTCAAAGTTACCTTTCTTTAAGTTCAGAACCCTTGTCTCTGAATTAACAATGTCACTCTCCATCCTAATGAAGAACTCGACCATATTATGGTCACACTTGCCCAAGGGGCCACGCACAACAAGACTGCTAACTAACCCTTCCTCATTACTCAATACCCAGGGTAGAATAGCCTGCTCTCTCGTTGGTTCCTCTGCATATTGGTTTAGAAAACTATCCCGCATACATTCTAAGAAATCCTCTTCCTCAGCACCCCTGCCAATTAGATTCACCCAATTTATATGTGACCTTTCACAGAGTGCTGGAGTAACTCAGCGGGTCAGGCAGCATCTGTGGAGAACATGGATGGGTGACGTTTCACAGAGTGCTGGAGTAACTCAGCGGGTCAGGCAGCATCTGTGGAGAACATGGATAGGTGACGTTTCACAGAGTGCTGGAGTAACTCAGCGGGTCAGGCAGCATCTCTGGAGCTCTACATTGCTACAAATGCAATTCTGATCTCCACCTAACACTCCTGTAAATTTCCCATATAACCATATAACAGTTACAGCACGGAAACAGGCCTTCTCGGCCCTTCCAGTCCGTGCCGACCATTTATTTTCCCCTAGTCCCATCTACCTGCACTCAGACCATACCCCTCCATTCCCTTCCCGTCCATATACCTATCCACTTTACTTCTAAATGTTAAAATCAATCCTGCCTCCACCACTTCTGCTGGAAGATCATTCCACACAGCCACCACTCTCTGAGTAAAGAAGTTCCCCCTCATGTTACCCCTAAACTTCTGTCCCTTAATTCTCATGTCATGCCCTCTTGTTTGAATCTTCCCTACCCTCAATGGGAAAAGCTTATCCATGTCAACTCTGTCTATTCCTTTCATCATTTTAAAGACCTCAATCAAGTCCCCCCTTAACCTTCTGCGCTCCAAAGAATAAAGACCTAAAGTCTTTATTCCCCTCAGTGTTCCTCACTGGCCGTCTATAGGCCTGGTCCCTCGGCCCGGCTTGGCCCATGCAGTATTTCTGGAGGTCTAACCTTCAGACTAATCCCATGTTATCCCATTTTCTCATCCACTCCCTGCACACTACACACAATTTACAGAGGGCCAATTAACCTACAGCCCTGCGTGTCTTTGGAATGTGGGAGGAATCCAGAGCACCCGGAGGAAACCCACACGGTCACAGGGAGAACGTACAAACTCCGCACAGACAGCACCCGAGGTCAGGATCGAACCCGGGTCTCTGGCGCTGTGACTATCCACGAATCTGAATGAGGGTCTTGACCCGAAACGTCACCCATTCCTTCTACCAAGAGGTGCGGCCTGTCCCGCTGAGTTACTCCAGCATTTTGTGTCCATCCACGTACCTATCTAAATGTTTCTTAAACGTGGCATAAAGACTAGGCTTGTATTCACTGGAGTTTAGAAGGATGAGGTGGGATCTTATAGGAACATATAAAATTATAAAAGGACTGGACAAGCTAGATGCAGGAAAAATGTTCCCAATGTTGGGCGAGTCCAGAACCAGGGGCCACAGTCTTAGAATAAAGGGGAGGCCATTTAAGACTGAGGTGAGAAAAAAAAAATTCACCCAGAGAGTTGTGAATTTGTGGAATTCCCTGCCACAGAGGGCAGTGGAGGCCAAATCACTGGATGGATTTAAGAGAGAGTTAGATAGAGCTCGGAGCTAGTGGCTAGTGGAGTCAAGGGATATGGGGGGAAGGCAGGCACGGGTTATTGATTGGGGATGATCAGCCATGATCACAATGAATGGCGGTGCTGGCTCGAAGGGCCGAATGGCCTCCTGTACTTATTTCCTATGTTTCTATGTTTCTATAAACTTTCAAGACTTTTCTGCAATCTCCAACTCCTGAGTCACGTGGAGTTTTAATTCCGTTCTTCGTGTTAACTTGTCGGTTCCAAAATACTTTATTTGGCTTTCACTCACGTTGACTTTACAAGTCACATCCTTGAATGTCTCTTCATTTACATAAGGAGAGAACATTTTGTTCTACGGATATTTTTTCTCCATTGAACATACTTTAGACAGACAAGTTGGAGAGTTTATATAAAAGATTCTTCACACCTCAGCTTCGGATTATTCATCCAACATTCAGCAATCAAGAGTGTTTATAGTGCCACGGAGTGATACAGCGCGGAAACTGGCCCTTCGGCCCATCCTGCCCACGCCAGCCAACATGCCCCATCTACACTAGTCCCACTTGTCTGCGCTTGGCCCGTATCCCTCTACACCTGCCCTAATCCCTGCAATTGTCCCAGCCTCAACCACCTCCTCTGGGAACTACCGCACCCACCACCCTTTGTGTGAAGAAGTTACCCCTCAGATTCCTATTAAATCTTTTCCCCTTCACCTTGAATCCTCTGGTCCTCGATTCCTCTACTCTGGGCAAGAGACTGTGCGTCTGTCTACCCGATCTATTCCTCTCATGATTTTATACGCCTCTATAAGATCACCCCTCATCCTCCTGCGCTCCAAGGAAAAGAGACCCAGCCTGCTCAACCTTTAATTGTCATCTGTACTGGCAATAAAACAATTAGATTCTTACTTTCAGCAGCTTTACGGACCTAACCTACTGATAAATATACAATGATCAATAATATATTCATGAATAATCAGTGACACTTGGTCAATAATAATCAATAATTTATTAAATTAATGATCAACTCCTGAGCTCCAAAGAATTAAGTGATTAATACGGGTGTTGGGGGTTGTGGGGAGAAGGCAGGGGAATGGGGTTAGGAGGGAGAGATAGATCAGCCATGATTGAATGGCGGAGTAGACTTGATTGAAAGTTTAATTTATTTTTGACACAGAGCGCGGAAGCAGGCCCTTCGGCCCATGGAGTCCGTGTGGACCAGCACACCAACACTATCCTACACACACTAGGGACAATTTACATTTATACCAAGCAAATTAATCTACAAACCTGCACGTCTTTGGAGTGTGGGAGGAAACGGGAGATCCCGGAGGAAACCCACGCAGGTCACGGGGAGAACGTACAAACTCCGTACAGACAGCACCCGTAGTCGGGATGGAACCTGGGTCTCTGGCGCCGTGAGGCAGCAACTCTACCGCTGCGCCACCGTGCCAACCCCAATTGATGGGTTGAATGGCCTAATTCTGCTCCTATAACGTGTGAGGCTATGAACTAGAGATCAGGCCCTGTTTAAGATAGCAAGTAAGAAACCTTTGACAATAGACAATAGATGCAGGAGTAGGCCATTCGGCCCTTCGAGCCAGCACCGCCATTCACTGTGATCATGGCTGATCATCCCCAATCAGTACCCCGTTCCTGCCTTCTCCCCATATCCCCTGACTCCGCTATCTTTAAGACCCCTATCTAGCTCTCTCTTGAAAGTATCCAGAGAACCGGCCTCCACCGCCCTCTGAGGCAGAGAATTCCACCGACTCACCACTCTCTGTGAGAAAAAGTGTTTCCTCGTCTCCGTTCTAAATGGCTTACCCCTTATTCTTAAACTGCGGCCCCTGGTTCTGGACTGCCCCAACATCGGGAACATGTTTCCTGCCTCCAGCGTGCCTTTGCTTATTAAAGCAAGAGTGAGAAGAGTTTCAGTGAGAATGTTTCAGTGTGACTGTGTGTGAGTGCATGCCAGTTTTAGACGCACACTGCGATCTGTCTGCAGGGTTTAAATAAAGGGCAGTGACAGGTTTATCATCACACCAAATGTCAGGAAAGTTAAATTAGTACACAGGTTCCAAGCATTGCTAGTTGAAATGTTATCCAATACACTGACTTTTATAGAGAACCATACTTCTACCCTGCATGGATTGGAAAGGTTTCGAGGGATATGAATATATGATACCCCTAACAAGGGTGTCGGGGGTATGGGGAGAGATAGATCAGCCATGATTGAATGGCAGAATAGACTTAGTCATTGAGCCATGGAGTGATACAGCGTGGAAACAGGCCCTTCGGCCCAACTTGCCCACACCGGCCAGCATGTCCCATCTACACTAGTCCCACCTGCCTGCGCTTGGTCCATATCACTCTAAACCTGCCCTGTCAAGAAGGAACTGCAGATGCTGGAAAATCGAAGGTAGACAAAAATGCTGGAGAAACTCAGCGGGTGCAGCAGCATCTATGGAGCGAAGGAAATAGGCGATGTTTTGGGCCAAAACCTTTTTTCAGACTGATGTAGGGTGGAGGGGGGGGGGGGGGGGGGGGGCAGGGAGAAGTTTGTAGGGTGCCACCCTACATTAGTTTATGGAAGGGTTTCGGCCCGAAACGTGTCCTTGATGGGCCAAATGGCCTAATTCTGCTCCTATTAACGTATGAACATGGGGAGATGGGACATGAGATCCTATGTCCCATGTTGGTCGGCATGGGCAATAGGGCCAGGCCGGATCTAGTGGCCATTTGGCATAATTTTGTGTGTCATTCGCCTTTAAATGTTGTCCGCTTTTAATTATGTGGGTGGGATATATTACGTAGTCGGAGGTGTGTTCGCTGCTGGGCAGAAGCTGGTAGTGTTTTAGTTAGTTTGGAGGAAGCATGGTGGGACGGCAGAAGTCTCGACCATTGGTCAGAGCTTTCCATCACAAAATAAGCTTTGTAACGTTTCGGAGCCACGTGCTGGAGTTTGCTCATCGAGAAGAAATTTGGATGAATATCTTACTGTTTTACTTCGACAATGAAAAAATTACTCATCGAGAGACTGTGTTTTGAAGATTTATCTTTCGACGGCATTGAATGTGTCGTGGAGAGCTCCCATGCGTATACGACACTAAAGGGCCTGTCCTACCAGCATCCGACTCCATGCGGTGAGCGTGATCAAACTAGAAGCGGGGGCTGCGCGGAGGTCGGGTGATCCCCTGTACAAGGGCCGTTCCCACCAGCATACGCCTGCATGCGGCAAGCGCGACCAAACCGGCAGCGAGGGCCGCGCGGAGGTCGGGTGAGTGGCGCAACGCGGCGCAAAGTGAGGCGAACTTGGTAAGTTCGCCAGGACAGAGAGGGGCACACAGAGAGGGGCACAGAGGCACACACACATAGAAGGTCACGGAGCCACACACATAGAGGGTCACGGAGGCACCAACAGAGAGGGTCACGGAGGCACGACGTCGAGGCGGTGTGTAATGCGTCGAGGCGACTGCGAGCCGACAAGCCGTTGCCGCGTGGAATTTTTGAACAGGTTCAGTTTTTCGGAGCCCCGCGCGATGTCGGGACGAACTCCGCACAATTCCGCACGGCTCCGGCGATCGAAGTGGGACCGGCCCCGCGACGCCGGACGGCTCAAGCGACCACGTTAGGTCGCGCTCATCGCATAGAGTTGCATGCTGGAGGGACAGCACCTTAACTCCTTACCCCCGTGTCTCCTCATAGTGGTTAAAGGGAGACATTCCTTGAACGATATAATAATCTGGCCTGCAGTATGACTCTGTGACTCCATCTATGCATATATCTTTCTCAATTGGTATTGTTTGAATGTGCAAAATTCACACATTTTTCAGTCCGGAGTGACGCAAGGCCTGTCCCACTTGGGCAACCTAATCCGCAAGTTCTGGCGCGTTTGCCCTCGACTCATACTCGCAGAATGGTCGACACGAGGTCGGAGGAGGTCTTTGTAACTCTCCTTCATGCTCAAGAGTGGTCTCTGCATAGTCGAGGCCTCAGCAAGGTTGCGTTTGTTTTTCAACATGCTGAAAAATGCCCGCGAGTAAAAAAAGGTCGCCATGGAAAAAATCGCAACTTTTTTTGCTCGTAGGTTTAGTCGTAGTAGGTCGGCATGTTAGTCGTAGGTAATCGATGGTAGTCGAAGGTAGTCGTAGATAGTCTTCATCATAGAAACATATAGGCCATTCGGCCCTTCAAGCCTGCACCGCCATTCAATATGATCATGGCTGATCATCCAACTCAGTATCCTGTACCTGCCTTCTCTCCAAACCCCCTGATCCCTTTAGCCACAAGGGCCACATCTAACTCCCTCTTAAATACAGCCAATGAACTGGCCTCAACTACCTTCTGTGGCAGAGAGTTCCACAGATTCACCACTCTCTGTGTGAAAAATAATTTCCTCATCTCGGTCCTAAAAGACTTCCCCCTTATCCTTAAACTGTGACTCCTTGTTCTGGACCTCCCCAACATCGGGAACAATCTTCCCGCATCTAGCCTGTCCAACCCCTTATGAATTTTGTCAGTCTGCATAAGATCCCCCCTCAATCTTCTAAATTCTAGCGAGTACAAGCCGAGTCTATCCAGTCTTTCTTCATATGAAAGTCCTGCCATCCCAGGAATCAGTCTGGTGAACCTTCTCTGTACCCCCTCTATGGCAAAAATGTCTTTCCCTCATAGTCGAAGGGAGGTAGAAGGAGATCGAAGGGGGTCGTCTTCACTCTCCATTATTCGGAGTCCAATTTTCCCGAAGTTAGTCGTAGCTAGTCGAAGCTGGTCTTCAACATAATCGAACGAGGTCTTCAACATGACATTTTTTCAAACTCTCCTAAACTCGCCAATTAGGTCGCCCTGTGGGACAGCCCCTTCAGTAATGCTCTCTCCTTCAGACTGAGAGTCGGGGAAACGGGAAACATTTCCTTTATCAGCGTTACTTTTTTTGATTACTTTTCATTCATTTGAGGAAGGACATCCTTGCTATTGAGGAAGTGCAGCGTAAGTTCACGAGGTTAATCCCCGGGATGGTGGGACTGTCATATGAGGATAGATTGAAAAGACTAGGCTTGTATTCACTGGAATTTAGAAGGGTGAGAAGGGATATTATAGAAACATATAAAATTATAAAAGGGTTACACAAAAAGCTGGAGAAACTCAGCGGGTGCAGCAGCATCTAAGGAGCGAAGGAGATAGGCGACGTTTCGGGTCGAGACCCTTCTTCTAAAATTATAAAAGGACTGGACAAGCTAGATGCAGGAAATTTGGTCCCAATGTTGGGCGAGTCCAGAACCAGGGGCCACAGTCTGAGAATAAAGGGGAGGCCATTTCAAACTGAGATGAGGAAAAACTTTTTCACCCAGAGAGTTGTGAATCTGTGTAATTCTTTGCCACCGAAGGCAGTGGAGACCAATTGACTGGTTGTTTTCAAGAGAGAGTTAGATTTAGCTCTTAGGGCTCTTAGTCTTAACAACAGCGGAGTCAGGGGATATGTGGAAAAAGCCAGAACGCGGTACTGATTGGGGATGATCAGCCATGATCACATTGACTCCTGCACCGTTTTTCTATGTTTCTATGGAATGGAAGAGATATCACTCCGTGCGGAAAAGTTGTGTTTCATTCGTTAAAGAATTCACAAATAGACTGCACCGCAAGGCCGGAGCCTGAAACTGCCTCTCACTCATCCTCAATCTAAAACTGCCCAGTGAGAATCACTCATGCAAGCAGCATGAACGAGAGGCTTGGTATTAAACACATGTTGTCTTCTATGACTTGAATTTTGAACACTTGACGGTGACATTATTCTGTTCATTTCCACGATGCTCTCATGCTCACACATGCTCTCATGTCGTGAGCCAGTCCGCCTGCCCGCCCGCCCGCCCAGAGATTCGAGTTGTCAATAACTTCAGTAGCTGCATTGTCAGCTCAGGTGCATTAATATCCAACCAGACCGATTAGTCAAATTGGTCGTAATGTTTGCTGAAGAAATCTTCATCCATTGCAGTTTAGTATAGTTCGGAGATACTGCGCGGAAACAGGCCCTTCGGCCCACCGAGTCCGTACCGACCAGCGATCCCCGCACACTAAAGGGCCTGTCCCACTTGTGGATTTTGTCGGGAAAAGATTTTTAACATTTCAAAATCCAGCGGCGATAAAAAATATAGAAACATAGAAACATTGAAAATAGGTGCAGGAAGAGGCCATTCGGCCCTTCGAGCCAGCACCGCCATTCATTGTGATCATGGCTGATAACCCGTGCCTGCCTTCTCCCCATATGCCTTGACTCCACTAGCCCCTAGAGCTCTATCCAACTCTCTCTTAAATCCATCCAGTGATTTGGCCTCCACTGCCCTCTGCGGCAGGGAATTCCACAAATTCACAACTCTCCGGGTGAAATTTATTTTTCTCACCTCAGTCTTAAATCACCTCCCCTTTATTCTAAGACTGTGGCCCCTGGTTCTGGACTCGCCCAGATTCACAACTCTCTGGGTGAAAAATGTTGCGACACTTGAAAAACCGCGAGTCATACGTGGTCACGCTGCATCACACCGCGTATTTATCCGGTATCCTGACATGTCAGTAAATGATGCCGGCAGTCGCTAAAAGAATCGCCATGGGACTGGCCCTTAACACTATCCTACACACACTGTGGACACTTTACACTTATACTAAGCCAATCAACCTACAAACCTGTACGTCCTTGGAGTGTGGGAGGAAACCGGAGATCTCGGAGAAAACCCACGCAGGTCACGGGGAGAACGTGCAAATGCCGCTGCGTCACCGTGCCGCCCACGGTGGTCAGGGTTTAAGGATTCATCTATGCATTGTCATTTCTCAGCGGACTTCGCCAGTTCCTCTTCATGAGCTGAGACATGAGCGAAGATAGACACAAAAATCTGGAGTAGCTCAGCGGGTCAGACAGCATCTCTGGAGAAAAGGAAGGTCTTCATTCTCAAGACCTTAGATGCAAACTCTACCATCTTGATTCCATCAAGTTATTTTCCTAAACAGAGCTTGGGTTTTACATATGATGAATAGTTCACAGCTCTGGGCCTGTACTCGCTGGACTTGAGAAGGATGAGGAGGGGATGTGGAGAAGATGTTTCCACTAGTGGGAGAGTCTAGGACCAGAGGGCACAGCCTCAGAATTAAAGGACGTTCCTTTAGGAAGGAGATGAGGAGGAATTTCTTTAGTCAGGGGGTGGTGAATCTGTGGAATTCTTTGCCACAAAAGGCTGTGGAGCCCAAGTCAGTGGATATTTTTAAGGCAGAGATAGATAGATTCTTGATAAGTACGGGTGTCAGAGGTTATGGGGAGAAGGCAGGAGAATGGGGTTAGGAGGAAGCAGGCACGTGCCTTCAGGGTAGGCAAGGTAGGCACTGTCTACCCTGACTAAAATTATAACATAGTAATTACTAAATATAAATAATAAAGGCATGGGAGAATTATGGCTATGTAAGAGACCAATCCGTTAGGTAGGCATAATTCTCCGTGCCTTTCATCCGCAGCGCTTGTATCACGGGAAGCTCTGTGCAGCCCACGTGCCGTCAGCGCTGCCTGAATCCGTCAATTTCGATCGGGGCTGAAGGCAGCAGAAATTCTGCCTTTGCTGCACTGCGCATGCGCATCAGTCTACTGCACATGCACAGTGCTAGTTTCTTGGCGGGGTTTTCAAATATGGATTGGCAATATTTTGTGTATCTTAGGAAACAGGGAGAGAAGAATGGAGCTTGTGTACCGATAATGTGGTAAGTACATTTTGTGTTTATGTTTTTAAATACCGTACTTCCCGGGGGTGTGGGGGTTAGGGGGGGAGAGCTCCTTTCACAGCATGTTGTGAAGGAAGGGTTGGGATAATGCCACTTGCGACGCTCCTTGCACGGAGGTGTGCAAAACCTCTCTCCTGCCGCTCGCTGGCCTCACTCATGTCCCGCAAATCCTTAAATTCCGACAGCGCGATTGAGGTTACTTGGCTGTGGTAATTTAAGGATTTGCAGGAAGCCGCTGACATGAGCGAGCGGCAGGTGAGAGTTGTTCAGACGGAGAGCACTGCCAGAGGTGAGCGGGCCGGCAGAAGGCGCTGCAGTGGCGGACAGTTTGACGGTCGGGTCCCAGCGGCCGCTCGCAGCTACCCGAGCTGCTTCTATCCCCGGCTACAATGTGGTGGCTCCACGCCTGGTAAGTGAGTGAGTTACTGGCATTATCCCCGACCCCCTCATTCTCACCAGTCCTGCTCTCCCCGAAACTTTACTCCTGGCACAGACTCCCCATGCACTGTGAAAGGAACTGTCCCCCCAATTGGTCCCTTGAACAAGAGTTGTCATTCAATAAGATGACAACTGATTAAACTTTTCCCTGTGTGCTCCCGTTTTTCGCACCATCTCTCCACCTGCCATCACCCTTCACCCCCTCCCCCCCCCCCCCCCCCCCCCCCGCCCCCTTCAGTAATTCAGAATAAAGGAGACGAGGAAGCCTTGGGCAAATTGATCTGTTACTGTTTTCATTTTTATTTTTTATTTTTACGGAGAGAACAATCTGCGCGTGCGCGGTTTTTATTTTTATCCGACTGACTGCCTACCCTGAGTAATGACTCATGGCACGTGCCTGGGAGGGAGAGATAGATCAGCCATGATTGAATGGTTAGAGTACACTTGATGGCTTAAATTTGCTCTTATAACATGAATTGATGAGATTGGATGGAAGCCTTAAAATGTTGAACAAGTCAGTGGATTACTATTACAAGGGATTAGTTCAATTAGGGATTGTGCTTGTGGGCTGAAGGGCCTGTTCCAGTGCTATACTGTTCTTTGTAAAGAGACAAGAGTCAACTGAAGAGTAGAGACAAAATGCTGGAGTAACTCAGCGGGACAGGCAGCATCTCTGGAGAGTCATCTCTGAGTGACGTCACCTTTTCCTTCTCTCCACAGATGCTGCCTGACCCGCTGAGTTACTCCAGCACTCTGTGAAACGTCACCTATCCACGTTCTCCACAGATGCTGCCTGACCCGCTGAGTTACTCCAGCACTCTGTGAAACGTCACCTATCCATGTTCTCCACAGATGCTGCCTGACCCGCTGAGTTACTCCAGCATGTTGTGTCTATTTTCGGTGTAAACCAGCATCTGCTGTTCCTTCCTACACGTTTTTCCGGCTACAGAACTATGAACTTATTAGCTACAACTTGACTGAATCATTAATGCTATACCACACAAATAAACATACTGCATAGTAATCAATAATAGAATTTAATCAGTATTACCAGATAACCATCCACAATAGTACAACACGGACCTTTACTGCAACCCAAACATAGTTGCCATGACTCACGAGTCTGAGCTACAGGGAGAGGTTGAGCAGACTGGGTCTCTATTCCTTGGAGTGCAGGAGGATGAGGGGTGATCTTATAGAAATATAGAAACATAGACAATAGGTGCAGGAGTAGGCCATTCGGCCTTTCGAGCCTGCACCGCCATTCAATATTATCATGGCTGATCATCCAACTCAGTATCCCGTACCTGCCTTCTCTCCATACCCCCTGATCCCTTTAGCCACAAGGGCCACATCTAACTCCCTCTTAAATATAGCCAATGAACTGGCCTCAACTACCCTCTGTGGCAGAGAATTCCACAGACTCACCACTCTCTGTGTGAAAAATGATTTTCTCATCTCGGTCTCATCTCATCTCGATCTCATCTCATCTTATAGAGGTGTATAATATCATGAGGGGAATAGGTTGGGGAACAAATGTATTTTTACCCAGAGAATTGTAGGGAATTGAGGAATGCTGTGGAACAGAGGAATCTAGGAATAACTGTGCATAGTTCCCTGAAGGTGGAATCGCATGTAGGTAGGGTGGTAAAGAAAGTCTTTGGTGTGCTGGCCTTTATAAATCAGAGCATTGAATATAGGAGTAGGGAAGTAATGTTAAAATTGTACAAGGAATTGGTAAGACCAATTCTGGAGTATGGTGTACAATTTTGGTCGCCTAATTATAGGAAGGATGTCAACAAAATAGAGAGAGTACATAGGAGATTTACCAGAATGTTGCCTGGGTTCCAGCAACTAAGTTACAGAGAAAGGTTGAACAAGTCAGGTCTTTATTCTTTGGAGCGCAGAAGGTTAAGGGGGAACTTGATTGAGGTCTTTAAAATGATGAAAGGGATAGACAGAGTTGACGTGGATAAGCTTTTCCCATTGAGGGTAGGGGAGATTCAAACAAGAGGGCATGACATGAGAATTAAGGGACAGAAGTTTAGGGGTAACATGAGGGGGAACTTCTTTACTCAGAGAGTGGTGGCTGTGTGGAAAGATCTTGCTGCAGAAGTGGTGGAGGCAGGATCGATTTTAACATTTAAAAGTAAAGTGGATAGGTATATGGACGGGAAGGGAATGGAGGGGTATGGTCTGAGTGCAGGTAGATGGGACTAGGGGAAAATAAATGGTCGGCACGGACTGGAAGGGCCGAGAGGGCCTGTTTCCGTGCTGTAATTGTTATATGGTTATATGGTTATTATAATAGGAGAATCGAGAACCAGGGACTTGGATTTAAAGTGAGAGAGAGGAAAGATTTAAAAGGAATCTGAGGGGTCACTTTTCCACACAAAGACGTGCAGGTTTGGTAATTGGCATGGTGCAGTAATAACTTGTGTGGGGATCGCTGGTTCACACAGACTCGGTGGGCTGAAGGGCCTGTTTCCGCGCTGTATCTCTGAAAAGGCTCTTCACTGTGGTTGACGAGACAATAAACTAAACTATGCTATAAAAAAGGCATTAGTGAGTGCTCCACAAAAAGCACTTCACCGATTAGTTTAGCTTAGTTTACTGTCTCATGAACCAGGGTACAGCGAAAAGCGTTTGTTGCGTGCTAACCAGTCAGCGGAAAGACAATACATGATTACAGTCGAGCCGTTTACAGTGTACAGATACATGATAAGGGAATGTGTATGAAGGTACTGCAGCTGCTGGTTTCAATCGAAGATAGCCACAAATTGCCGGAGTAACTCAGCGGGACAGGCAGCATCTCTGGAGAGAAGGAATGGGTGACGTTTCGGGTCGAGACCCTTCTTCAGACTGTTTCTCGCTGAAGTGCAAAACCTCTCATAGAAATGGGGTGGGGATTTTAAGCACCAAACTATATATTGTGCAGTAAAGATAATGAGATATCGATGTGTCAGTGAAGTGAAGTCAGGGAATCTTACTGGAGACTGACGGCCACCATCGTGAAGCTAATGTCCACTGCTTGGCACTAATCCAATCCGCATTGCATTATATTCTCAATGCCCATTGCTTACTCACTTATACATTATAATAAGGACATTAAACCTATTGTTAAGGGTACACAAAAAGCTGGAGAAACTCAGCGGGTGCAGCAGCATCTAAGGAGCGAAGGAGATGGGCGACGTTTCGGGTCGAGACCCTTCTTCAGACTGGTCAGGGATCAGGGAAACGAGAGATATAGACGGTGATGTGGAGAGATAAAGAACAATGAATGAAAGATATGCAAAAAAGTATCGATGATAAAGGAAACAGGCCGTTGTAAGCTGTTTGTGGTGTGAAAATGAGAAGCTAGTGCGACTTGGGTGGGGGAGAGATAGAGAGAGAGGGAATGCCAGGGCCCGAGGGCTGAGGGAGAGGTGAGAAGGGGAGGTGACAGCAAGGGTTAACAGAATTGAGAAAATTCAATGTTCAAGCCCAGAGGATGCAGACTCCCCAAGCGGAATATGAGGTGCTGTTCCTCCAACTTGCGGTGTTGCTCACTCTGGCCGTGGAGGAGGCCCAGAACCGAGAGGCCGGATACGGAATGGGAGGGGGAGTTGAAGTGCTGAGTGCTAAACCTATTGTTAACTTGGCTACAAATTCTCAGAGCGTGTGTGCATCATCGTCACATTAGTCAGACGGCAAAAAGTCGAGCTAGGTTTTATGAATAATTAATTTGTGATACATTTTCAAATAAAAAAAGGAAAAAGGCCATCCGGAAAAGGCAAGGCTATCCAGAATGTAGACGATGGAACTGCAGATGCTGGAAAATAGAAGGTATGCTGGAGAAACTCTTGGTTGAGGTCTTTAAAATGATGAAAGGGATAGACAGAGTTGACGTGGATAAGCTTTTCCCATTGAGGGTAGGGAAGATTCGAACAAGAGGGCATGACATGAGAATTAAGGGACAGAAGTTTAGGGGTAACATGAGGGGGAACTTCTTTACTCAGAGAGTGGTGGCTGTGTGGAATGATCTTCCAGCAGAAGTGGTGGAGGCAGGATCGATTTTAACATTTAAAAGTAAAGTGGATAGGTATATGGACGGGAAGGGAATGGAGGGGTATGGTCTGAGTACAGGTAGATGGGACTAGGGGAAAATAAATGGTCGGCACGGACTGGAAGGGCCGAGAGGGCCTGTTTCCGTGTTGTAATTGTTATATGGTTATATGGTTAAACTCAGTGGGTTAAGGCCTGTCCCACTTTCTCGACCTAATTCACGATCTTTTTTAATGGACATTTTTCATCAGGTTAGAAAAACGCTACTTGATGCCACGAGTACCTACAACTAACATCACGACCTACCTACGACCTACCTACGACCTCGTGATGACCATGCTGCGATAATGAGTCAAGGGCAAACCGGCAGAGGTCGTGAATTAGGTCGTGGAAGTGGGACAGGCCCTTAAGGCAGCATCTATGGAGCGAAGGAATAGGTGACATTTCGGGTCTGAAGAAGGGTCTTGACCCGAAACGTCGCCTATTTCCTTCGCTCCATGGATGCTGCCTCACCCACTGAGTTTCTCCAGCGTGTTTTGTCTACCTTAAACTAATGGAGACGTGCGGGGCAAGTTCTGTTTTCACAGAGGGTGGTGGGTGCCTGGAACAGGCTGCCAGGGGTGGTGGTGGCAGCAGTGGTGTTGAAGAGGATTTTGTATAGGCATAACAAAACCAGCGGATAGGCACGTTGGCACTGAATGGTGGGATACGTATGTTTGTGGTGGATGTTTCTGTCAAATTTGAATGTAGTCGTGTCATGTTGCTATTTTGGGTATAACTGTAGGGCAAATCAAATGCCTCGTATGTTGCAATACACACTTGGCTAATAAATTCAAGAATAAGGGTTAAGCCATTTAGGATGGAGACGAGGAAACACTTTTTCACACAGAGAGTTGTTAGTCTGTGGAATTCTCTGCCTCAGAGGGCGGTGGTGGCCAGTTTTGAGTATAGGAGCAGGGAGGTTCTACTTCAGTTGTATAGGGTCTTGGTGAGGCCACACCTGGAGTATTGCGTACAGTTCTGGTCTCCAAATCTGAGGAAGGACATTATTGTCATAGAGGGAGTGCAGAGAAGGTTCACCAGACTGATTCCTGGGATGTCAGGACTGTCTTATGAACAAAGACTGCATAGACTCGGTTTATACTCTCTAGAATTTAGGAGATTGAGAGGCAATCTTATAGAAACTTACAAAATTCTTAAGGGGTTGGACAGGCTAGATGCAGGAAGATTGTTCCCGATGTTGGGGAGGTCCAGGACAAGGGGTCACAGCTTAAGTATAAGGGGGAAATCCTTTAGGACCGTGATGAGAAGGACTTTTTTCACACAGAGAGTGGTGGGTCTCTGGAATTCTCTGCCACAGAGGGTAGTTGAGGCCAGTTCATTGGCTATATTTAGGAGGGAGTTAGATGTGGCCCTTATGGCTAAGGGGATCAGAGGGTATGGAGAGAAGGCAGGTACGGGATACTGAGTTGGATGATCAGCCATGATCATATTGAATGGCGGTGCAGGCTCGAAGGGCCGAATGGCCTACTCCTGCACCTAATTTCTATGTTTCTATGTTTCTATGTTTCCGGATGCTTTCAAGAGAGAGCTAGATAGGGCTCTTAAAGATAGCGGTGTCAGGGGATATGGGGAGAAGGCAGGAACGGGGTACTGATTCTGGATGATCGGCCATGATCACATTGAATGGTGGTGCTGGCTCGAAGGGCCGAATGGCCTACTCCTGCACCTGTTGTCTATTGTCTATTGGACAATGCCCTCTTCCCCCTTCCCCCATCAGGCAAGAGGTACAGAAGTGTGAAAACGCACACCTCCAGATTCAGGGACAGTTTCTTCCCAGCTGTTATCAGGCAACTGAACCATCCCACCACAACCAGAGAGCAGCGCTGAACTACTATCTACCTCATTGGAGACCTTCAAAAAAATCTTTAATCGGACTTTACCTTGCATTAAATGTTATTCCCTTTACCCTGCACCTGTACACTGTGGACGGCTCGATTGCAATCATGTATTGTCTTTCCGCTGACTGGTTAGCACGCAACAAACTGCTTTTCGACTTATCTCCTTACACGTGACAATAATTAGCTCAACTGAACTCAACTCTTACTGGCATCAGCAGAACTGGTCTGTGGCACTGTACTTAATAGATATCAAAATAAACAAATACATTTCAATAAATAGTATAATAATATTATAAATAATATCCGTGTAAAACAAAACCAAAGTGCTCATGCAAGTTATTAATGCAACTAAGACAGTTCGTAATTCCAAGGTTGGTTGGAGTTTGTTGTGTTCAGTGTTCATCGAGTGATAGTCATCGAGTGATACAGCTTGGAAATAGGACCTTCCGCCCAACTCGCCCGCACCAGCCAACATGTCCCATCTACACTAGTCCCACCTGCCTGCATTTAGACAATAGACAATGGACAATAGACAATAGATGCAGGAGTAGGACATTCATCCCTTCGAGCCAGCACCGCCATTCAATGTGATCATGGCTGATCATCCCCAATCAGTCTGAAGAAGGGTCTCGACCCGAAACGTCGCCTATCTCCTTCGCTCCTTAGATGCTGCTGCACCCGCTGAGTTTCTCCAGCTTTTTGTGTATCCTGTTCCAGCCTTCTCCCCATATCCCCTGACTCCGCCATCTTTAAGAGCCCTATCTAGCTCTCTCTTGAAAGTATCCAGAGAACCGGCCTCCACTGCCCTCTGAGGCAGAGAATTCCACAGACTCACCACTCTGTGTGAAAAAGTGTTTCCTCGTCTCCGTACTGCGTCCGTGCTTTGCGACTCAAAGAGTCAAAAGGGCCTGTCCCACTTAGGGATTTTTTCGGCGACTGACATCATCATTGACAGATGTATCCGGTCACCGAAAAAGTTGCGGCGTGACGCGGCGTGATGGCGTATCGACGCACATTTTTTCCTCGAGTGTCGCAACTTTTCTTTTGTGGCCGCTGGATTTTCAAATGTTTCCGGCGACCCTGATACGTCAGCTGATAACGCCGGCATTCGCCGAAAAAATTGCCAAGTGGGACAGGCCCTTAAATCAGGCACCGGCACATCACAGTCTATGATGTGTCCAACCATAATCATCATGTCAAGTCAAGTCAAGTCAAAGTCAAACAAACTTTATTGTCATTTAGAAATACATCGATATATGCAATTCCAAACGAAATTCCGTTGCATTTGGCTCCCTGTGCAACACGATAATTAACAGAAGGATAAACATGGATAAAAAGGATAAATAGACAATGGTGGCAGCCCATTACATGGCATTCAGGAGTCTGATGGCTCGTGGGAAGAAGCTGTTGCAGAACCTTGATGTTCTGCTCCTTATGCTGCGATATCTTTTGCCCGAGAGCAGCAGAGTGAACAGTCCGTGATGGAGATGTGTGGGGTCTTTTATAATACTGCTGGCCTTAGACACGCAACGTTTGGTCGCAATATCCCCAGATTGAGGGGAGAGAGGTCTCGATCATTTTTTCCGCTGTCCTCACCACTCTCTGCACGGACTTCCAGTCGGAGGCTTTACAGTCCCCAAACCAGACAGAGATACAGCTGGTCAAAATACTCTCTATGGTGCCCCTGTAGAAAGTGGTGAGGATGGGATGGGGGAGGTGAGCTCTTCTCATCCGGCGCAGAAAGTACAACCGCTGCTGGGATGCAAAGGTCCCCGGGTGTTGTACCTCTTGTGAACAGGTTCACCCACGTGGAAGCTGCCGGGACAGAAGACGGTATCCCACTGAGCGGCGGACTGGCTTGCCAAACAAAAAGGGCTGATGAGCCAAACCCACAGAGGCCAAAGTCGGGCAACGCCATTGTAGTTGGAGACTCCATTGTGAGAGGTACGGACAGGGGTTTTTGCGGCAACAGACGGGATTCCAGGATGGTGTGCTGCCTTCCTGGTGCCAGGATCCAGGATGTTACGGACAGAGTGCAGACAATCCTCAAGGGCGAAGGTGACCAGCCGGAAGTGGTCGTGCATGTTGGCACAAATGATGTTGGAAAGAAGGAGATGAATTTTTTGCAGCGGGACTTCAGAGAGCTCGGAAAAATGCTGAAAAGCAGGACTTCCAGGGTTGTTATCTCCGGTTTGCTTCCAGTTCCTCGTGCTGGCGAGAGCAGGAACAGGGAGATATGGGACCTGAATGTGTGGCTGAGGAACTGGTGCAGGGGGCAGGGATTTAGATTCTTAGATCACTGGGATTCTTTTTATAGTAAGGGGGAACTGTACAAAAGGGACGGATTGCATCTTAACAGGTGGGGGACCAGCATTCTGGCCGGCAGGTTTGCCACTGCTACACGGATGGTTTTAAACTGAATAAGGGGGGTGGGGTATCAAATGGGATAGTCGAGGACGGAGTTAGAGGGAAAGAGAGTAAAGCGATGGTTAATGACCCCAGAATTAACGGGGAAGAAAGCTCACAAAGGGATAGGAGAGTATGGCCAAGTGTAATAGGGATCGATGTGAAAGGGGCCACTTGTCAACATCATTGTATAAGGAGTAAGAGTGTTGTAAAAACAAGCCTGAAGGCTTTGTGTCTCAATGCGAGGAGCATTCGTAATAAGGTGGATGAGTTGAAGGTGCAGATAGCGATTAATGACTATGCTATAGTTGGAATCACGGAGACTTGGCTCCAGGATGACCAAGGTTGGGAGCTGAACATCCAGGGATATTCAATATTCAGGAGGGATAGACGAAAAGGAAAAGGAGGTGGGGTAGCGTTGCTGGTGAGAGAGGAGATTAATGCAATAGAAAGGAAGGACATTAGCGTGGAGGATGTGGAATCGATATGGGTAGAGCTGCGAAACTCTAAGGGGCAGAAAACGCTAGTGGGAACTGTGTACAGGCCACCTAACAGTAGTATTGGAGTTGGGGATGGCATCAAACAGGAAATTAGAAATGCGTGCAACAAGGGTAACACGGTTATAATGGGTGACTTCAATCTGCATGTAGATTGGGTGAATCAAATTGGCAGGGGTGCTGAGGAAGAGGATTTCCTGGAATGTATGCGGGATAGTTTTCTCAACCAACATGTGGAGGAACCAACGAGAGAGCAGGCTATCCTAGACTGGGTATTGAGTAATGAGGAAGGGTTAGTTAGCAGTCTTGTTGTGCGTGGCCCCTTGGGCAAGAGTGACCATAATATGGTTGAGTTCTTCATTAGGATGGAGAGTGACAAAATTAAGTCAGAAACAAGGGTTCTGAACTTGAACAAAGGTAACTTTGAAGGTATGAGATGTGAATTGGCCAAGATAGACTGGCAGGTGATTCTTAAAGGGTTGACAGTGGATGTGCAATGGAAGGTATTTAAAGACTGCATGGATGAAGTACAAAAGTTGTTCATACCAGTTTGGCAAAAGAATAAATCGGGGAAGGTGGTGCATCCATGGATAACAAGGGAAATCAGGGATAGTATAAAAACAAAAGATGAGGCATACAAATTTGCCAGAAAAAGCAGCCTACCGGAGGACTGGGAGAAATTCAGAATCCAGCAGAGGAGGACAAAGGGCTTAATTAGGAAAGGGAAAATAGATTATGAAAGGAAACTGGCAGGGAACATAAAAACTGACTGCAAACGTTTTTATAGATATGTAAAGAGAAAGAGACTAGTTAAAACAAATGTTGGTCCCTTGCAGTCAGAAACAGGTGAATTGATCATGGGGAACAAGGACATGGCAGACCAATTGAATAACTACTTTGGTTCTGTCTTCACTAAGGAAGACATAAATAATCTGCCGGAAATAGCAGTGGAACGGGGGTCAAATAAGATGGAGGAACTGAGTGAAATCCAGGTTAGCCGGGAGGTGGTGTTGGGTAAATTGAACGGATTGAAGGCCGATAAATCCCCAGGGCCAGATAGTCTGCATCCCAGAGTACTCAAGGAGGTAGCCACAGAAATAGTGGATGCATTAGTGATAATTTTTCAAAATTCCTTAGATTCTGGAGTAGTTCCTGAGGATTGGAGGGTAGCTAATGTAACCCCACTTTTTAAAAAAGGAGGGAGAGAGAAAGCGGGGAATTACAGACCAGTTAGTCTAACATCGGTAGTGGGGAAACTGCTAGAGTCAGTTATTAAAGATGGGATAGCAGCGCATTTGGAAAGTGGTGAAATCATTGGACAAAGTCAGCATGGATTTACGAAAGGTAAATCATGTCTGACAAATCTGATAGAATTTTTCGAGGATGTAACTAGTAGAGTGGATAAGGGAGAACCAGTGGATGTGTTATATCTAGACTTTCAGAAGGCTTTCGACAAGGTCCCGCATAAGAGATTAGCATACAAACTTAAAGCACACGGTATTGGGGGTTCAGTATTGATGTGGATAGAGAACTGGCTAGCAGACAGGAGGCAAAGGGTAGGAGTAAACGGGTCCTTTTCAGAATGGCAGGCAGTGACTAGTGGGGTGCCGCAAGGCTCAGTGCTGGGACCCCAGCTATTTACAATATATATTAATGATTTGGACGAGGGAATTCAATGCAACATCTCCAAATTTGCAGATGATACCAAGCTGGGGGGTATAGTTAGGTGTGAGGAGGATGCTTGGAGGCTGCAGGGTGATTTGGATAGGCTGAGTGAATGGGCAGATGCATGGCAGATGCAGTACAATGTGGATAAATGTGAGGTTATCCACTTTGGTGGCAAAAACATGAGGGTAGACTATTATCTGAATGGTGGCAGATTAGGTAAGGGGGAGATGCAACGAGACCTGGGTGTCATGGTACACCAGTCATTGAAAGTAGGCATGCAGGTGCAGCAGGCAGTGAAGAAAGCAAATGGTATGTTAGCATTCATAGCGAAAGGATTTGAGTATAGGAGCAGGGAGGTTCTACTGCAGTTGTACAGGGTTTTGGTGAGGCCACACCTGGAGTACTGCGTACAGTTTTGGTCTCCAAATCTGAGGAAAGACATCCTTGCCATAGAGGGGGTACAGAGAAGATTCACCAGACTGATTCCTGGGATGTCAGGACTTTCATATGAGGAAAGATTGGATAGACTCGGTTTGTACTCGATGGAATTTAGAAGATTGAGGGGGGATCTTATAGAAACCTACAAAATTCTTAAGGGGTTGGACAAGCTAGATGCTGGAAGATTGTTCCCGATGTTGGGGGAGTCCAGAACAAGGGGTCACAGTCTAAGGATAAGGGGGAATTCCTTTAGGACCGAAATGAGGAAAACATTCTTTACACAGAGAGTGGTGAGTCTCTGGAACTCTCTGCCACAGAAGGTAGTTGAGGCCAGTTCATTGGCTATATTTAAGAGGGCGTTAGATGTGGCACTTGTGGCTAAAGGGATCAGGGGGTATGGAGAGAAGGCAGGTACGGGATACTGAGTTGGATGATCAGCCATGATCACATTGAATGGCGGTGCAGGCTCGAAGGGCCGAATGGCCTACTCCTGCACCTATTTTCTATGTTTCTATGTTTCTATGCTGCGCTCTCTTAACATGTCCATAAGTGATCAGACTACTGGAGAGACAGTTGGCGGCATGGAAAGACAGCACCCGGGAGAGGCTGGGTTGGCGCCCCAGTCTGTGTCTTTCCCAACAAAGCTACGGAAAGGCCTAATGAACCATCGTGGCCTAAACATCCATCAGGCGAGAATGAAATGCTCGGAGATGGAGAAAGAGGCACAGGCCTTGAACCTGGTGAGACGCAGGAGGAGCCCGGCCGGGAGTCACCCCACAGAGCATAGTCCCTCCATGCACTAGAGTCTCCCAACCCCTGCAGAGTGGTTACTAAGATGGCTGATCCGTGGGCGGTTGCTGCTGGGACGCAAGTCGGGGCCTGATCAACCCCGGCTGGGTCGCCTGGGCGAGGGCATCTGGTGTTGTGAGACCCCAAACACCCGATGACCCCAGGTCACATCACTGAGGATACGTCCAAGCTCATAACCATATAACCATATAACAATTACAGCACGGAAACAGGCCATCTCGGCCCTTCAAGTCCGTGCCGAACAACTTTTTTCCCTTAGTCCCACCTGCCGGCACTCATACCATAACCCTCCATACCCTTCTCATCCATATGCCTATCCAATTTATTTTTAAATAATACCAACGAACCTGCCGCCACCACTTCCACTGGAAGCTCATTCCACACCGCTACCACTCTCTGAGTAAAGAAGTTCCCCCTCATGTTACCCCTAAACCTCTGTCCCTTAATTCTAAAGTCATGTCCTCTTGTTTGAATCTTCCCTATTCTCAAAGGGAAAAGCTTGTCCACATTAACTCTGTCTATCCCTCTCATCATTTTAAAGACCTCTATCAAGTCCCCCCTTAACCTTCTGCGCTCCAGAGAATAAAGACCTAACTTATTCAACCTATCTCTGTAACTTAGCTGTTGAAACCCAGGCAACATTCTAGTAAATCTCCTCATCTAGCTCATCTAGAAGATGGATATTTTTCACAGAGCAGAATTAGGCCATTCGGCCCATCAAGTCTACTCCGCCATTCAATCACGGCTGATCTATCTCTCCCTCCTAACCCCATTCCCCTGCCTTCTCCCCATAACCCCTGACACCCGTACTAATCAAGGATCTATCTACCTCTCAATGGCTTAAATATATCCGTTGACTTGGCCTCCACAGCCGTCTGTGGCAAAGAATTCCACAGGTTCACCACTTTCTCACACCTTAGGGAAGCCATCATGTGCCGAAGCTTTTTATTCATTACCTGATGAAATGATGTGTGATATAGACCCATCAGAAAGTATTTACGGAGCGGAAAATCTATAAAGATTTTAAGATACATAATGGAATTCAGCTGCTCCAGCGCTGGAGTCACTGAGGGAATAAAATCCTTCTCTGACATACAATATGATTCACAGCGACCAACAATTTAAAGAGGCAGAAATTATAAAGGACAGCGTGGAAGATGGCGAGCTTCTTTGACTGGGTACATCTGCGGAAGGCTTCAAAATGGGAAATGTTTCTATGTTTAAAATCAGCAGATTGATTCCCCTCAGATGGACACAGAGTGCTGGAGTAACTCAGCGGGTCAGGCAGCATCTGTGGAGAACATGGATAGGTGACGTTTCACAGAGTGCTGGAGTAACTCAGCGGGTCAGGCAGCATCTGTGGGGAACATGGATAGGTGACGTTTCACAGAGTGCTGGAGTAACGCAGCGGGTCAGGCAGCATCTGTGGAGAACATGGATAGGTGACGTTTCACAGAGTGCTGGAGTAACTCAGCGGGTCAGGCAGCATCTGTGGAGAACATGGATAGGTGATGTTTCACAGAGTGCTGGAGTAACTCAGCGGGTCAGGCAGCATCTGTGGAGAACATGGATAGGTGATGTTTCACAGAGTGCTGGAGTAACAAACATAGATTTAATTGGGGAACGAAGCAAGCCTTCTTTGACTGAGTAAATTTGCAGAAGGTTTGAAAATGGGAATTTTTTTCCATATTAAAAATCATCATATTGTATCCCCTAAAATAGGCACAAAAAGCTGGTATAACTCAGTGGGTCTCTGGAGAAATGGAATGTGACGTTTCGGGTCGAGACCCTTCTTCAGACTGAGTGTCACTGGAGAAGGAAATTAGAGGTTTAGATGGTGATGCAGGAGGAGGCCATTCAGCCCTTCGAGCCAACACCACCATTCACTGTGATCATGGCTGATCATCCACAATCAGTACCCCGTTCCTGCCTACTCCCCATATCCCCGTTATCTCCCAAAGCTCTATCTAACTTTCTTTTAAATCCATCCAGTGAATTGGCCTCCACTGCTATATTCCATATTCCATAAACCCACAACTCTCTGTCCTAAATGGCCGACCCCTTATTCTTAAACTGTGACCACTGGTTCTGGACTCGCCCAACATCGTGAACATTTTCCTGCATCTAGCCTGACCAATCCTTGCCATAACCCCTGACACCCGTGCTGATCAAGAATCTATTATTTTCTGCATTAAAAATATCAATTGACTTGGCCTCCACAGCCGTCTGAGGCAATGAATTCTACAGATTCACCACCCTCTGACTAAAGAAATTCCTCCTCATGTCCTTCCTAAAGGAACATCCTTTAATTCTGAGGCTGTGCCCTCTGGTCCTAGACTCTCCCACTAGTGGAAACATCCTCTCCACATCCTCTAGCTCGAAGGACCGAATGGCCTTCTCCTGCACCTTTTGTCTATTGTCTATTGTTTCAATGAGGTCACCTCCCCATCCTTCTAAACTCCAGTGGGTACAGGCCCAGTGCCGACAAACGCTGATCAAACACTCCAGAGCCAGCACATCCTTCCTCAGATATGGTGCCCAAAATTGCTCCAAATGCAGCACGACCACTGTCTTATAGAGCCCTGGCATTGCTTTCCTGCTGTTGTATTCTCGGCCTTCAAATAAACACTAGCATTTAATAGCAGTGAAGGGAGAGGGATTCAGAGCAGTCGTGAAGGATTGTTTAAGGTCCCATTGCTGCTCGATCGTAATCGGTGATCAATATTTCCAAGATGTTGTTTCCAATACATGGTGCGGCAGTTCATTGCAACGTCAATACTTGTTACACAAGACAAACACATCTTTAGTGGGGCAGGTAGACGCAGAGTGCTGGAGTAGCTCAGCGGGTCAGGCAGCATCTGTGGAGAACGTGAATAGGTGACGTTTCACAGAGTGCTGGAGTAACTCAGCGGGTCAGGCAGCATCTGTGGGGAACATGGATAGGTGACGTTTCACAGAGTGCTGGAGTAACTCAGCGGGTCAGGCAGCATCTGTGGAGAACGTGGATAGGTGACGTTTCACAGAGTGCTGGAGTAACTCAGCGGGTCAGGCAGCATCTGTGGAGAACGTGGATAGGTGACCTTTCACAGAGGACATAAGTTCAAGGTGAGGGGGAAAAGATTTAATAGGAACCTGAGGGGCACAGAGGGTGGTGGGTGTATGGAACAAGCTGCCGGAGGTGGTAGTTGAGGCAGGGACTATAATGGCATCTAAAAGACAAGTATATGGATAGGAACTGTGTGGAGGGATGGCGGCCAAACGCTGACCGGTGTGACGGGAGTTGAAGGGGCATCTTGGGCTGCACGGGTACGTTGGGCCGAAGGGCCTGTTTCCTTTTTGTATGCCTCTGTCACTCTTTGTGGTCATGGCTGATCATCCCCAATCAGTACCCCGTTCCTGCCTTCTCCCCATATCCCCTGACTCCGCTATTTTTAAGAGCCCTATCTAGCTCTCTCTTGAAAGTATCCAGAGAACCGGCCTCCACCGCCCTCTGAGGCAGAGAATTCCACAGACTCGCCACTTTCTGTGGGAAAAAGTGTTTCCACGTCTCCGTTCTAAATGGCTTACCCCTTATTCTTCAACTGTGACCCCTGGTTCTGGACTCCCCCCATCATCGGGAACATGTTTCCTGCGTCTGCCCTTAACAATCTTATATGTTTCAATAAGATCCCCTCTCACCCTTCTAAACACCAGAGTGTACAAGCCCAGCTGCTCCATTCTCTCAGCATATGACAGTCCCGCCATCCCGGGAATTAACCTTGTAAACCTACGCTGCACTCCCTCAATTGCAAGAATGTCCTTCCTCAAATTAGGAGACCAAAAATCAAATCATATTTCACATCATATATGTTGATTGTTTTGATTATGTTGATTACCAATGTCATTTTTATATTATCTTATCTTAATTTTATCCTTGTAATATTATTGCTGAGGTGACCCGTTGTCTTGTCAAACACATTTCATTACAACCTACATATGATAAATAAAACTGAACTGAACTGCATCTACACTAGTCCCATTTGATTAACAAAGCGTTGGAGTAACTCAGTGGGTCGGAGAGCATCTCTGGAGAGAAGACCCTTCTTCAGACAGGTTCTTCAGATTTGTCTGACCCAAAACGTCACCCATTCCTTCTCTCCAGAGATGCTGCCTGTCCCAAACCTCCCCTCCTTTTTCCCCCTCCTTCCCCTCCCCTTCCCAGCTCTCCCACAGCCCACTGTCTTCGCCTCTTCCTTTCATCTTCCTGCCCTCCCCGCACCCCCCCACCCCCACATCAGTCTGAAGAAGGGTCTCGACCCGAAACGTCACCTATTCCTTCGCTCCATAGATGCTGCCTCACCCGCTGAGTTTCTCCAGCATTTAAGAATAGGGCGGTGGAGGCCGGTTCTCTGGATGCTTTCAAGAGAGAGCTAGATACGGCTCTTAAAGATAGCGGAGTCAGGGGATATGGGGAGAAGGGAGGAACGGGGTACTGATTAGGGATGATCAGCCATTATCACATTGAATGGCAGTGCTGGCTCGAAGGGCCGAATGGCCTACTCCTGCACCTATTGTCTATTGTCATTCATGTCTACCTTCGATTTTTCCAGCATCTGCAGTTCTGTCTTAAACATGTTGCCTGTCCAGCTGAGTTACTCCAGCACTTTGTGTCTATCTTTATGTAAACCTGCAGCTGCAGTTCCTTCATGTGCACTTGTCCCATCTGCCTGCATTTGGCCCTTATCCCTCTAAAACTTTCCTTTTGATGTGTCTATCTAAATGTCTTTGAAATGCCTCAACTACCTCCTCTGGCTGGAGAAACTCAGCGGGTGCAGCAGCATCTAGGGAGCGAAGGAGATAGGCGGCGTTCCGGGTCTAGACCCTTCTTCGATGTCCCATATACACTAGTCCCACCAGCCTGTGTTGGCCCGTTTCCCTCCAAACCTGTCCTATCCAAGTACCTGTCTAATTGATTCTTAAACGTTGCGATAGTCCCAGCCTCAACTACCTCCTCTGGCAGCTCGTTCCATACACCCACCACCCTCTGTGTGAAAAATCTACCCCTCGGGTTCCTATTGAATGTAATCATACATTTGTTATCCATCAAAGGTAGACAAAAATGCTGGAGAAATTCAGTGGGTTAGGCAGCATTTATGGAGCGAAGGGATATTTTTCCAGCATCCGCAGTTCTTTCTTAAACAGTTCTCCATCAAAATCTTCCCCCTGGAATATGGAAGCCAAAACCAGGTTCCAAAGAATAGTGATTCAGTCGGCTAATCTCTGCTAAGTTAACTTCTCCGGGAGCCAATATAATCGTGTTCCCGCTGCAACTGGCAGAGAATATTTCGGCAAGCTGCCATTTTTGCTTGTTATTGCTCTGGAAGAGAAATTGTGCAGGAGAGGGATCATCTTTGATGGATGGGTTTAGTTTTTTTTGGAGATGCAGCGCGGAAACAGGCTCTTCAGCCCACCGAGTCCGTGCCGACCAGCGATCCCCGCGCGAACACTATCCCACACACAGGGGACAATATACAATCTTTACCCAAGGCAATTAACTCCCCAAACCTGCACGTCTTTGAAGTGTGGGTGGAGCACCCGGAGAAATCCCATGCAGGTCACGGGGAGAACGTGCAAACTCCGTACAGACAGCACCCGTAGTCAGGATCGAACCTGGGTCTCTGGAGCCATGAGGCAGCAGCTCTACCGCTGCGCCACCGTGCCAACCCGTGCCTTAGAAAGTCACTTTTTTTGCTGCCTGACCCGCTGTGTCAATGTTAGGGGATAAAATCTGATGATTTTTAATATAGATGAAATTTCCCATTTTCAAACCTTCTACAAATTTACTCAGGCAAAGAAGGCTTGCTTCGTTCCCCCATTACATTTATGTCTGTTACGCCAGCACTCTGTGAAACGTCACCTATCCACGTTCTCCACAGATGCTGCCTGACCCGCTGAGTTACTCCAGTACTCTGTGAAACGTCACCTATCCACGTTCTCCACAGATGCTGCCTGACCCGCTGAGTTACTCCAGCACTCTGTGAAACGTCACCCATTCCTTCTCTCCAGAATACCATAATATCTGATAATTTGCACCCTTATAATTGACACCATTTGAAAAATCACTTCTTTTTGGAGAGAAGGAATGGGCGACGTTTCGGGCCGAGACCGGAGGGTCTCGAGCCGAAACGTCTCCCATTCCTTCCCTTCACAGATGCTGCCTGACCCGCTGAGTTACTCCAGCACCCTGTGAAATGTCACCTATCCATGTTCTCCACAGATGCTGCCTGACCCGCTGAGTTACTCCAGCACTCTGTGAAACGTCACCTATCCATGTTCTCCACAGATGCTGCCTGACCCGCTGAGTTACTCCAGCTTTTCGTGACTATTTTTGGTTCAAACCAGCATCTGCAGCTTTTTGTTTTGTTTTCTTGTTTTTGAAAGGCACTTTTCTTTATTGAAACACTTTTAGTATTTCCCAAAACACTCAGTGCTTTAATGGATAATCAATCCGAGTTTTGAATTGCTTTTAATGCCATTAATAATGTATGCAGCATGTAATGTGAGCAATTATATTCCCAACATGAAATGTAAAGGTCAAATTCTATCAATCTTAATTTTATTAGACAAACACATCTGCCGAAGTCTTTTTCACCCGCAAATACGCCTGGTGTGATTTTTACACTGGGTGACAAAATCATGAAAATTGGGCTTGTGTATCATTTTTACGTGATAGATTTGAAGAGGGTCAAATGAGTAATTAAGTTGATTTATTTTTTTAAATCAAGCATTGGGAAGGAATTGACTCCATCGGCACCTCACGCTGCCTCGGCAAGGCCAGCAGCATCATCAAGGACCAGTCGCACCCATCAAGGGGCCACTCCCTCTTCTCCCCTCTCAATGGACAATAGACAATAGGTGCAGGAGTAGGCCATTCGGCCCTTCGAGCCAGCACCGCCATTCAATATGATCATGGCTGATCATCCCCAATCAGTACCCCGTTCCTGCCTTCTCCCCATATCCCCTCACTCCGCTATCTTTAAGAGCCCTATCTAGCTCTCTCTTGAAAGTATCCAGAGAAACGGCCTCCACCGCCCTCTGAGGCAGAGAATTCCACGGACTCACCAGTCTCTGTGAGAAAAAGTGTTTTCTCATCTCTGTTCAAAATGGCTTACTCTTTATTCTTTGACTGTGGCCCCTGGTTCTGGACCCCCCCAACATCGGGAACATGTTTCCTGCCTCTGCCCCTTAATAATGTTTCAATAAGGTTTCCTCTCATCCTTCTAAACTACAAGCCCAGCCGCTCCATTCTCTCGGCATGTGACAGTCCCGCCATCCCAGGAATTAACCTGGTAAACCTACGCTGCACTCCCTCAACAGCAAGAATGTCCTTCCTCAAATTAGGGGACCAAAACTGCGCACAATATCACAGGTGCTCCTCCCATCAGGCAAGTTGAAGGATGATCTAATAGAGGTGTATAAAATCATGAGAGGAATAGATCAGGTGGATGCACAGAGGCTCTTGCCCAGAGTAGGGGAATACAGAACCAAAGTTACCGATTTAAGGTGAAGGAGAAAGATTTAATAGGAATCTGAGGGGTAACTTGTTCACACAAAGGGTGGTGGGTTTCTGGAACAAGCTGCCAGAGGAGGTAGTTGAGGCTGGGACTATCTCAACATTTAACAGGTACATGGATAGGACAGGTTTGGAGGGATATGGACCAAGCGCAGGCATGTGGGACTAGTGTAGATGGGACATTGTTGGCCGGCTTGGGAAAGTTGAGCCGAAGGGCCTGTTTCCATGCTGTATCACTCTATGACTCTAAAGGGCCTGTCCTACCACCATCCGACTCCATGCGATGAGCGTGATCAAACTAGAAGCGGGGGCCGCGCGGAGGTCGGGTGATCCCTGTACAGGGCCGTTCCCACCAGCATGCGCCTGCATGTGGCAAGTGCGACCAAACCAGCAGCGAGGGCCGCGCGGAGGTCGGGTGATCCCCTGTACAGGGCCGTTCCCACCAGCATGCGCCTGCATGCAGCAAGTGCGACCAAACCGGCAGTGAGGGCCGCGCGGAGGTCGGGTGAGTGGCGCAACGCGGCGCAAAGTGAGGCGAACTTGGAGCGAAGTCTAAGGTAAGTTCGCCAGGACAGAGAGGGGCACACAGAGAGGGGCACAGAGGCACACACACAGAGGGCCACGGAGCCACACACATAGAGGGTCACGGAGGCACCTACCGATAGGTTCACGGAGGCACGACGTCGAGGCGGTGTGTAATGCGTCGAGGCGACTGCGAGCCGACAAGCCGTTGCCGCGCAGAATTTTTGAACATAGTCAGTTTTCTGGAGCCCCGCGCGATGTCGGGACGAACTCCGCACAATTCCGCACGGCTCCGGCGATCAAAGTGGGACCGACCCCGCGGCGCCGGACGGCTCAAGCGACCACGTTAGGTCGCGCTCATCGCATGGAGTTGCATGCTGGTGGGACAGGCCCTTGAGTGTGTAAACTGAATTGCGTAAACAAAGTGTGTAAACGCACACCTCCAGATTCAGGGACAGTTTCTTCCCAGCTGTTATCAGGCAACTGAACCATCCTACCACAACCAGAGAGCAGCGCTGAACTACTATCTACCTCATTGGTGACCCTCGGACTATCTTTAAACGAACGTTATGTTCTACTAAATGCTATTACCATTATCCTGTATCAGTACGTTGTGGACGGCTTGATTGTAACCAGGCATAGTCTTTTTTTTTGGAAAGAAAAATGCTTCTCACTGTGTGGTACACATGGTAATCAAACCAATAATAATAATAATAACAACAACAACAACAATAATATTTATCAGGACTTTACCTTGCACTAAACGTTATTCCCTTTATCATGTATCTGTGCACTGCGGATGGTAATTTGTAATCATGTGTTGTCTTTCCGCTGGCTGGTTAGCCCGCAACAAAAGCCATTCACTGTACCTCGGTACACGTGACAATAAACTAAATGGAACCAGGGGCCACAGTTTCAGAATAAGGGGTAAGCCATTTAGAACGGAGACGAGGAAACACTTTTTCTCACACAGAGAGTGGTGAGTCTGTGGAATTCTCTGCCTCAGAGGGCGGTGGAGGCCGGTTCTCTGGATGCTTTCAAGAGAGAGATAGATAGGGCTCTTAAAGATAGCGGAGTCAGGGGGATATGGGGAGAAGGCAGGAACGGGGTACTGATTGGGGATGATCAGCCGTGATTACATTGAATGGCGGTGCTGGCTCGAAGGGCCGAATGGCCTCTACTCCTGCACCTATTGTCTATTGTCCATTGAATTAACAACAAAGTAAATATTTACAACCAGCAGGAAGTGTGGGCTTTTATGCCGATCATGTAGTGTTGAGCTAAATTGGGGAATGACAGGAGAAGAGAGAGGCCTGTCCAAATGTTTCTTAAACGTTGGGATAGTCCCTGCCTCAACTACCTCCTCTGGCAGCTCGTTCCATACACGCACCACCCTCTGTGTGGAAATGTTATGCCTCAGATTCCTATTAAATCTTTTCCCCTTCAGCTTAAACCCCTGTCATCTGGTTCTCGATTCCCCTACTCTGGGCAAACGATTATGTGTGTTTATTCCTCTCGTGATTTTATTCACCTCTATAAGATCGCCCCTTATCCTCATGTTCTTCAGGGAACAAGGCGGTGGAGGATCTGGAAGTCTTAGGGTGATCACTGGGATTATTGGGTAATTGTACATGGATGGCATAGGTTTAGTTTAGTTTAGGTTAGGGATACAGAGTGGAAACAGGCCCTTCGGCCCACCGAGTCCGTGCCGACCAGTGATCCCCGCACAATAACACACACCAGGGACAATTTACATCTATAACAAGACAATGAACCTACAAACCTTTGATTTGATTTGATTTGATTTTATTGCTTGTCATTCGAACCTCAGAGAGGCTCGAACGAAACTCCGTTTCTACAACCAGAACAATTCATAAAAAAAAAACCACACAAACAATTCAATTGACACAAACATCCATCACAGTGGATCTCCTCCTCACTGTGATGGAAGGCAAAGTCTTCTCTCTCCCCCGCACCATTTCTCTCCTGAGGTCGAAGCTGCAGGCGGGCGGTGCCAAGTCCCAGGCCCGGGCCGGGCGATGTACGGCCCCGCTCCGGGTCGCTCCAACCCCGCGACACGGGCCGGAGAAGCTGTGTTGCGGGAGCTCCGGAGACCGGTCTCTCACCTGGACCCGCGAGCTCCCGATATCACAGTCCACCCGGAGTCGGGAGTCGGGCCGCAGCGGCGAGCCACCACCGCTCCCCACGCTCCGAGGCCGGCCAGCCCCACGATGGTGAGTCCGCAGCTCATCCCGGTCGGAGGCCGCTCCGCTGTGCTGGGCCCAAACGACAACGGAGACCCGACAGGGAAAAAAGTCGGGTCTCCCGTGCAGGGAAGAGATTGTAAAGTTTCCCCCCCCCCCACCACCACCCCCCACACATACACAGTTAGGAACACGATACAAAAAAAACACGAACAACTACATTTAACTAGACAAAAAATAAAAAAAAAAGACAGACAGGCTGTAGGGGCCGCTGCAACGTGAGTCGCGCCCGCCCAACCTGCATGTCTTTGGAGTGTGGGAGGAAGCCAAAGATCTTGCAGAAAACCCACGCGGTCACGAGGAGACCGTGCAAACTCCGTACAGACAGCACCCGTTGCCGGGTACAAATATGGAGTAAATAGAAGGACAGCATTTGACTTGGGCAGCTTCCAACTCAGTGGTGTGAATATTGACTTCTCCAACTTCAGATAACCCTTGCTTTCCCCATCTCTCCGTCCCTCCCCCACGCGCTAGTTCTCCGACCAGTCTGACTGTCCTCCTGATTAAAGTTCACATTGTTCACCTCGTTGTCACCTTCCCCCGGCTAACGATGATCTCCTACATTTTCCTTAATCCTCATCTCCTTCATTCTCTTGAGTCCCCCTCTCCCCTGGCTCTCAGTCTGAAGAAGCGGTCTCGACCCAAAACGTCACCTATCCATGTTCTCCACAGATGCTGCCTGACCCGCTGAGTTACTCCAGCACTCTGTGAAACGTCACCTATCCATGTTCTCCACAGATGCTGCCTGACCCGCTGAGTTACTCTAGCACTCTGTGAAACGTCACCTATCCATGTTCTCCACAGATGCTGCCTGACCCGCTGAGTTACTCCAGCACTGTGTGAAACGTCACCTATCCATGTTCTCCACAGATGCTGCCTGACCCGCTGAGTTACTCCACACTCTGTGAAACGTCACCTATCCATGTTCTCCACAGATGCTGCCTGACCCGCTGAGTTACTCCACACTCTGTGAAACGTCACCTATCCATGTTCTCCACAGATGCTGCCTGACCCGCTGAGTTACTCCAGCACTCTGTGAAACGTCACCCATCCATGTTCTCCACAGATGCTGCCTGACCCGCTGAGTTACTCCAGCACTCTGTGAAACGTCACCCATTCCTTCCCTTCACAGATGCTGCCTGACCCGCTGAGTCACTCCAGCACTCTGCGTCTGTCTTCGATAAAGAGGAGAGTGCATGTGAAGACTCACATACCTCACAAAGACTCATGAAGCTGTTGGATTTTCAGCTCAACAGGTAG
This sequence comes from Raja brachyura, assembly GCA_963514005.1. The sequence continues at coordinate 2,582,678 of OY740783.1, read as the reverse complement.
ACTGGCAGCTGGTAGTTAAACCATGTGTAGGTCTGGTTTAATTGAATTAAGTAGCAACCGGTTTTGAGAAAATTAACAGCTGAACACGGCAGCTGTTTCATCAAAGTTGCCAGTACTCATTTTATTGTTTTAAATTCAACATTCAAGTTCAACATGCATTCCATAAGTTCATTAATTCATGTTCATAAGTGATAGGAACAGAATTAGGCCATTCGGCCCATCAGCTTCATAGCTGTTATCAGGCAACCGAACCATCCTACCACAACCAGAGAGAAGTGCTGAACTACTATCCACCTCATTGGTGACCCTCGGACCTTTAGGGGATACGGGGAGAACGGGGTACTGATTGGGGATGATCAGCCATGATCACATTGAATGGCGGTGCTGGCTCGAAGGGCCGAATGGCCTCCTCCTGCACCTATAGTCTATTGTCCATTGTCTATCCTTGATTAGGCTTTGCTGGCTTTACCTTGCACTAAATGTAATTGGATCGATGGTAATCATGTGTTGTCTTTCTGCTGACTGGTTAGCACGCAACAAAAGCTTGTCACTGTACCTCGGTACACGTGACAATAAACTAGACTGAAAATACTCGGCGCATTAATCGTTTTGGAAAGATGAGTCGCAGTTATTGCTTTCAGAAGACAATTATGCATTTCTGAGCTTAACATGTGATTGATCGAACTTCCCACTATAGATATATCTTACAGCAATCTATCTTCCAAACAGCCCACACTGTGACAAAACTTCATGTTTTTCAGAAAAATTGTATCATTAAAATGGACAATAAAAGCTATATGTACAGCAAGGAAATATCGCTAATCTAAATTGTTACCTGATACATAGAATTATTAGCGTATAGGACTGCCTGTTTGTTATCGAGAATAATACTTCATCTTATATTTCAGTATGGTTCATTATCAGCGAGCTAATTGGGAAGAAATTCACTCACATCCACTTGTACCAAGTGTATTAGTGATGCAGCGTTCCGCTCTGTCCGTGAAGTGGGCTTCATTTGGCTTCAGTAGAACTGAATTTAAAAAGCTCTATTGAGACAGACACAAAGTGCTGGCATTTGATAGAGAGTCATAGAGTGATACAGTGTGGAAACAGGCCCTTCAGCCCAACTTGCCCACCCCGACCAACATGTCCCATGGAGTGGTGGCTGTGTGGAATGATCTTCCTGCAGAAGTGGTGGAGGCAGGATCGATTTTTAACATTTAAAAGTAAAGTGGATAGGTATATGGATGGGAAGGAATAGGAGGGGTATGGTCTGAGTGCAGGTAGATGGGACTAGGGGAAAATAAATGGTCGGCACGGACTGGAAGGGCCGAGAAGGCCTGTTTCCGTGCTGCAATGGTTATATGGTTATATGGTTATATGGTTATCTACACTAGTCCCGCCTGCCTGCATTTGACCCAGATCCCTCTAAACCTGTCCTATCCATGTACCTGTCTAACTGATTTTTAAACGTTGGGATAGTCCCAGCCTCAACTACCTCCTCTGGCAGCTTGTTCCATTACCCGCCACCCTCTGTGTGAAAAAGTTACCCCTCAGATGCCTATTAAATCGTTCCCCTTCACCTTGAGCCTAATGCCCCTGTCCCACTTAGGAAACCTGAACGGAAACCTCTGGAGACTTTGCGCCCCAGGCAAGGTTTCCGGGCGGTTCCCACAGGTTTTCGTCAGTCTCCCTAATGGTCGGAAGTGTTCTGGCGATTATTTAAAAAAATTCAAAACATGCCACGACTAAAAATCGGTTGCCGTTTTAAAAATGGGTAATTTTTTTAGTCGAAGCCCGGTTGCAATGCTAGTTGAAGGTGGTTGCCGGAGGTTGCAGGTAGTGGAAGACCTCCCTGGTGGAATAAAACTGGGTGAAAAAAAGGTCTTACCTTCCACTACCTGCAACCTCCGGCAACCACCTTCAACGAGCATCGCAACCGGCTTCGACTAAAAAATTACCCAATTTTAAAACGGAAACCTATTTTTAGTCGCGGCCGCTTTTGAATTTTTTTTTTAAATTGCCGGAACATAGAAGAAGCGGAAACCACTTCCGACCATTAGGGAGACTGCCGAAAACCTCCGGGAACCGCACGGAAACCTTGGGTGGGGCGCAAAGTCTCCAGAGGTTTCCGTTCAGGTTTCCTAAGTGGGACAGGGCATAAGTCCTCTGGTCCTCGATTCATCTACTCTGTGCAAGAGACTCTGTGCATCTACCCGATCTATTCCTCTCATGATTTCCTGCACCACTATAAGATCACTCCTCATCCTCCTGCGCTCCAAAGAAGAGTCCTAGCCTGCTCAACCTCTCCCCGTAACTCAGACCTCAAGTATGAGGGTTGACAGATTACTATCTGAATGGTGTCGAGTTACAAAAAGGGGAAGTACAACGGGATCTGGGGGTCCTTGTTCATCAGTCACTGAAAGTAAGCATGCAGGTACAGCAGGCAGTGAAGAAAGCGAATGGCATGTTGGCCTTCATAACAAGAGGAGTTGAGTATAGGAGCAAAGAGGTCCTTCTGCAGTTGTACAGAGCCCTAGTGAGACCACACCTGGAGTATTGGAATTACAGCTTACAACGGCCTGTTTCCTTTATCATCGATACTTTTTTGCATATCTTTCATTCATTGCTCTTTATCTCTCCACATCACTGTCTATATCTCTCGTTTCCCTGATCCCTGACCAGTCTGAAGAAGGGTCTCGACCCGAAACGTCACCTATCTCCTTCGCTCCTTAGATGCTGCTGCAGCCGCTGAGTTTCTCCAGCAGAGGAACTGAGTGAAATCCGGGTTAGCCGGGAGGTGGTGTTGGGTAAATTGAACGGATTGAAGGCCGATAAATCCCCAGGGCCAGATAGTCTGCATCCCAGAGTACTCAAGGAGGTAGCCACAGAAATAGTGGATGCATTAGTGATAATTTTTCAAAATTCCTTAGATTCTGGAGTAGTTCCTGAGGATTGGAGGGTAGCTAATGTAACCCCACTTTTTAAAAAAGGAGGGAGAGAGAAAGCGGGGAATTACAGACCAGTTAGTCTAACATCGGTAGTGGGGAAACTGCTAGAGTCAGTTATTAAAGATGGGATAGCAGCGCATTTGGAAAGTGGTGAAATCATTGGACAAAGTCAGCATGGATTTACGAAAGGTAAATCATGTCTGACAAATCTGATAGAATTTTTCGAGGATGTAACTAGTAGAGTGGATAAGGGAGAACCAGTGGATGTGTTATATCTAGACTTTCAGAAGGCTTTCGACAAGGTCCCGCATAAGAGATTAGCATACAAACTTAAAGCACACGGTATTGGGGGTTCAGTATTGATGTGGATAGAGAACTGGCTGGCAGACAGGAGGCAAAGGGTAGGGGTAAACGGGTCCTTTTCAGAATGGCAGGCAGTGACTAGTGGGGTGCCGCAAGGCTCAGTGCTGGGACCCCAGCTATTTACAATATATATTAATGATTTGGACGAGGGAATTCAATGCAACATCTCCAAATTTGCAGATGATACCAAGCTGGGGGGTATAGTTAGGTGTGAGGAGGATGCTTGGAGGCTGCAGGGTGATTTGGATAGGCTGAGTGAATGGGCAGATGCATGGCAGATGCAGTACAATGTGGATAAATGTGAGGTTATCCACTTTGGTGGCAAAAACATGAGGGTAGACTATTATCTGAATGGTGGCAGATTAGGAAAGAGGGAGATGCAACGAGACCTGGGTGTCATGGTACACCAGTCATTGAAAGTAGGCATGCAGGTGCAGCAGGCAGTGAAGAAAGCAAATGGTATGTTAGCATTCATAGCGAAAGGATTTGAGTATAGGAGCAGGGAGGTTCTACTGCAGTTGTACAGGGTTTTGGTGAGGCCACACCTGGAGTATTGTGTACAGTTTTGGTCTCCAAATCTGAGGAAAGACATCCTTGCCATAGAGGGGGTACAGAGAAGATTCACCAGACTGATTCCTGGGATGTCAGGACTTTCATATGAGGAAAGATTGGATAGACTCGGCTTGTACTCGCTGGAATTTAGAAGATTGAGGGGGGGATCTTATAGAAACTTACAAAATTCTTAAGGGGTTGGACAAGCTAGATGCTGGAAGATTGTTCCCAATGCTGGGGGAGTCCAGAACAAGGGGTCACAGTCTAAGGATAAGGGGGAATTCCTTTAGGACCGAAATGAGGAAAACATTCTTTACACAGAGAGTCGTGAGTCTCTGGAATTCTCTGCCACAGAAGGTAGTTGAGGCCAGTTCATTGGCTATATTTAAGAGGGTGTTAGATGTGGCACTTGTGGCTAAAGGGATCAGGGGGTATGGAGAGAAGGCAGGTACGGGATACTGAGTTGGATGATCAGCCATGATCACATTGAATGGCAGTGCAGGCTCGAAGGGCCGAATGGCCTACTCCTGCACCTATTTTCTATGTTTCTATGTTTCTAAATGCGGCCTCACCAACGTCTTGTACAACCGTGTTTCGCTCAACTCCCCCGCTCAGTCCGTCTTAACCAACCTGATCTCCTTGTGGCTTAGCACTTCAACTTCCCCTCCCATTCCCAATCTGACCTTTCTGTCCTGGGCCTCCTCCATGGCCAGAGTGAGTCCCACCGCAAATTGGAGGAGCAGCACCTCATATTTCGCTTGGGTAGTTTACACCCCAGCAGTATGAACATTGACTTCTCCAATTTCAGGTAGTCCCTGCTTTCTCCCTCCTTCCCGTCCCCTTCCCAGCTCTCCCACAGCCCACTGTCTCCGCCTCTTCCTTTCTTCTTCCCGCCCCCCCCCCCCCCCCCCACCCCAACATCAGTCCAAAGAAGGGTCTCGACCCGAAACGTCACCAATTCCTGGTCTCCATAGATGCTGCCGCACCCGCTGAGTTTCTCCAGCATTTTTGTCTGCTTTCTGAATCTGGAGATGTGCGTTTTCACACTTCTGTACCTCTTGCCCGATGGGAGAGGGGAGAAGAGGGAGTGGCCGGGGTGCGACTGGTCCTTGATGATGCTGCTGGCCTTGCCGAGGCAGCGTGAGGTATAGATGCAAGGGGAGAGGAAGGATTGACCAGGATATTTGACGAGCTTTTGGCCAGGGTTTCACCACTGTTTGATATTGTCTCACTCTATTGAACACTCACACGTTTAGAAAGATGAGGGGGAGACCTTGAACTTGTCGATAGAGTGGATGCGGAGAGGATGTTTCCACTAGTAGGAGAGTCTAGGACCAGAGGTCACAGCCTCAGAATTAAAGGACGTTCCTGAGGAATTTCTTTAGTCAGTGGGTGGTGAATCTGTGGAATTCTTTGCCACAGGTGACTATGGAGGCCAAGTCAATGAAGATTTTTATGGCAGAGATAGATAGATTCTTGATCAGTACGGGGTGTCAGGGGTTATGGGGAGAAGATAGGAGAATGGGTTAAAGAAGGAACTGCAGATGCTGGAGAATCGAGGGTTACACAAAAAGCTGGAGAAACTCAGCGGGTGCAGCAGCATCTAAGGAGCGAAGGAGATAGGCGACGTTTCGGGTCGAGACCCTCTTCAGACTGGTCAGGGATCAGGGAAACGAGAGATATAGACGGTGATGTGGAGAGATAAAGAACAATGAATGAAAGATATGCAAAAAAGTATCGATGATAAAGGAAACAGGCCGTTGTAAGCTGTTTGTGGTGTGAAAATGAGAAGCTAGTGCGACTGGGGTGGGGGGGAGATAGAGAGAGGGAATGCCAGGGCCCGAGGGCTGAGGGAGAGGTGGGAAGGGCAGGAGGCAGTCTGGGTTAACAGAATTGAGAAAATTCAATGTTTAAGCCCAGAGGATGCAGACTCCCCAAGCGGAATATGAGGTGCTGTTCCTCCAACTTGCGGTGTTGCTCACTCTGGCCGTGGAGGAGGCCCTGGACCGAGAGGTCGGATACGGAGTGGGAGGGGGAGTTGAAGTGCTGAGCCACCGGGAGGTCGGTTTGGTTATTGCGGACCGAGCGGAGGTGTTCGGCGAAACGATCGCCCAGCCTCCGCTTGGTCTCGCCAATGTAGATCAGCTGGCATCTGGAGCAACGGATGCAGTGGATGAGGTTGGAGGAGGTGCAGGTGAACCTCTGTCGGACCTGGAAGGACTGCTTGGGTCCCTGAAAGGAGTGGATGGGGGAGGTGAAGGGACAAGTGTAGCATAGGAGAATGGGGTTGAGAGGGTGAGAGAGATCAGCCATGCAGGAGAAAACCTGATGGGCCGAATGGCCTAATTCTGCCCCTATCACTTATGATGTTAGGAATAGCTGACCACTCCAAGGGCAGCCCTTGGCAACTGACAAGCAGATGCATGTAGTTGTTCGTGAACAACTTTCACATAAATGTTTCATCATTCATACTCTTGGAACTGGAGTGACATCCCTTGCACAAATGCACAATAACCGGCAGGTCAGCACGTGATTATTTATTCAGGAGGCAGTGCTCTGGTAAATCTCCTCTCACCCTCTCCACATCCTTCCTGTGCCCGATGGGAGAGGGGTGAAGAGGGAGTGGCCGGGGCGAGACTGGTCCTTGATTATGCTGCTGGCCATGCCGAGGCAAGGCTTGTATTCACTGGAGTTTAGAAGGATGAGGGGGTATCTTATAGAAACATATAAAATTATAAAAAGGGCTGGACAAGCTAGATGCAGGAAAAATGTTCCCAATGTTGAGCGAGTCCAGAACCAGGGGCCACACTAGGTGAAACGTCACCTATCCATGTTCTCCACAGATGCTGCCTGACCCGCTGAGTTACTCCAGCACTCTGTGAAACGTCACCTATCCATGTTCTCCACAGATGCTGCCTGACCCGCTGAGTTACTCCAGCACTCTGTGAAACGTCACCTATCCATGTTCTCCACAGATGCTGCCTGACCCGCTGAGTTACTCCAGCACTCTGTGAAACGTCACCTATCCATGTTCTCCACAGATGCTGCCTGACCCGCTGAGTTACTCCAGCACTCTGTGAAACGTCGCCTATCCATGTTCTCCACAGATGCTGCCTGACCCGCTGAGTTACTCCAGCACTCTGTGAAACGTCACCTATCCATGTTCTCCACAGATGCTGCCTGACCCGCTGAGTTACTCCAGCACTCTGTGAAACGTCACCTATCCATGTTCTCCACAGATGCTGCCTGACCCGCTGAGTTACTCCAGCACTCTGTGAAACGACACCTATCCATGTTCTCCACAGATGCTGCCTGACCCGCTGAGTTACTCCTGCACTCTGTGAAACGCCACCTCGAGTCCTGGCAACATCTTCGTAAATCTTCTCTGCACCCTGTCAAATCACTGGATGGATTTAAGAGAGAGTTAGATAGAGCTCTAGGGGCTAGTGGAATCAAGGGATACGGGGAGAAGGCAGGCACGGGTTATTGATTGGGGATGATCAGCCGTGGTCACAATGAATGGCGGTGCTGGCTCGAAGGGCTGAATGGCCTCCTCCACCTATTTTCTATGTTTCTATGTAATGGCGGAACCCAGAACCGCACGTAATACTCCGACTGCAGCGGGCCAGTCCTGGAGAGCTGCTATATGGATTATTGAGTCTGAAACTCAATAGGTCGAGATTTATTATTAGGTGGACAAAACTGCTGGAGAAACTCAGCGGGTGAGGCAGCATCGATGGAGCGAAGGAAATGGGTGACGTTAGGGGCAAAACACTTTAATATTATTGTGCGTACTTCAGTTTAGTGAAACAGCACGGAAACAGGCCCCTCACCGACTCCACGACGACCAGCGATCCCCGCACACTAACACTATCCTACACACACTAGGGACAATTTACATTTATACCAAAGCCTATTAACCAACAAACCTGTACGTCTTTGGAGTGTGGGAGGAAACTGGAGCACCCGGAGAAAACCCACGCAGGTCACGAGGAGAACGTACAAACTCCATACAGACAGCACCCGTAGTTGGGATGGAACCCGGGTCTCTGGCGCTGTGAGGCAACGACTCTACCGCTGCGCCACCGTGCCGCACCTGAGGTACATCTGAAAGCTTTATTTTGCAAAGTCTCCAATTAGATCAAATAATACTCTACATAAATACAATCAAGAATATAGATCAATAAATACAGAGTGCAGAATATAGTTCTCAGCATTGTAGCGCATCAGTTCCACAGACAAAGTCCAATGTTCGCAATGGGGTAGAGGTGAATCGGACAGTACCCTAGCTTATGGAAGGGCCGTTCAGAAGCCGGATAACAGAGGGGAAGAAGCTGTTCCTGAGTCTGGTGGTGCGCGCTTTCAAGCTTCTGTACCTTCTGCCGGACGGGAGCGGGGAGAAGAAGGAATGACCGGGGTGGGATTGGGACACGTCTTTGATGATGTCGGCTGCTTCCCCGAGGCAGCGTGAAGTGTAGATGGAGTCGATGGTGGGGAGTGTGGTCTGTGTGATGGACTGGGCTTCATCTACAATGGTGGGGAGTGTGGTCTGTGTGATGGACTGGGCCACATCTACAATGGTGGGGAGTGTGGTCTGTGTGGGACTGGGCCACATCTACAATGGTGGGGAGTGTGGTCTGTGTGTGTGACTGGGCCACATCTACAATGGTGGGGAGTGTGGTCTGTGTGTGGGACTGGGCCACATCTACAATGGTGGGGAGTGTGGTCTGTGTGGGACTGGGCCACATCTACAATGGTGGGGAGTGTGGTCTGTGTGACGGACTGGGCCACATCTACAATGGTGGGGAGTGTGGTCTGTGTGATGGACTGGGCTACATCTACAATGGTGGGGAGTGTGGACTGTGTGAGGGACTGGGCCACATCTACAATGGTGGGGAGTGTGGTCTGTGTGTGTGACTGGGCCACATCTACAATGGTGGGGAGTGTGGACTGTGTGAGGGACTGGGCCACATCTACAATGGTGGGGAGTGTGGTGTGTGTGGGACTGGGCCACATCTACAATGGTGGGGAGTGTGGACTGTGTGATGGACTGGGCTACATCCACAACTCTCTGCAATTTCTCGTGGTCTTGGGCAGAGCTGTTCATAATCCATAGCTGTTCTGAAGAAGGGTCTCGACCGGAAACGTCGCCTATCTCCTTCGCTCCTTAGATGCTGCTGAACCCGCTGAGTTTCTCCAGCTTTTTGTGTAACCCTGTTCATAATCCAAGCTGTGATGCAACCGGACAGTCCGCTGTCTACGGTGCCCCAAGCAAGGAAGGCAAGCCCACCTCATGCCTTCTTTACCACTCTATCTACATGTGTTGCCACTTTCAAGGAGTTATGGTCTTGGACCCCAAGGTGCCTCTGTACATCAATGCTGTCGAGGCTCTTACCACTAATTGGACCTTTTCCTCTGATATTTGACCTCCCAAAGTTCAGCACCTCACATTTACTCGGGTTAAACTCCATCTGAATGATCTTGCCCTGAAACGTCACCTATCCATGTTCTCCACAGATGCTGCCTGACCCGCTGAGTTACTCCAGCACTCTGTGAAACGTCACCTATCCATGTTCTCCACAGATGCTGCCTGACCCGCTGAGTTACTCCAGCACTCTGTGAAACGTCACCTCGAGTCCTGGCAACATCTTCGTAAATCTTCTCTGCACCCTGTCAAACTTGACAACATCTTTCCTGTAACATGGTGCCTTTCTTGAATATAATGAGCCAAACTGAGTAAAAGTCAAGATTGTACAGAATGAGACTGCACTTAAAACATGGACCATTTGATGAGTGCCCTTACATCATTGGCCTGTAGTGTATAAGCTGACAGGACAGTAGATAATGGGTTCTCTTAATTATTAAACCCAGAGTACTGGAATATTAATATTGCCGATGAATAATAGATATATAGGTGCAATTCTCAACGAAGTATCGATAACTAATAAATTGACTCAATGTACAAATACATGAAATTTAAGTATCTAATATACAAATGTGTGAGAGAAACAGACGGCTGCGGAGGCCACAAGTCAGTGGATATATTTAAGGCAGAGATAGATAGATTCTTGATTAGTACGAGTGTCAGGGTTATGGGGAGAAGGCAGGAGAATGGGTTTAGGAGGGAGAGATTGATCAGCCGTGATTGAATGGTGGAATGGACATGATGGGCCGAATGGCCTAATTCTGCTCCGATCATATGTGAACTTATGATCTTATGAGAAGCTCAGCGGGTCAGGCAGCATCTCTGGAGAGAAGGAATGAGTCCCGACACGGTGGTGCTGTGGTAGAGTTGCTGCTTCGGGTTCGATCCTGACTACGGGCGCTGTCTGTACGGAGTTTGTACGTTCTCCCCGTGATCTGCGTGGATTTTCTCCGGGCGCTCCGGTTTCCTCCCAGACTCCAAAGACGTGCAGGTTTGCAGGTTAATTGTCCTCTGTGAATTGTCCCTAGTGTGTGTACGATAGAACTAATGTACGGGTGATTGTTGGTCAATGTATCTCTGAAACTAAACCGATCGCCAATCCATATAACCATATAACAATTACAGCACGGAAACAGGCCTTCTCGGCCCTTCCAGTCCGTGCCGACCATTTATTTTCCCCTAGTCCCATCTACCTGCACTCAGACCATACCTATGATGCATTGTGGAAACAGGCCCTTCAGCCCAACTTGCCCACACCGACCAACATGTCCCAGCTACACTAGTCCCACCTGCCTGTGTTTGGCCCACATCTCTCTAAATCTTCCTAATGACGCATCCATACTGTGATAGTCCGTGCCTCAACTATCTCCTCCAGTAGCTCATTCCGTACACCCACCACCCTCTGTGTGGAAAAAGTCACCCCTCAGAATGCTATTAAATGTTACCACCTCATCTTAAACCTATGTCCCCCGCTTCTTGGTTCCCCTACTCTGGTAAAAGACTGTGCATCCACCCTATCTATTCCCCTCATCCTCCTGCGCTCCATGGAATACTGTCCTAGCCGACACAACCTCTCCCTGGAGCTCTCACCCTCGAGTCACCCACCGAACTCTCTCGGGTCTGACAGATGTCGACTTCCAGGACTTGGGAATACAGTTGGCAAGAGCTGTCAAACATGCAACTCGGGAATACCCAAGATGGGTCTCGGCACAAGACGTCACCCATTCCTTCTCTCCAGAGCTGCTGGCTGTCCCGCTGAGTTGCTCCAGCATTTTGTGTCTATCTTGGGTGTATATAGTAGACAATAGACAATAGACAATAGGTGTAGGAGTAGGCCATTTGTTCCTTTGGGCCAGCACCGCCATTCAATGTGATCATGGCTGATCATCCCCAATCAGTGCCCCGTTCCTGCCTTCTCCCCATATCCCCTAACTCCTCAATCTTTAAGAGCCCTATCTAACTCTCCCTTGAAAGTATCCAGAGAACCGGCCTCCACCGCCCTCTGAGGCAGAGAATTCCACAGATGCACAACACTCTGTGAAAAAGTGTTTCCTCATCTCCGTTCTAAATGGCTTACCCCTTATTCTTAAACTGTGGCCCCTGGTTCTGTGGACTCACCCAACATCGGGAACATGTTTCCTGCCTCTAGCGTGTCAAAGCCCGTAATAATCTTATATGTTTCAATGAGATTATTACGTTTCCCGTTCCTTCTCTCCAGAGGTGCTGGCTGTCTCGTCGAGTTACTCCAGCATTTTGTGTCTATCTTGGGTGTAAACAATAGACAATAGACAATAGGCAATAGACAATCTTGAAAGCATCCAGGGAATGTGCCTCCACCGCCCTCTGAGGCAGTGGAGCATCAGCTGTTCCTTCTTACACACGACCCATACATTAGTGTTTGTAATTGTATCACCAAAGTGTTGACATTCATTAGCCAAATCCAAACTTACATGCAATGCTAATATTGACTGTGCATCCTGTCACATCGACTGCACCTGGTAGAATAAATCGCTTTTTGGAAGAGCAGGGAATGCCGGCTCGAAAAATACAATGAATCTCACATCAACAATAAGTGAGTGTTGGTAGCTCAGCTGGTAGAGTGGATGACTGCAGGACTGACGGAGAAATCCTGAGGTCGCTGGTTGGATTCCAGCTCGAGGGACCTAACGTTACGGGTGGCTCATTGGCGCAGCGGTAGAGTTGCTGACTGATGGGCCAGAGTAACGAAGTGGGATCGACCGACTGACCAAATGGTGCCAGCTCTCAACAATAACCTGGCTCTCAACACCAGCAAAACCAAGGAACTGATTGTGGACTTTGGAAGGGGGAGGATAGGGACCCACAATCCCGTTTATATCAACATGGTGGTGGAAAGGGTCAAGAACTTCAAATTCCTGGGCGTGCACATTTCCGAAGATCTTTCCTGGTCCCAGAACACAGATGCAATTATCAAGAAAGCACATCAGCGCCTCTACTTCCTGAGAAGATTACGGAGAGTCGGTCTGTCAAGGAGGACTCTCTCGAACATCTACAGGTGCACAGTAGAGAGCTTGCTGACCGGTTGCATCGTGGCTTAGTTCGGCAACTTGAGCGTCCAGGAGCGGAAAAGACTACAGAAAGTTGTGAACACTGCCCAGTCCATCATCGGCTCTGACCTTCCTTCCATCGAGGGGATCTATCGCAGTCGCTGCCTCAAAAAGGCTGCCAACATCATCAAGGACCACACCACCCTGGCCACACACACATCTCTCTGCTGCCATCGGGTAGAAGGTACAGGAGCCTGAAATCTGTAACGTCCAGGTTCAGGAACAGCTTCTTCCCCACAGCCATCAGGCTATTAAAGTCGCCAACAAACAGACTCTGAACTGTAACAGCCTATTGCACTTTATCTGTTTATTTATGTGTATATTGAACTGAACTGTTCTGTATTGTGTTTACAATATCCTGTTGTGCTGCAGCAAGCAGGAATGTCATTGTCCTATCTGGGACACATGACAATAAATAAACTCCCTTGACCTGTCCCACTTACGTGATTTTTTCGGCAACTGCCGGCACCCGTCATAGGTCGTTGCAGGTCTCTGAAAATGTTCAACGTGTTGAAAACCCAGCGGTGACCAGGAAGACGCTACGACTCTTTGGACGACTGAAGGGACGACTCACGAGCATACAGGCGACATGTCGCGGGGTGAAGCCTGTACGGTCGTGAGTAGTCGCCCAAAGAGTCGTACCTTATTCTGGTCACCGCTGGATTTTCAACATGTTGAACATTTTTCGGAGACCTGCAACGACCTATGACGGGTGCCGGCAGTTTGTGGGACAGGCCCATAGCAGCTCCAGAGCCCCAGGTTCGATCGGATGCGGTTTGGGTTAGTTTAGTTTAGAGGTACAGTGTGGAAACAGGTCCTTCAGTCCCCACCAACCAGCAGTCGCCCCGTACACTTGCACTACCCCACACACTAGGGACAATTGATAATTAGTTTTTACCCAACTCAATGAACCGACGAACCCGGAGTGTGGGAGGAAACCGGAGCACCCGGAGAAAACCCACGCGGGTCACGGGGAGAACGTGCAAACTCCGTACAGACAGCACCCGTAGTCAGGATCGAACCCGGGTCTCTGGCGCTGTGAGGCAGCAACTCAACAGGGAGAGATTTTGTTGGCCTCTATTTCAGGAATGCAACCTAAACAGTTGGTATTTCACACTGCGGGAACGAGGTGGTGCACTTTTGGAAGTCAAACTGGTGCCAGATTTTCAGTGAACGGTAGAGGAAGCAGATACAATTAAAGTATTCACAAGAGATTTGAACAGGTACATGGATAGGACATGTTAGAGGGACATGGGCAGGTGGGACCAGTGTAGATGGGACATGTTGGTCAGTGGGGGCATGTTGGGCCGAAGGGCCTGTTTTCATATAGTATCACTATGGACTCTGTGGACCCCCAGCAGGACCAAAAACAAGACCTGTCAAAGGGCGGATGAGCTCCTAGCGAGCCAACGGCCACCCACACTACAGTAGGAGTTGCGATCACTGAGGTACATGGCATTGTAAGGGATGATGATTAAAGCACACACACACCAGAATCCCATACTTCCAGCGGTGGAAGTCCACAGGAACTGGAGGACAGGGATGGTGGCGCAGCGGTAGAGTTGCTGCCTGACAGCAAAATGCAGCACCAGAGATCCGGGTTCGATCCCGACTACGGGTATCTGTCTGTACGGAGTTTGCACGTTCTCCCCTGCGTGGGTTTTCTCCGAGATCTTCGGTTTTCTCTCACACTCCAAAGACGTGCAGGTTTGTGGGTTGATTGGCTTGGTGTAAATGTAAATTGTCCAAGTTGGCGATATACAGAGTGCTGCCCTGCCGACTACAAAATTCAGAAGGTGCGTCCGTCACCGTTCCCGTCGGAAACCAGCACCACTGCTTCGCTAATGTTTTCAACAATGACAGTAGGTGGGACTAGTGTAGATGGGACATGTTGGTCGGCATGGACAAGTTGGGCCGAAGGGATCTGTGCTATGTGACTATGACTCCAGTTGGGGCTAGTATGGATAGGACACCTTGGTTGGGCCGAAGGGCCTGTGTCTGTGCTATGTGACTATGACTCCAGTTGGGGCTAGTATGGATAGGACACCTTGGTTGGGCCGAAGGGCCTGTGTCTGTGCTATGTGACTATGACTCCAGTTGGGGCTAGTGTGGATAGGGCACCTTGGTTGGGCCAAAGGGCCTGTGTCTGTGCTATGTGACTATGACTCCAGTTGGGGCTAGTGTGGATAGGGCACCTTGGTTGGGCCAAAGGGCCTGTGTCTGTGCTATGTGACTGTGGCTATTTTCCTTGATCTCCATACCATGTTCCATTGTAAAGCTCTTTCAAGTCTCTGTGGTGTTTATTCTTCTCGGCCTCTCTGCATCTCTGCTTTCTGCTCTGTAGTTCAATCTAGGTGTTGTATTTAAGATGATCTTGCTTTGTAGGATGCCGCTGCTTCTACCATGCCAGATATGTATGGTTACCATTTAGGATTTGGTCTGTGAGCAGCCTGTCCAAGACCTGTGGTAGTGGTGTTCGTTGTCACTGTAAACAGCCCCTGTCCCACTGTACGGGGTAATTCAAGAGTTCTCCCGAGTTTTCCTCTGAATCGAACTCGGAGAATGTCCGTAGGGGGCCGTGGACGTCCAGTAGCGACTCGTACGAGTAAAAAGCAACAAGATTTGTTTACTCGTGGACATTTTTCACAGTGTTGAAAAACCGTCACGGGTTTACCGGATTTCCCGTGTACCTACCGTTACTCGTACGGGCCGCTACGTGACATCCACGGACTCCTCTGGACCCGCTTCGGACATTCTCCGAGCTCGAATCAGGGGAGAACTCTTTGTTCAACTTGCAGCAGGATTACAAACGACAGAGAGGGCAGCGGTGCAGCGGGTAGAGCTGCTGCCTCAGTGCAGGATAGTGTAAAGGGCCTGTCCCACCAGCATGCAACTCCATGTGATGAGCGCGACCTAACGTGGTCGCTTGAGCCGTCCGGCGTCGCGGGGCCGGTCCCACTTCGATCGCCGGAGCCGTGCGGAATTGTGCGGAGTTCGTCCCGACATCGCGCGGGGCTCCGTAAAACTGACTATGTTCAAAAACTCCGCGCGGCAACGGCTTGGCGGCTCGCAGTCGCCTCGACGCATTACACACCGTCTCGATGTCGTGCCTCCGTGACCCTCTATGTGTGTGGCTCCGTGGCCCTCTGTGTGTGTGTGCGTCTGTGCCCCTCTCTGTGTGCCCCTCTCTGTCCTGGCGAACTTACCTTTAAGACTTCGCTCCAAGTTCGCCTCACTTTGCGCCGCGTTGCACCACTCACCCGACCTCCGCGCGGCCCTCGCTGCCGGTTTGGCCGCGCTTGCCGCATGCAGGCGCATGCTGGTGGGAACGGCCCTGTACAGGGGATCACCCGACCTCCGCGCGGCCCCCGCTTCTAGTTTGATCGCGTTCATCGCATAGAGTTGCATGCTTGTAGGACAGGCCCTTTAGCGTGCGGGTATCGCTGGTCGACCGATCGTGGACTCGATGGTCTGAAGCGCCTGTTTCTGCGCTGTACCTCTGAACCAAACAAACTGTAAAGGAAACTAAACTCTAAACATTCTCGTTTGTCATTGATCCAGGTGTCTTGTTCTTGCCCTCATTGGTAACCAGAGGGGGAAGAGAGAACGAGAGGAAGAAAAATAATCATTGCCTTACCAAACGCTCCTCAACACTTCCTTCCTTATGAGATCTCTCGGCTAGCGGTGCTAATTTACTGCTCCGTCTTGTTTATGCTTTAAGGCATAGAAATAACAGCAGATGTAAGAAATATTTGTGGCATCGTGCAGGCAAATAGCAATAACCCAAGGCTTGTTCAAAGTTTAACACAGATTAATGTACGTTAATTATATTTCATATTATTAAGTGTCTTGCCCTCGAATTTCGCACACGGCGTAATTGTTTTTTCTCCGATCTTGCTTCTTCACGCTACCTGCTGAGGGTGTTCACACAGAGAACGTGTACCCATCGCGCCACTAGCGATAGCTGGGATGTCACGGACAAACGCAGTGCCCAAGGAGCCACAGACGCAAGGAAAGGCAGGTGCTGGTTTACCAAATGAGACACAAAGCCCTTCTTCAGACTGATTATGTCGTGACCAATTCTTCCCTTCCCTCCCGCTCCACTCCTTCCCCGGGTACTTTCCCTTGCAACCGCAAGAGATGCTACACTTGTCCCTTCACCTCTCCCATCCACTCCTTTCAGGGACCCAAGCAGTCCTTCCAGGTCCGACAGAGGTTCACCTGCACCTCCTCCAACCTCATCTACTGCATCCGTTGCTCCAGATGCCAGCTGATCTACATCGGTGAGATCAAGCGGAGGCTGGGCGATTGTTTCGCCGAACACCTCCGCTCGGTCCGCAATAACCAACCCGACCTCCCGGTGGCTCAGCACTTCAACTCCCCCTCCCATTCCGTATCCGACCTCTCGGTCCTGGGCCTCCTCCACGGCCAGAGTGAGCAACACCGCAAGTTGGAGGAACAGCACCTCATATTCCGCTTGGGGAGTCTGCATCCTCTGGGCTGAAACATTGAATTTTCTCAATTCTGTTAACCCAGGCTGCCTCCTCCCCTTCCCACCTCTCCCTCAGCCCTCGGGCCCTGGCATTCCCTCTCTCTCTATCTCTCCCCCACCCAAGTCGCACTAGCTTCTCATTTTCACACCACAAACAGCTTACAACGGCCTGTTTCCTTTATCATCGATACTTTTTTGGCATATCTTTCACTCATTGTTCCTTATCTCTCCACATCACCGTCTATATCTCTCGTTTCCCTGATCCCTGACCAGTCTGAAGAAGGGTCTCAACCCGAAACGTCGCCTATCTCCTTCGCTCCTTAGATGCTGCTGCACCCGCTGAGTTTCTCCAGCTTTTTGTGTAACCCTATGTCGTGACCATATCAGGCACCATCTACACTGCGCTTTTCCACCACTTTGCTTCCATCGAGTTCCCATTGATTTTTGGAACCCATTCATTCTCTGCTGCGATGCTTTTGAGCAGAGTTTTATATCCCCTCTGCCTTCAACACTCATTTTATTCATGATTTATCTGCTTAATAACATTACTGAGCATTGTCTGGTCAATCAGTTCACACCACAGCTCATTCTGCTGGTTGGTGGACATTCTGGACAGCTTCAAACTTCAGACTTTGTAGCACGGACACAGGCTCTCCGGCCCACCGAGTCCGCGCGGACCAGCGATCACCCCACACACTAGCTCTATCCCACATACCAGCAACAATTTACAACTTGGCTGAGGCCAATTAACCTACAACCCTGCACATACTTGGAAACCTAGTGAGGCCACACCTGGAGTATTGTGAGTAGTTCTGGCCCCCTAATTTAAGGAAGGACATTCTTGCTATTGAGGGAGTGCAGCGTAGGTTTACAAGGTTAATCCCCGGGATGGCGGGACTGTCATATGCTGAGAGAATGGAGCAACTGGGCTTGTGCATTCTGGAGTTTAGAAGGATGAGAGGGGATCTCATTGAAACATATAAGATTGTTAAGGGTATGGACACGCTGGAGTATAGGATACTCCAGGTATCTCACCAGGGCCCTGTACAACTGCAGAAAGACCTCTTTGCTCCGATACTCAACTCCTCTTGTTATGAAGGCCAACATGCCATTCGCTTTCTTCACTGCCTGCTGCACCTGCATGCTTACTTTCACTGTCTGATGAACAAGGACCCACAGATCCCGTTGTACTTCTTGTGGAGAACATGGATAGGTGACATTTCACAGAGCGCTGGAGTAACTCAGCGGGCCAGGCAGCATCTGTGGAGAACATGGATAGGTGACGTTTCACAGAGTGCTGGAGTAACTCAGCGGGTCAGGCAGCATCTGTGGAGAACATGGATAGGTGACGTTTCACAGAGTGCTGGAGTAACTCAGCGGGTCAGGCAGCATCTGTGGAGAGAAGGAATAGGTGACGTTTCCCAACTTGACACCATTTAGATGATAATCTGCCTTCCTGTTTTTGCCACCAAAGTCGATAACCTCACATTTATCCACATTAAACTTCATCTGCCATGCATCTGCCCACTCCTCCAACCTGTCCAAACCACCCTGCATCCTCAGAGCATCCACCTGGAGTATTGTGTGCAGTTTTGGTCCCCTAATTTGCAGAAGGACATTCTTGCTCTTGAGGGAGTGCAGCGTAGGTTTACAAGGTTAATTCCCGGGATGGTGGGACTGTCATATGCTGAGAGAATGGAGCGGCTTGTACACTCTGGAGTTTAGAAGGATGAGAGGGGATCTTATTTAAACAGGGCAGAGGCAGGAATCATGTTCCCGATGTTGGGGGAGTCCAGAACCAGGGGTCACAGTTGAAGAATATGGAATAATTAGAATGGAGACGCGGAAACACTTTTTCTCACAGAAAGTTTAGAAGGATGAGAGGAGATCTTCTCCGTAGATGCTGCCTGTCCTGCTGAGTTTCTCCTGCAATATTTGTCTACCTTGGAAGGTTCCAGCATCTGCGGCTCTTTCTTAAACACATGGTCACGACACGGTAAAAACGAAGTCCTTCAAAAACCCACCAGTCAATAGACAACTGTAGTTTGAAGTCTGAAGAAGGGTCTCGACCTGAAACGTCACCCATTCATCCTATCCAGAGATGTTGCCTGTCCCGCTGAGTTACTCCAGCTTTTTGTGTCTAACTTCATCTGTAGTTTAGTTTATTGTCACGTGCACCGAGGTACAGGGAAAAGCTTTTCTTGCGTGCTAACCAGTCAGCGGAAAGACAATACATGATTACAATCGAGCCGTCCATGGTAAAGGAATAACGTTTACCCATCACAGTGAGAGACGTTGATTCCACTGTGGTGAATGTTTATGTTTAACGCCGTCGTGTATCGTGTTCTTTTTATTCGTGTGGCTGCACGGAAACTCAAGTTTCACTGCACCAACTGGTGCATGTGACAATAAATAAGAACTTGAACTTCAACTTGAACGACAGTTGACAATAATGTACCGTTGAACTACCTAATGGTTGAGAGGGAAAGAGAAGAGTTAATGTTTCCAGCCAGTGATTCTTCATCAACGCTACCCCCATTACCGTGTCTCTGCTATCTTCAGCATCCTGCAAAGTTTTTAATTCCACCGCTCCACTCTTTCCCGTAAAAATAGCCGTGTGTTCAATTAATTCCTGACACGTTCAGTATTCCACTTGTCGGCAAGGTTCCTAATTGTGCTCTTGGCTCACGTTGCGATGGTTTCAATCGGGTTACTTTAGTTTCGAGACACAGCGCGGAAACAGGCCCTTCGGCCCACCGGATCCGCGCCGACCAGCGATCCCCGCGCACTTTAGTTCAGTGCAGTTCAGTTTATTGTCACGTGTACCGAGGTACAGTGAAAAGCCTTAGTTGCGTGCTAACCAGTCAGCGGAAAGACAACACATTTTTGATTTGATTTGATTTTATTATTTGTCATTCGAACCTCAGAGAGGCTCGAACGAAACTCCGTTTCTACATGCCATACATAAATCATAAAAAAATACACAGACAATTCAATTCACACAAACATCCATCACAGTGAATCTCATCCTCACTGTGATGGAAGGCAAAGTCTTCTCTCTCCCCCGCACCATCTCACTCCCGAGGTCGAAGCTGCAGGCGGGCGGTGTTAAGTTCCACAGCCTTTGAGGTAGCGCCGGGCGATGTACGGCCCCGCTCTATGCCCAAAGGTCACAGTTGGAGCCCCCATGAAAGCCGCGCCGGGCGATGTACGGCCCCGCTCCGGGTCGCTCCAACCCCGCGACACAAGCTGGAGATGTTGTGTTGCGGGAGCTCCGGAGAGCGGTCTCCCACCAGGACCCGCGAGCTCCCGATAGTCCACCGGTCTGCAGCTGGAGCTGAAGCTCCAGAGTCGGGCCGCAGCGGCGAGCCACCACCGCTCCCCACGCTCCGAGGCCAGCCAGCCCCATGACGGTGAGTCCGCAGCTCCGTGAATGGAGAACCCAGGTCGTCTCGGTCGGAGGCCGCTCCACGGTGCTAGGCCCCAACAACAACGGAGACCCGACAGGGAAAAAGTCGGGTCTCCCGTGCAGGGAAGAGATTTAAAAGTTTCCCCCTCTTCCCCCCCCCCCCCCCCCCCCCACATATACACAGTTACAAACAATACAAAATAAAACACGAACAACTACATTTAACTAGACAAAAAATAAAAAAAAGACAGACAGGCTGTAGGGGCCGCTGCAACGTGAGTCGCGCCCGCCCACTTATTTACAAAAGTGGGCGGGTGCGACTCATGATTACAAACACATGATTACAATCGAGCCATCCACAGTGTACAGATACAGGGAATAAAATTTAGTGCAAAATAAAGTCTTTATCACAGTGTATCACTGTGTATTTCTTTAAGGAGAAACTTATTTAAGAATAAGGAGTAAGCCATTTAGAACGGAGACAAAGAAACACTTTTTCTCACAGAGAGTTGTGAGTCTGTGGAATTCTCTGCCTCAGAGGGTGGTGGAGGCCGGTTCTCTGGATACTTTCAAGAGAGAGCTAGATAGGGCTCTTAAAAATAGCGGAGTCAGGGGATATGGGGAGAAGGCAGGAACGGGGTACTGATTGGGGATGATCAGCCATGATCACATTGAATGGTGGTGCTGGCTCGAAGGGCTGAATGGCCCACTCCTGCACCTATTGTCCATTGTCTGTTAAAGTCCAGTGAAGTCCGATCAAGGATAGTCTGTCCCAGGGTCACCAATGAGGTAGATAGTAGTTCAGGACTGCTCTCTGGTTGTGGTAGGATGGTTCAGTTGCCTGATAACAGCTGGGAAGAAACTGTCCCTGAATCTGGAGGTGTGCGTTTTCACACTTCTGTACCTCTTGCCTGATGGGAGAGGGGAGAAGAGGGAGTGGCCGGGGTGAGCCTTGCCAATGCTGCATCCCGTAAACTAAACTAAGGTCTTGGTTCTTGGTTTCTTGGTCCTCCAAAAATATTCCAAATGGAATTTAAACTGGAGGTGGCAGAGGGTGGACTTAAGGGCCTGTCCCACTTTCACGACCTCATTCACGACCTGTTTTACTCGTGGACATTTTTCATCAGGCTAGAAAAACACCCCGACCTATCTGATGCCACGAGTAATCTGAGGAAAGACATTCTTGCCATAGAGGGAGTACAGAGAAGGTTCACCAGACTGATTCCTGGGATGGCAGGACTTCCATATGAGGAAAGACTGGATAGACTCGGCTTGTACTCGCTGGAATTTTGGAGATTGATGGGGGATCTTATAGAGACTTACAAAATTCTTAAGAGGTTGGACAGGCTAGATGCAGGAAGATTGTTCCCGATGTTGGGGAACTCCAGAACAAGGGGTCACAGTTTAAGGATAAGGTGGAAGTCTTTTAGGACCGAGATGAGAAGATCTTTTTTCACACAGAGTGGTGAGTCTGTGGAATTCGCTGCCACAGAGGGTAGTTGAGGCCAGTTCATTGGCTATATTTAAGAGGGAGCTAGATGTGGCCCTTGTGGCTAAGGGGATCAGAGGGTATGGAGAGAAGGCAGGTACGGGATACTGAGTTGGATGATCAGTCATGATAATATTGAATGGCGGTGCAGGCTTGAAGGGCCGAATGGCCTACTCCTGCACCTATTTTCTATGATTCTATGAGTACCTACTACTAGCATCACGGACTCCTACGTCCTACGTATGACCTCATACGACCTCGTGACGACCATGCTGCGAGTATGAGTCAACGGCAAACTCGGCAGAGATTGTGAATTAGGTTCTTGGTTGGTTTTTGGTTACTTGGTCCTCCAAAATATCCCAACTGGAATTTAAACTGGAGGTGGTGAAGGGAGGGGTTTAGCCAGAGAGGGTTATTGGGAAGAAAGTGCCACTTTAAATTTAGTTGCATCTGGCTGGGCAACCGTGGCTTGGTGGAGATTATTCCGTGCTTTAATAGTGCGTGGAAAGAACGAATTGCTGTACACATCTGTCTTTGAGGCTGGGACCACAAATTGGATCGAATGCCCTCGTCTGCTCCTAATGAAAGTGTCATGAAAGTGGGACAGGCCCTTTAACCAGAAAAGGTTCTTGGAGAGGAAGAGAATGTAGTTGGGTAACTATGGTAGGCTGAAGACTGTTCCATGCACTAACTGTACGGGGGAAGAATGAATTGATGTCCACATCTGTCTTGATCGCTGGTATCTCAAATTGGATTGCATCTTCCAACCTGCCACATTGCAGCCTTGTGCTTTTTCTCTGTAGCTGTTGCGCTATATTGCTCTTCACTCTACCTGTTGTGTTTGGCATGATTGTAGTCCTAAGTAGTATTGTCTAATTGAACGAGATAGCACGCCAACTATTGTGCAATTTAATTAAATCGCACAATATTTAATTGTGCTCTTTAAATATGGCACATTATGCTATTTAAATATAAATATCACTAAAAGCTTTTCATTGTATGTTAGTACACATGATGTTTAACAAGCAACTGCAGATGCTGGAAAAATCGAAGGTGGATAAAAATGCTGGAGAAACTCAGCGGGTGAGGCAGCATCTGTGGAGCGAAGGAATAGGTGACGTTTCGGGTCGAGAGGCTTGCTCCACAGACGCTCCAATTATAGTAGCGTTCTAAACCTTTCCTGCCCATGTCTATGTCCTTCTGTCTTTTAATAAACGTTTTAATCCACTACGAAATCTTGCTGGGTCAATATAATGGGCACAAACTGCTGGAGTAACTCATAGAGAGTCATAGAGTGATACAGTGTGGAAACAGGCCCTTCAGCCCAACTTGCCCACACAGCCCAACATGTCCCATATACAGTGTTAAAGAAGGAACTGCAGATGCCGGAGAATCGAGGGTTACACAAAAAGCTGGAGAAACTCAGCAGGTGCAGCAGCATCTAGGGAGCGAAGGAGATAGGCGACGTTTCAGGTCGAGACCCTTCTTCGATGTCCAATATACACCAGTCCCACCAGACTGTGTTGGCCCGTTTCCCTCCAAACGTGTCCTATCCAAGTACCTGTCTAATTGATTCTTAAACGTTGCGATAGTCCCAGCCTCAACTACCTCCTCCAGCAGCTCGTTCCATACACCCACCAGCCTTTGTGTGAAAACGTTACCCCTCAGATTCCCATTAAATCTTTCCCTCCCTCACCCTAAACCTATGTCCTCTGGCCCTCCAAGTTGAGAGATACAGCATTGGAACTGGACAATCGTCCCACCGAGTCCATGCTGACTGATGATCACCCGTTCACACACTAGTTATCCCACGCTCTCATCCACTCCCGACACACTGGGGGGCAATTCACAGAGGGCCAATCAACCTACAAACCCGCACGTCTTTGGAGAACGTGCAAACTCCGTGCAGGCAGCACCCGAGGTCAGGGTCGAACACGGGTCTCTGGCGCTGTGCGGCAGCAGCACTACCTGCTGCTCCACCGTGCTGCCCTGGGAAATGGGAGAGGGATAAACAGGCTTAAAACCTCAGATAAATGATCTTCCATGGAAGGCCTGAAGGGCCCTGTCCCACTTGGGCGACATCTTGGGCGACAGCCTGACGCGGGGTGACTCCCTGCTGCCCCTGGATCTTGGAATGTTCAAAACCTTCAGGTGACATCGGGGCGTCTCATTGTGTCGTACACCCTGTCACACGCTGACATGCGCTGTCCTGCGGGTGACGCCCACACGGTCCACACCTGCGACTCTGCTGTTCTAGATCTTAAGGGCCTGTCCCACCAGCATGCAACTCCATGTGATGAGCGCGACCTAACGTGGTCGCTTGAGCCGTCCGGCGTCGCGGGGTCGGTCCCACTTCTATCGCCGGAGCCGTGCGGAATTGTGCGGAGTTCGTCCCAACATCACACGGGGCTCCGAAAAACTCACTATGTTCAAAAATTCCGCATGGCAACGGCTTGTCGGCTCGCAGTCGCCTCGACGCATTACACACCGCCTCGACGTCGTGCCTCCGTGACCCTCTCTGTAGGTGCCTCCATGACCCTCTCCGTGTGTGGCTCCGTGCCCCTCTGTGTGTGTGCCTCTGTGCCCCTCTCTGTGTGCCCCTCTCTGTCCTGGCGAACTTACCTTAAGACTTCGCTCCAAGTTCGCCTCACTTTGCGCCGCGTTGCACCACTCACCCGACCTCCGCGCGGCCCTCGCTGCCGGTTTGGTCGCGCTTGCCGCGTGCAGGCGCATGCTGGTGGAACGGCCCTGTACAGGGGATCACCCGACCTCCGCGCAGCCCCCGCTTCTAGTTTGATCGCGCTCATCGCTTGGAGTCGGATGCTGGTGGGACAGGCCCTTAATGATGCACACACGCAACTTGGCACGAGGTGAGAATGACTAGCGAGGGTAGTCCTCATTGCTGTTGTCATCACAGAGATCGGCACACATGCAAATGCATCGCAGTTTAAACAGACCCTCAATAACTCGTGGGGGGGGGGGGGGGGGTCTGAGCAGTCCACTAGAACGGACACAAGCTTGCTTGCTGACAATGAAGCCGGGGGAGAATGCTTAGAAGCGGCGATCTCGCGGACTGTGACTGGACGCGGATTGCGTCAAGGTTATTGGCCTTGACATGTCCAGGGGAAATGTCCCTGAGTGTAGAGTGAGATGGACAGAATTTACAACAGGCGGACATTGAAAGCAGAACGATATCTGCAGCAGAGATCCAACTGGGAGAACGGTAGCTTAGCCGGATACTGCTGGGGCAAAACAGAGACCTCGCAGAGAGCGACTCACTTTAAAACCCCAAGCAGCGGGCAAACTGACAAGGAAGCAGGTGTTCGTTTCCAATGTGATTATTATACTTCGATGTAGTGTGAAGGCCGAGTGTCGTTGCTCGACGTGTCAGTGGCGCAGAGTCGTACAACTTGACGGGTTTTAGGGCGTTGGCAGTCGCTGAAATCATCGCAAAGTGGGACAGGCCCTTGAGTCGAGTTTTAGTTTAGCTTATTGTCACGTGTACCGAGATACAGTGAAAAGCTTTTGTCAAAACTCAAAGTCAAACAAACTTTATTGTCATTTAGAAATACATCGATATATGCAGTTCCAAACGAAATTCTGTTGCATTTGGCTCCCTGTGCAACACGATAATTAACAGAAGGATAAACATGGATAAAAGGATAACTAGACAATGGTGGCAGCCCATTACACGGCATTCAGGAGTCTGATGGCTCGTGGGAAGAAGCTGTTGCAGAACCTTGATGTTCTGCTCCTTATGCTACGATATCTTTTGCCCGAGGGCAGCAGAGTGAACAGTCCGTGATGGAGATGTGTGGGGTCTTTTATAATACTGCTGGCCTTAGACACGCAACGTTTGGTCGCAATATCCCCGATTGAGGGGAGAGAAGTCCCGATGATTTTTTCCGCTGTCCTCACCACTCTCTGCACGGACTTCCAGTCGGAGGCTTTACAGTCCCCAAACCAGACAGAGATACAGCTGGTCAAAATACTCTCTATGGTGCCCCTGTAGAAAGTGATGAGGATGGGATGGGGGCGGTGAGCTCTTGTCGTGTGCTAACCAGTCAGCGGAAAGACAATATTTGATTACAATCGAGCCGTTCACAGTGTACAGATACATGATAAAGAGAATAATGTTTGGTGCAAGATAAGGTCTGATTAAAGATAGTCGGAGCAGTTCCAACTGCTCTCTGGTTGTGGTAGGATGGTTCAGTTGCCTGATAACAGCTGGGAAGAAACTGTCCCTGAATCTGGAGGTGTGGGTTTTCACACTTCTGTACCTCCTGCCCGATGGGAGAGGGGAGAAGAGGGAGTGGCCGGGGTGCGACTGGTCCTTGATGATGCTGCTGGCCTTGCCGAGGCAGCGTGAGGTGTAGATGGAGTCGATGGAAGGGAGGTTGGTTTGTGTGACGGTCTGGGCTGCGTCCACAATTCGCTGTAATTTCTTGCGGTCTTGGATGGAGCTGTTCCCAAACCGCGCCGCGTGATGCATCCCGATAAAATGCTTTCCACGCATAACCGTGTTACCTCTGCCCCTGAACCCTTTCTCCATTTTGCTAACAAGGACATTGTGAAAGATCCATTAAGCTACAAATACATTAAGTATTCATACGATAATATTACACTCATTTCCTGGATCTTAGAAACAAAGAATTGCTTTTTCCTTAATTAACTACTGAAATATTCACTATCGAAAGAGCAAATCTCTGAGTCAGTAACGTACTATTGTCGCATTTAGTGTCGTGGCCACAGAGTGATACAGCGTGGAAACAGGCCCTTCGGCCCAACTTGCCCACACCGGCCAACATGTCCCATCTACACTAGTCCCACCTGCCTGCATTTGGTCCATATACCCCAAAACCTGTCCTATCCATGTACCTGTCTAACTGTTTCTTAAACGTTGGGATAGTCCCAGTTCCACCTGACTGATATTTATCTTCAGTTTAGTTTAGAGGTACAGCGTGGAAGCAGGCCCTTCGGCCCATCGGGTCCGTGCCGACCAGCGATCCCCGCACACTAACACAACCTAGGGACAATTTTACATTTACCAAGCCAATAAACCGACTAAACCTGCACGTCTCTGGAGCGCGGGAGAAAACGGAAGATCTCAGAGAAAACCCACGCAGGTCACGGGGGGGGAACGTGCGAACTCCGTACAGACAGCACCCGTAGTCGGGAATGAACCCGGGTCTCCGGCGCTGCATGCGCTGCAAGACAGGAACTCTACCGCTGCGCCACCGTGACCGCCCGTGGCGTGTCTGTTGGCGAAGAACACTGAACACAGATTGTGCGCTCATTATCAAGTTGCTATTTATGGGAGGTTGGTGGGGAATAATAGGCTCCTGTGGCTTCCAAATTACATCAGCGACACGACTTCTGGAGATTCGCCAGAAGCGGCAAAGCATCTCTGGACCTGAGCTTGTAGTCAGCTCACACAAGTGCTCACACAAGTTTATCCTCGTTCCTACCGTAAAATAACAACACTTCCAAAATTAAGTTCAGTTCAGTTTATTGTCACGAGTACCGAGGTACAGTGAAAAGCTTTTGTTGCGTGCTAACCAGTCAGCGGAAAGTCTATGCATGTTTACAATCGAACCGTCCACAGTGAACAGATACAGGATAAGGGAATAATGTTTAGTGCAAGGTAAAGCCAGCAAAGTCCGATCAAAGATAGTCCGAGGGTCACCAATGAGGTAGATAGTAGTTCAGCGCTGCTCTCTGTTTGTGGTAGGATGGTTCAGTTGCCTGATAAGAGAGAGCTAGATAGGGCTCTTAAAGATAGCGGAGTCAGGGGATATGGGGTGAAGGCAGGAACGGGGTACTGATTGGGGATGATCAGCCGTGATCACATTGAATGGCGGTGCTGGCTCAAAGGGCCGAATGGCCTACTCGTGCGTCTATTGTCTATTGTCTATAACAGCTGGGAAGAAACGGTCCCTGAATCCGGAGATGTGCATTTTCACACTTCGATATCTCTTGCCGGAAGTTGGAAGTTTGTTCTGAAACTTAAGGGATGTAATGCTGAGGCTCGATAAGGCGCTGGTCAGACTGAACTTGGAATATTGAGAGCTGTTTGGGCCCCATATCTGAGGAAGGATGTGCCGGCTCTGGAGAGGGTCCAGAGGAGATTTACAAGAACGATCCCAGGAATGAGTGGGTTAACGTACGATGAGCGTTTGTCGGCGCTGGGCCTGCACTCGCTGGGGTTTAGAAGGTTGAGGATGAGCCTCATTGAAACTCACCAAATAGTGAAAGGCCTGGATAGAGTGGATGTGGAGAGGATGTTTCCACTATTGGGAGAGTCTCGGACTAGAGGTCACAGCCTCAGAATTAAAGGACTTACCTTTTGAACTGAGATGAGGAGGAATTTAGTGTAAGGTTCTTAGAATAAAGGGGAGGTCATTTAAGACTGAGGTGAGAAACAACTTTTTTACCCAGAGAGTTGTGAATTTGTGGAATTCCCTGCCACTGAGGGCAGTGGAGGCCAAATCACTAGATGGATTTAAGAGAGAGTTAGATAGAGCTCTAGGGGCTAGTGGAGTCAAGGGATATGGGGAGAAGGCAGGCACGGGTTATTGATAGGGGATGATCAGCCATGATCACAATGACTGGCGGTGCTGGCTCGAAGGGCCGAATGGCCTCCTCCTGCACCTATTTTCTATGTTTCGATGTTTCTAATTTCTTCAGTCAGAGGCTGGTGAATCTGTGGAATTCATTGCCACAGACGGCTGTGGAGGCCAAGTCAGTGGATATTTTTAAGGCGGAAATTGACAAATTCTTGATTAGTACGTGTGTCCGGGGTTATGATAATGTTTAGTGCAAGGTAAAGCCAGCAAAGTCCAATCAAAGATAGTTCGAGGATCACCAGTGAGGTAGGTAGTAGTTCTGGACTTAAAACTCTTTAGATTCTGGAGTAGTTCCTGAGGATTGGCGGGTAGCAAACGTAACCCCTCTTTTTAAGAAGGGGGGGAGAGAGAAAACGGGGAATTACAGACCAGTTAGTCTAACATCGGTAGTGGGGAAACTGCTAGAGTCAGTTATTAAAGATGGGATAGCAGCACATTTGGAAAGTGGTGAAATCATTGGACAAAGTCAGCATGGATTTACGAAAGGTAAATCATGTCTGACAAATCTTGTGGAATTTTTCGAGGATGTAACTAGTAGCGTGGATAGGGGAGAACCAGTGGATGTGGTGTATCTGGACTTCCAGAAGGCTTTCGACAAGGTCCCACATAAGCGATTAGTATATAAACTTAAAGCATATGGCATTGGGGGTTCAGTATTGATGTGGATAGAGAACTGGCTGGCAAACAGGAAGCAAAGAGTAGGAGTAAACGGGTCGTTTTCACAATGGCAGGCAGTGACTAGTGGGGTACCGCAAGGCTCAGTGCTGGGACCCCAGCTATTTACAATATACATTAATGATCTGGATGAGGGAATTGAAGGCAATATCTCCAAGTTTGCGGATGACACTAAGCTGGGGGGCAGTGTTAGCTGTGAGGAGGATGCTAGGAAAATGCAAGGTGACTTGGATAGGCTGGGTGAGTGGGCAAATGTTTGACAGATGCAGTATAATGTGGATAAATGTGAGGTTATCCACTTTGGTGGCAAAAATAGGAAAGCAGACTATTATCTAAATGGTGACCGATTAGGAAAAGGGGAGATGCAGCGCGACCTGGGTGTCATGGTACACCAGTCATTGAAAGTAGGCATGCAGGTGCAGCAGGCAGTGAAGAAAGCGAATGGTATGTTAGCTTTCATAGCAAAAGGATTTGAGTATAGGAGCAGGGAGGTTCTACTTCAGTTGTATAGGGTCTTGGTGAGACCACACCTGGAGTATTGCGTACAGTTCTGGTCTCCAAATCTGAGGAAGGACATCATTGCCATAGAGGGAGTGCAGAGAAGATTCACCAGACTGATTCCTGGGATGTCAGGACTGTCTTATGAACAAAGACTGGATAGACTCGGTTTGTACTCTCTAGAATTTAGGAGATTGAGAGGGGATCTTATAGAAACTTACAAAATTCTTAAGGGCTTGGACAGGCTAGATGCAGGAAGATTGTTCCCGATGTTGGGGAGGTCCAGGATTAAGGATAAGGATTAAGGAGGTCACAGCTTAAGGATAAGGGGGAAATCCTTTTAGGACCGAGATGAGAAGGACTTTTTTCACACAGACTGGTGGGTCTCTGGAACTCTCTGCCACAGAGGGTAGTTGAGGCCAACTCATTGGCTATATTTAAGAGGGAGTTAGATGTCTCCCTTGTGGCTAAGGGGATCAGAGGGTATGGAGAGAAGGCAGGTACGGGATACTGAGTTGGATGATCAGCCATGATCATATTGAATGGCGGTGCAGGCTCGAAGGGCCGAATGGCCTACTCCTGCACCTAATTTCTATGTTTCTATGTTTCTATGAAAGTCTTAAGTAATGGTAGTGTATCTGGTATGTAGCCAATTTGCAAAGCAAAAATTGTAATATGCTGTTAGAAGATACGCCACCGGTCTGAAGAAGGGTCTCGACCCGAAACGTCACCTAATCCTTCTCTCCATAGATGCTGCCTCACCCGCTGAGTTCCTCCAGCAGTTTTGTCTACCTGCCAATATAAACATCATTACTAGAAATATAATTGAGGTATGATGCAAATTGATTTGGATATTATGATCTATCCTGCAGAGCAATTGAAAGAGTGAGTCCATAACCTCACAGCATCTAACTTGCTAATTTAGTTTCAAAGTGGTGCCTAGCGATATGTGTTTCTGCCTAAAGAAAGTTAAAGCCCTGTCCCACTGTACGAGTTCATTCAAAAGAGCTTTCCCGAGTTAAAAAAAATCGAACTCGCAGTAAGCACGTGGAATGTACGTAGCGGGTACGTCGGAGCTCGGGGACGTCTCTTAGCGGCTCGTAACGCTAACGGCAGGTACTCGGGAAACGCGGTAAGCTCGGGAAGACTCGTGAAGATTTTTCAACATGTTGAAAATGTCCACGAGAGCCCCGAGTACCGACGAGCGGCCATTACCGTAAATCTCCGAGTTCGAATCAGGGCAAACTCGGGAGAGCTCTTGAATGAACTCGTACAGTGGGACAGGGCTTTTAGCATTTATTCTTCTCTCGTTGCCAATTTCAATGTTCAGAAACATTGTTGCAGGAATTATAAGGTCCTAACGTACGAGCGAAAAGATGTTGTCAATCTGGAATGCAACCTTCCCTCCATTGATGAACTGTACACTGCAAGGGCCAGGAAGCGAGCGGGCAAGATCATCTCTGACCCCTCTCACCCTGGCCACAAACTCTTTGAATCACTTCACTCTGGAAGGCGACTCCGGACTGTCAAAGCTGCCAC
This sequence comes from Raja brachyura, assembly GCA_963514005.1. The sequence goes on along the minus strand of OY740783.1, from coordinate 2,551,573 downwards.
AGCCAGACATAAAAACAGCTTTATTCCATGAGTGTACACAAAAGGCTGGAGAAACTCAGCGGGTGCAGCAGCATCTAAGGAACGAAGGAGACCCCCTTTATTCCATCAGTAGTAGCTCTACTCAATAACCAAAAATCTGTAGCCTCCTTTTGCTCTGGTATTTCATTTAATTCACATGTTTAGTCGATAATGTTTTATTATTAATGTTTAATGTTTTATGAGTCATTCCTAACTGCCACTGTATGTCGTGTTGTCACTTGCGGGAGGAGCACCAAGGCAAATTCCTTGTATGTGAACATACTTGGCCAATAAACGTATTCAAGTCAAGTCAAAGGGTGCAGAGAAGATTTACGAGGATATTGCCAGGACCTGAGGGCCTGAGCTACAGGGAGAGGTTGAGCAGGCTGGGACTCTATTCCTTGGAGCGCAGGAGGATGAGGGGTGATCTTATAGAGGTGTACAAAATAATGAGAGGAATACATCGGGTAGATGCACAGAGTCTCTTGCCCAGGTAGTAAGACTGTCATTGTTCTATCTGGGATATTTGACAATAAAACACTTTCTACAATCTCTTGAGTTTCAACAGTAGCTTCTTCCCATTGGGCTCTCGAACATTTAGATGCCTCTGACCTGCTGAGTTACTCCAGCAATTTGCATCTTTCGTTGTATCAAAGACGTGTCCCTGTCCCATCCCGGTCATTCCTTCTTCTCCCCGCTCCCGTCCGGCAGAAGGTACAGAAGCTTGAAAGCACGCGCGCGCCACCAGACTCAGGAACAGCTTCTTCCCCTCTGTTATCAGGATTCTGAACGGCCCTTCCATAAGCTAGGGTACTGTCCCATTCACCTCGACCCCATTGCGGACATTGGACTTTGTCTGTGGAACTGATGCGCTACAATGCTGAGAACTATATTCTGCACTCTGTATCTTCCCCTTTGCTCTACCTGTTGGACTGGAGTTTGACTACGTTGTACTCAAGTGTAGTATTATCAGGGTAAGGTTTAGGTTTGCTATTGTCACATGCATCGAGGTACAGTGAACAGCTTTATTATCTGGTAGCATGCTAGCACGGCTGTAGATTTAACCCGAGCATCTGCTCATAGCAGTTTCGATCCTGACAACGGTTGCCGTCTGTACGGAGTTTGCACGTTCTCTCCGTGACCTGCGAGCCTTTCTCCGGGTGCTCCGGTTTCCTCCCACACTCCAAAGAAGTACCGGTTGGTAGGTTAATTGACATAGAAAAACATAGAAAAAAATGCAGGAGGAGGCCATTCAGCCATTCGAGCCAGCACCGTCATTCATTGTGATCATGGCTGATCGTCCCCAATCAATAGGTCTTTATTCTTTGGAGCGCAGAAGGTTAAGGGGGGACTTGATTGAGGTCTTTAAAATGGTGAAAGGGATTGACAGAGTTGACGTGGACAAGCTTTTCCCATTGAGGGTAGGGAAGATTCAAACAAGAGGGCATGACATGAGAATTAAGGGACAGAAGTTTAGGGGTAACATGAGGGGGAACTTCTTTACTCAGAGAGTGGTGGCTGTGTGGAATGATCTTCCAGCAGAAGTGGTGGAGGTAGGATCGATTGTAACATTTAAAAGTAAAGTGGATAGGTATATGGACGGGAAGGGAATGGAGGGGTATGGTCTGAGTGCAGGTAGATGGGACTAGGGGAAAATAAATGGTCGGCACGGACTAGAAGGGCCGAGAAGGCCTGTTTCCGTGCTGTAATTGTTATATGGTTATATGGTTATATGGTTAATAACCCGTGCCTGCCTTCTCCCCATATCCCTTGACTCCACTAGCCCCTAGAGCTCTATCTAACTCTCTCTTAAATCCATCCAGTGACTTGGCCTCTACTGCCCTCTGTGGCAGGGAATTCCACAAATTCACAACTCTCTGGGTGAAAACATTTTTTGGCTTGGTATGAATGTAAATTGTTCCCAGTGAGTGTCTTTTCCGTGGATTGTCACCCTGTCGTGGTGGAGAAGCTCGTGTGGACCTGAGATCCTGAGAGCGATGCTGTCTGGAGCGATGCTCCTGGTAGGGCCACCGATGGCGGTAAGGACGAGGGAGAGGTCTCTGGAAAAGAGCGATCCGACCAAGACCTCAACGGTGGAATAGGCGGAGGACGATGGCTGACCTTAGTGGAGCGTCACAACGGCTGGGAAGGCGGATGAAGGCTGCGGCAGAAAAGGGTCTCCGGTCGTCTTGGACTCCATGGCACTGGATCCTGACCCAGATCTGTCAAGGACCCCACGTGGGGTGGCTGTCTGTGCACCAGTCTCCCCACGTTAAACAAAGTCACGCACAGGCGTCCTCCATATAGGGAATAGCGCCCCCTGGAGACAGATACCCATGGTCAGCCACGACCGAAGGGGGCCTGAGAAGTGTCGGGTAATGTTAATGTGCGGGGATCGCTGTTCGGCGCGGAGTTGGCGGCTAAAAGGGTTTGTTTGTGTGCTGTATCTCTAATCTAAACTTAATCTGAGTTGAATGAACAGCACAAAAACAAAAGATTTTCACCGGAAATTTGACATAAAATGCTGGAGCAACTCAACGGGTCAGGCAGACATCCGGAGAAAAGGAATAGGTGATTCCCGATGTTGGGGAAGTCCAGAACAAGGGGTCACAGTTTAAGGATAAGGGGGAAATCTTTTAGGACCGAGATGAGAAAAAAAATATTCACACAGAGAGAGTGGTGAATCTGTGGAATTTTCTGCCACAGAAGGTAGTTGAGGCCAGTTCATTGGCTATGTTTAAGAGGGAGTTAAGGGCCTGTCCCACCAGCGTGCAACTGCATGCGATGAGCGCGACCTAACGTGGTCGCTTGAGCCGTCCGGCGTCGCGGGGCCGGTCCCACTTCGATCGCCGGAGCCGTGCGGAATTGTGCGGAGTTCGTCCCGACATCGCACGGGGCTCCGAAAAAATGACTATGTTCAAAAATTCCGCGCGGCAACGGCTTGTCGGCTCGCAGTCGCCTCGACGCATTATACACCGTCTCGACGTCGTGCCTCCGTGACCCTCTCTGTAAGTGCCTCCGTGACCCTCTATGTGTGTGCCTCTGTGCCCCTCTCTGTGTGCCCCTCTCTGTCCTGGCGAACTTACCTTAAGACTACGCTCCAAGTTCGCCTCATTTTCGCCGCGTTGCGCCACTCACCCAACCTCCACGCGGCCCCTGCTGCCGGTTTGGTCGCGCTTGCCGCATGCAGGCGCATGCTGGTGGGAATGGCCCTGTACAGGCATCACCCGACCTCCGCGTTGCCCCCGCTTCTAGTTTGCTCGCGTTCATCGCATGGAGTCGGATGCTGGTGGGACAGGCCCTTTAGATGTGGCCCTTGTGGCTAAAGGGATCAGGGGGTATGGAGAGAAGGCAGGTACGGGATACTGAGTTGGATGATCAGCCATGATCACATTGAATGGCGGTTCTGGCTCGAAGGGCCGAATGGCCTACTCCTGCACCTATTTTCTATGTTTCTATGTGATGTTTCGGGTCGGGACTCTTTTTCGGACTTTTCACTGTTCCTTGGTGAGGGAAAACCTAATCCTAAATAATATTTTATCGACAGTCTCAGGCATTTAGCAAAGACAAAGGGAAAGATGTGTACTTTCTCGGCCCCTTCTTTGGCAATGATTTAGTTTGCTTGCAGTCACATCCATCTGTAACTTAGCTGCCAAAATAATGAGGTTAAAGTCCAACCTCAGTGCATTTCTGTGCTCCACAGAAATGCATTTATCACAATTATGTTGCTCCTTTATCTCTCTGATCAATGCTTATCCTCTAATGCTTTGCTGAGAACATCTCCTTGCAGGCCCGTTACGACCCGTATTAATCATTGTTCGTAAGGCAATAGACAGTAGACAATAGGTGCAGGAGTAGGCCATTCGGCCCTTCGAGCCTGCACCGCCATTCAATATGATCATGGCTGATCATCCAACTCAGCATCCCGCACCTGCCTTCTCTCCATACCCACTGATCCCTTTAGCCACAAGTGCCACATCTAACGCCCTCTTAAATATAGCCGTTGATCATATAGATCATGGCTGTTCATTCCCCAATCAGTACCCCATTCCTGCCTTCTCCCCATATCCCCTGATTCCACTATCTTTAAGAGCCCTATCTAGCTCTCTCTTGAAAGTATCCAGAGAACCGGCCTCCACCGCCGTCTGAGGCAGAGAATTCCACAGACTCACAACTCTCTGTGAGAAAAAGTGTTTCCTCGTCTCCGTTCTAAATGGCTTGCCCCTTATTCTTAAACTGAGGCCCCTGGTTCTGGATTACATTGAATGGCGGTGCTGGCTCGAAGGGCCGAATGGCCTACTCCTGCACCTATTGCCTATTCAAGGCATCATAATGGCATTTGACAATAGTTGAGTCAAACTCCCCAGACTTGCCTGACAGACAGCAGGACCAAACCCACGGAGAGCGTCACGTGATGCCGACATCACCCTCCAACAGCTCAGACACATGGAACACAATTCTCATTGCAGCTGCGTGAACAGCTGAGACTGTTGACAGCGCTCATTAACGTATTACACACCTCGCCCGCCTGTCTTGTTTGAGAACAAGCTGGGCTAAATAACCAAAGACGCCAAAATGTTTAGATAACCCACGTTATAAGTTGCATCGGATGCTGATGGAAATAATGTTTTCAACTTCAATAGCCGCGAAAGTCACTGATATTCAACATTAGTCAAAGAGTGATACAGCGCGGAAACAGGCCCTTTGGCCCAACTTGCCCCATCGACATTGGGTCGGAACCCTTCTTCAGTATTCAGACTACCTGAAATATCTATTCTTTTTCGCCTTTTCACCTGTTCTTTTATTCCTTCTCTGCCACAGATGTCATTGACATTTTTTAAGACAGAGATAGATAGATTCGTGATTAGTGATCACATTGAATGGCGGTGCAGGCTCGAAGGGCCGAATGGCCTACTCCTGCACCTATTGTCTACTGTCTATTGCCTTACGAACAATGATTAATACGGGTCGGAACGGGTGTCAGGGGGTTACGGGGAGAAGGCAGGAGAATGCGGTTAGTAGGGAGAGATAGATCAGCCATGATTGAATGGTGGAGTAGACTTGATGGGCCGAATGGCCTAATCCAGCTCCTATCACTTATGACCCGCTGAGTTATTCCAGCATTTTGTGTTAAACCAACATCAGCAGTTCCTTCCTTCACCACCAATTATTAAAATCCCACCTACAATTGAAAACATTCACACACAGAATGGCGAGTCTCTGGAACTCTCTGCCACAGAGGGTAGTTGAGGCCAGTTCATTGGCTATATTTAAGAGGGAGTTAGATGTGGCCCTTGTGGCTAAGGGGATCAGAGGGTATGGAGAGAAGGCAGGTACGGGATACTGAGTTGGATGATCAGCCATGATCATATTGAATGGCGGTGCAGGCTCGAAGGGCCGAATGGCCTACTCCTGCACCTAATTTCTATGTTTCTATGTTTCTATACTGCTTGTGAATCAAGATTAGATCTACACAACATAATGAATGGATCAGGTGAACGCACAGAGTCCTTTACCTAGAGTACACTGCAAGGGCCGGGAAGCGAGCGGGCAAGATCATCTCTGACCCCTCTCACCCTGGCCACAAACTCTTTGAATCACTTCCCTCTGGAAGGCGACTCCGGACTGTCAAAGCTGACACAGCCAGACATAAAAACAGTTTTATCCACAAGTAGGGTTACACAAAAAGCTGGAGAAACTCAGCGGGTGCAGCAGCATCTAAGGAGCGAAGGAGATAGGCGACGTTTCGGGTCGAGACCCTTCTTCAGACTTTTTGTGTTATCTCCTTCGCTCCTTAGATGCTGCTGCACCCGCTGAGTTTCTCCAGCTTTTTGTGTAACCCTCGATTCTCCAGCATCTGCAGTTCCTTCTTTAACACTTTATCCACAAGTAGTTGCTCTACTCAACAGCCAAAAATCTGTAGACTCCCTTTAATCTGGTATTTTATTTCATTCACATGTTTAATCGATGATGTTTTATTATGATTGTTTAATGTTTTATGTGTCATTCCTAACTGTCACTGCATGTCATGTTGTCACTTGTGGGCAGAGCACCAAGGCAAATTCCTTGTATGTGAATACTTGGCCAATAAACTTATTCATTCATTCATTCAGAGTCGCACATAAAGAACCAGAGGACATAGGTATAAGGTGAGAGGCGCAACATTTAATAGGAACAAGAGGGACAACATTTATACTCAGTGGGTGGTGGTTTTATAGAACAAACTACCAGAGGAGATAGTTGAGGCAGGACTATAACAGCATTTAAAAGAGAATGCATACATTGTCTTTAGATGGATCTGGACCACATGTGGCCAAATGTGATTCTCTAGGCCAGAAGTACCCAACCCATTTTCATAGAAACATAGAAACATGGAAATTAGGTGCAGGAGTAGGCCATTCGGCCCTTCGAGCCTGCACCGCCATTCAATGTGATCATGGCTGATCATCCAACTCAGTATCCCGTACCTGCCTTCTCTCCATACCCCCTGATCCCTTTAGCCACAAGGGCCACATCTAACTACCTCTTAAATATAGCCAATGAACTGGCCTCAACTACCTTCTGTGGCAGAGAATTCCAGAGACACACCACTCTCTGTGTAAAGAATGTTTTCCTCATCTCGGTCTTAAAGGAATTCCCCCTTATCCTTAGACTGTGACCCCTTGTTCTGGACTCCCCCAACATCGGGAACAATCTTCCAGCACCTAGCTTGTCCAACCCCTTAAGAATTTTGTAAGTTTCTATAAGATCCCCCCTCAATCTTCTAAACTCCAGCGAGTACAAGCCGAGTCTATCCAGTCTTTCCTCATATGAAAGTCCTGACATCCCAGGAATCAGTCTGGTGAATCTTCTCTGTACCCCCTCTATGGCAAGAATGTCTTTCCTCAGATTTGGAGACCAGAACTGTACGCAATACTCCAGGTGTGGTCTCACCAAAACCCTGTACAACTGCAGTAGAACCTTTCATCCCATTTACCCCGGCAAATTTAATAGCATTAACAATGTGATCTCACTTATTTATCAACAACTAATGATGAACATACCGGAACCAAACACAGTCAGTCAATGAGGAACAATCTCTACAAATCCAGAATCAACAAATGTACCCCCTGGGTTGGGAACCCTTGCTCTAGGCATCTTGGTTGGCATGGATAAGATGGGCCGAAGGGTTTGTTTCCATCCTGCATGAATCGACATGGTTCTGAGGAGATGGAGCCACTCAGAATATTCCAGTCCTATTTCAATATGGAAGGACGTGGAGTCTTTGGAGAGGGTGCGGAGGAGGTTTGCTGGGATGATGCCTGGACTAGAGGCCATTAGCTACAAGAAGCTGTTATCCATTAGCTATCTATCTTGCCTCCCATCAGGCAAGATTTACAACCGAGTGAAAAACCGAGCACACCACCAGATTCAGGAACTATTTCTTCCCAGCTGTTATCAGGCAACTACCACCAACTAGAGAGCAGTCCTGAGCTAATATCTAACTCATTAGAGAGCCTTGGACTATATTTAATCAGACTTTACTGGATTTCATCTTGGAGTAAATGTATCCATTTATCATGTATCTGTACACTGTGGACGGCTCGATTGTAATCACGTATTTTCTTTCCGCTGACTGGTTAGCACGCAACAAAAGCTTTTCACTGCACCTCGGTACAGGTGAAGTGAATAAACCGGTTGTACAAACTTGGATTGATATCTCTGGAGCGTCAGAAGTTGAGCAGTGATATGATAGATTTACATAAAATTCCGAGGGTTGTAAACTGGATTGACACTCGCTGGAATTTAGAAGATTGAGGGGGGATCTTATAGAAACTTTCAAAATTCTTAAGGGGTTGGACAAGTTAGATGCTGGAAGATTGTTCCCGATGTTGGGGGAGTCCAGAACAAGGGGTCACAGTCTAAGGATAAGGGGGAATTCCTTTAGGACCGAGATGAGGAAAACATTCTTTACACAGAGAGTGGTGAGTCTCTGGAACTCTCTGCCACAGAAGGTAGTTGAGGCCAGTTCATTGGCTATATTTAAGAGGGAGTTAGATGTGGCCCTTGTGGCTAAAGGGATCAGGGGGTATGGAGAGAAGGCAGGTACGGGATACTGAGTTTGGATGATCAGCCATGATAACATTGAATGGCGGTGCAGGCTCAAAGGGCCGAATGGCCTACTCCTGCACCTATTTTTCTATGTTTCTATGACACTGAGACCCTTTTCCTCCCCAAGGTGGAAATGTCAAAGACCAGAGGGAAAAGCTTTAAGACGAGAGCGGCAAAGTTTAAAGGAGATGTGCGGGGCAAGGTTTTTAAACAGAGGGCGGTGGGTGCCTGGAACGTGCTCTCAGGGGTGGTGGTGGAGGCAGATTACGACAGTGGTGTTTAAGAGGCTGTTAGACAGGCATATGGATATAACCATATAACCATATAACAATTACAGCACGGAAACAGGCCTTCTCGGTCCTTCCAGTCCGTGCTGACCATTTATTTTCCCCTAGTCCCATCTACCTGCACTCAGACCATACCCCTCCATTCCCTTCCCGTCCATATACCTATCCACTTTACTTTTAAATGTTAAAATCGATCCTGCCTCCACCACTTCTGCTGGAAGATCATTCCACACAGCCACCACTCTCTGAATAAAGAAGTATCCCCTCATGTTACCCCTAAACTTCTGTCCCTTAATACTCATGTCATGCCCTCTTGTTTGAATCTTCCCTACCCTCAATGGGAAAAGCTTATCCAGGTCAACTCTGTCTATCCCTTTCATCATTTTAAAGACCTCAATCAAGTCCCCCCTTAACCTTCTGGCTCCAAAGAATAAAGACCTAACTTGTTTAACCTTTCTCTGTAACTTAGTTGCTGGAATCCAGGCAACATTCTAGTAAATCTCCTCTGTACTCTCTCTATTTTGTTGACATCCTTCCTATAATTAGGCGACCAAAATTGTACACCATACTCCAGAATTGGTCTCACCAATGCCTTGTACAATTTTAACATTACTTCCCTACTCCTATATTCAATGCTCTGATTTATAAAGGCCAGCACACCAAAAGCTTTCTTTACTACCCTATCTACATGCGATTCCACCTTCAGGGAATTTTGCACAGTTATTCCTAGATCCCTCTGTTCCACAGCATTCCTTAATTCCCTGCCATTTACCATGTACGTCCTATTTTGATTTGTCCTGCCAAGATGTAGCACCTCATACTTATCAGCATTAAACTCCATCTGCCATTTTTCAGCCCACTCTTCCAAATGGCCCAAATCTCTCTGTAGACTTTGAAAATCTACTTTGAAGATTCCCTCTCATCCTAAATTCCAGTGAATACAAGCCCAGTCTTTCCAATCTTTCCTCAGATGACAGTCCCGCCAATCTGGGGATTAACCTGGTGAACCTACGCTGTGCTCCCTCAATAGCAAGAATGCCCTTCCTCAAATTAGAAGACCAAAACTGTACACAATACTCCAGGTATGGTGTCACCAGGGCCCTGTACAACTGCAGAAGAACTTCTTTACTCCTATACTCAAATCCTTGTGTTATGAAGGCCAACATGCCATTCGCTTTCTTCACCGCCTGCTGTACCTGCATGCTTACTTCTATACATTCATTCACTGCTTAGATGGGACTGCAAATAAAGAATTTCAGAAATATAAATCATTTTAAACCGTCAATAGTAAATGGCAGATGCCGACTCTACGTGTTGGTTGCAGATGCTTCCTAATTGGAAGCAAACAGCATTACCATTAATTTACCATCATTAGTTCTGCCCTTAACATTCTGAAAAATGTCACGGAGTTAAAACTGGTTGGATAAAAAATGTGTCCATTTAAAACTGTAACCACAATTTTAATTTTGGACATGAAGTAACGGTTTACAGTAAATGCACAATTTGTTGAGTTTAAATAAATACTTGATATATAACCATATAACCATATAACAATTACAGCACGGAAACAGGCCTTCTCGGCCCTTCCAGTCCGTGCTGACCATTTATTTTCCCCTAGTCCCATCTACCTGCACTCAGACCATACCCCTCCATTCCCTTCCCGTCCATATACCTATCCACTTTACTTTTAAATGTTAAAATCGATCCTGCCTCCACCACTTCTGCTGGAAGATCATTCCACATAGCCACCACTCTCTGAGTAAAGAAGTTCCCCCTCATGTTACCCCTAAACTTCTGTCCCTTAATTCTCATGTCATGCCCTCTTGTTTGAATCTTCCCTACCCTCAATGGGAAAAGCTTATCCACATCAACTCTGTCTATCCCTTTCATCATTTTAAAGACCTCAATCAAGTCCCCCCTTAACCTTCTGCGCTCCAAAGAATAAAGACCCAACTTGTTCAACCTTTCTCTGTAACTTAGTTGCTGGAACCCAGGCAACATTCTAGTAAATCTCCTCTGTACTCTCTCTATTTTGTTGACATCCTTCCTATAATTAGGCGACCAAAATTGTACACCATACTCCAGACTCTACAGATTATACAAATCCTACATGTACATGTTGAGTACATTTGGAACCATGAGACTGAGATTTGATTGTACAAGATTGCTTCAATTGCCTGCTACATTCTGCCCTTAAGGTATTTGGTTTAGTTTAGTTTAGAGGTACAGCACGGAATCAGGCCCTTCGGCCCAACAGGTCCACGACGACCAGCGATCCCCTAACACTAACACTACTCGACACACACTAGGGACAATTTACATTTATACCAAGCTAATTAACCTACAGGCCTGTACGTCTTTGGAGTGTGGGAGGAAACCGGAGAACCCGGAGAAAACCCACGTAGGTCAGGGGGAGAACGTACAAACTCCGTCCAGACAGCACCAGCAGTCGGGATGGAACCTGGGTCTCTTGCTTTGGAAGGCAGCAACTCTACCGCTGCGCCACTGCGCCACTGCGCCACTGCGCCTCCCTAATGGAAGGGCTGTTCAGAAGCCTGATAACAGAGGGGAAGAAGCTGTTCCTGAGTCTGGTGGTGCGCGCGCGCTTTCAAGCTTCTGTACCTTCTGCCGGACGGGAGCGGGGAGAAGAAGGAATGACCGGGGGTGGGACAGGGACACGTCTTTGGTGATGTCGGCTGCTTTCCCCGAGGCAGCGTGAAGTGTGGATGCTGAATGATTCTGTGCATTAAAGCGTCACGTCTGTCGTCCCCATTGAAAATGTCATCAGAAAACAGTCACAATTATTAGTCCTCTTCCTTCACATATTCCTTCGCTCCACAGACGCTGCCTCACCCCGCTGAGGTTCTCCAGCTTTTCTGTCTCCCTTCGATTTTTCCAGCATCTGCAGTTCCTTCTTAAACTATTATTAATTCATGTAGTTACAATCAAGATGCCAACCACATTCCAAATAACTGTAGAGTCATTTTCCTTCTTGCCATATGCGTAAGTGCTGTTTACAGGTAAAATATTTTTGCTGGGCGGCACGGTGGCGCAGCGGTAGAGTTGCTGCCTCACAGCGCCAGAGACCCGGGTTCCATCCCGACTACGGGTGCTGTCTGTACGGAGTTTGTACGTTCTCCCCGTGACCTGCGTGGGTTTTCTCCAAGATCTTCGGTTTCCTCCCACACTCCAAAGACGTGCAGGTTTGCAGGTAAAATTGGCTTAGTATAAATGTAAAAGTGTGTGTGTAGGATAGTGTCACTGCCCTAGTGTGTGTAGGATAGTGTCACCCAACGGGACTCGCTGGTTGGTGCGGAACTGGTGGGCCGAAGGGCCTGGTTCCGCCTCGTGTCATTAAACTAAACTAAATCATCTCAACGAGTTTCAGAGTATGTAATGTCTGCCCTTGGGCTGAAACTGTATCATTCTGTTCAGTTTCCAACACAGTGCAACAAAACAAGATTAGAAATGGATAATTTTTACACAGAGAGTGGTGGTGGGTGCCTGGAACGCGCTGCCAGAGGTGGTGGTGGAAGCAGACACGATAGTGGCGTTTAAGAGGCTTTTAGACAGGAACATGGATATACAGGGAATTACATATATACATTGATACATAGAAAATAGGTGCAGGAGTTTGTCATTCAGCCCTTCGAGCCCGCACCGCCATTCACTGTATCATAGAAACATAGAAACATAGAAATTAGGTGCAGGAGTAGGCCATTCGGCCCTTCGAGCCTGCACCGCCATTCAATATGATCATGGCTGATCATCCAACTCAGTATCCCGTACCTGCCTTCTCTCCATACCCTCTGATCCCCTTAGCCACAAGGGCCACATCTAACTCCCTCTTAAATATAGCCAATGAACTGGCCTCAACTACCCTCTGTGGCAGAGAGTTCCAGAGACCCACCACTCTCTGTGTGAAAAAAGTCCTTCTCATCTCGGTCCTAAAGGATTTCCCCCTTATCCTTAAGCTGTGACCCCTTGTCCTGGACCTCCCCAACATCGGGAACAATCTTCCTGCATCTAGCCTGTCCAACCCCTTAAGAATTTTGTAAGTTTCTATAAGATCCCCTCTCAATCTCCTAAATTCTAGAGAGTATAAACCGAGTCTATCCAGTCTTTGTTCATAAGACAGTCCTGACATCTCAGGAATCAGTCTGGTGAACCTTCGCTGCACTCCCTCTATGGCAATAATGTCCTTCCTCAAATTTGAAGACCAGAACTGTACGCAATACTCCAGGTGTGGCCTCACAAAGACCCTATACAACTGAAGTAGAACCTCCCTGCTCCTATACTCAAATCCTTTTGCTATGGCTCATGGCTGATCATCCCCAATCAGTACCCCGTTCCTGCCTTCTCCCCATATCCCCTGGCTCCGCTATCTTTAAGAGCCCTATCTAGCTCTCTCTTGAAAACATCCAGAGAACCGGCCTCCACCGCCCTCTGAGGCAGAGCATTCCACAGACTCACCTCTCTGTGTGAAAAAGTGTTTCCTCATCTCCATTCTAAATGGCTTACCCCTTATTCTTAAAGTGTGGCCCCTCGTTCTGGACTCCCCCAACATCGGGAACATGTTTCCTGCCTCTAGCCTGTCCAAACCCTTAATAATCTTACATGTTTCAATAAGATCCCCTCTCGTCCTTCTAAACTCCAGAGTGTACAAGACCAGCCGCTCCATTCTCTCAGCATATGACAGTCCCGCCATCCCGGGAATTAACCTTGTAAACCTACGCTGCACTCCCTCTATAGCAAGAATGTCCTTCCTCAAATTTGGAGACAAAACTGCACACAATACTCCAGGTGTGGTTTCACTAAGGCTCTGTACGACTGTAGAAGGGCCTCTCTGCTCCTATACTCAACTCCTCTTGTTATAAAGGCCAACAATGCCATTCACTTTATTCACTGCCTGCTGTACCTGCATGCTTACTTTCAGTGACTGATGAACAAGGACCCACAGATCTCATTTCTGCTACCTCAGTGGATTACCTCACATTTGTCCACATTAAACTGCATCTGCCATGCATCTGCCCACTCCCCCAACCTGTCCAAGACACCCTGCAAGCTCATAGCATCCTCCTCACAGTTCACACTGCCACCCAGCTTTGTGTCATCTGCAAATTTGCTCATGTTACTTTGAATCTCTTCATCTAAATCATCAATGTATATTGTAAATAGCTGCGGCCCCAGCACCGAGCCTTGCGGTACCCCACTAGTCACTGCCTGCCATTCTGACATTTTAACATTCTAAAAGGTTACTTTTAATCCCCCCATCTAAACCATGAATGTGTAGATTGAAGGCCAGATACATGGACATGGCAGGTTTGGAGGGATATGGACCAAGCGCACGCAGGTGGGACAGGTGTAGCTGGGACATCGTTCTCCGGTGTGGGCAGGTTGGGCCGAAGGGCCTGTTTCCACACTGTATCACTCTGTGACTCTGCGACTCTATGAGAGGAAGTTAGTTTAACTCAGCACAGCACAGTGAATGGTCGAGTCTCGGAGTGTGTTGGAGAGGTCGGCAATCTCGGAGTTTAGTTTAGTTTGGAGATACAACGCAGAAACAGGCCCTTCGGCCCATCGAACCCGTGCCGACCAGCGATCCCCGCACACTAGCGGTATGCTATGCACTAGGGGAAATTTATCATTTTTACCGAAGCCAAAACCTGCAGACCTGCGCATCTTTGGAGCGTGGGGAGAAACCGGAAAACCCATGCGGTCACATGGAGAACGTGCAAACTCCGTACAGACAGCACCCAGGCAGCAATACTGCTTCTGCTGCACCGTGCCACACAGGTCCCTGAAGGTGGCATCACAGGAAGATGGCATGGTGATGAGGGCTTGCTGGCATTCAGCAGACGGAATAGGGGCCCAGCAGTAGAGTTGCTGCCTCACAGCACCAGAGAGCAGGGGTTCAATCCTGACTACGGGTGAAGCAATGGCCGGGGTGGGACAAGTCTTTGATGATGTCGGCTGCTTTCCCGAGGCAGCGTGAAGTGTAGATGGAGTCGATGGTGGGGAGTGTGGTCTGTGTGTGACGGACTGGGCTACATCTACAATGGTGGGAAGATTGTTCCCGATGTTGGGGAGGTCCAGGACAAGGGGTCACAACTTAAGGATCAGGGAGAAATCCTTTAGGACCGAGATGAGAAGGACTTTTTTCACACAGAGAGTGGTGGGTCTCTGGAACTCTCTGCCACAGAGGGTAGTTGAGGCCAGTTCATTGGCTATATTTAAGAGGGAGTTAGATGTGGCCCTTGTGGCTAAGGGGATCAGAGGGTATGGAGAGAAGGCAGGTACGGGATACTGAGTTGGATGATCAGCCATGATCATATTGAATGGCAGTGCAGGCTCGAAGGGCCGAATGGCCTACTCCTGCACCTAATTTCTATGTTTCTATGTGTGGACTGTGTGGGACTGGGCAACATCTACAATGGTGGGGAGTGTGGTCTGTGTGATGGACTGGGCTGCATCTACAATGGTGGAGAGAGCAAGAGGTGACAAGATCGTGGAACTCGAAAACATAATCAGGGATTTAACGATTTTACAAGTGTTTGGAAGAAATAGATAAAGCAGATGAACAGTCCGTAACTGATTGCTCTTGTAGCTCCATAAACTGCGGGTCAGATCTCATCTCCTTCTCCAGCTGCCGACTTCAACTCCACAAGATGTAACCATCTTCTCAGCGGCAATAATTGTGGCAGCAGTAAATCGTAAAGGCATTGACGATAAAAGTGTCTACATCACATCCATCTCTCTGCCATGAATTGTAACGTGCTGTTTCCTAATGTGAGTGAGATTTAATGTAGCAGAAAGCAGAGTCTTAAACACGAAAACTTCATTTTTTATTAATTAAAGATAACGTGATGACAGGCACAACCGACCTCATCGACTGTGTATCCACCGTTCCACCTGATAGTTTCAGTTTAGTTTAGACATGCAGCGCGGAAACGGGCCCTTCAGCCCACCGAGTCCGCGCCGACCAGCGATCCCCGCACACAAACACTATCTTACACACACCAGGGACATTTTACATTTATACCAAGCCAACTAACCTACAAACCTGTATGTGGAATTCCCTGCCACGGAGGGCAGAGGAGGCCAAATCACTGGATGGATTTAAGAGAGAGTTAGATAGAGCTCTAGGGGCTCGTGGAATGAAGGGATATGGGGAGAAGGCAGGCACGGGTTATTGATTGGGGACGATCAGCCATGATCGCAATGAATGGCGGTGCTAGCTCGAAGGGTCGAATGGCCTCCTCCTGCACCTATTGTCTATGTTTCTAGCTTTCTATGTCTTTGGAGTGTGGGAGGGGACCGAAGATCTCAGAGAAAACCTACGCAGGTCACGGGTAGAACGTGCAAACTCCGTACAGACAGCACCCGTAGTCAGGATGGAACCCGGGTCTCTGGCGCTGTGAGGCAGCAACTCTACCGCTGCGCCACCGTGCCGCACTCTGCTCAAGAGTACAACATTTGAAGTTCCTTGTGTCTTCTTCTAGACTTAGTATCCTGACAGATAGAAACATAGAAAATAGTTGAAGGAGGAGGCCATGCGGCCCTTCGAGCCAGCACTGCCATTCAACATAATCATGGCTGATATTCTAAAATCAGTACCCCGTTCCTGTTTTCTCCCCATATCCCTTGATTCCGTTAGCCCGAAGAGCTAAATCTAACGCTCTCTTGAAAACATCCAGTGAGTTGGCCTCCGCTGCCTTCTATGGCAGAGAATTCCACAGATTCACAACTCTCTGGGTGAAAAAAGTTTTTCCTCATCTCAATCCTAAATGGCCCACCCCTTATTCTTAAACTGTGTGACCCCTGGTTCTGGACTCCCCCAACATCGGGAGCACCTAGCCTGTCCCATCCCTGGAGAATTTTAAATGATTTTATAAGATATCCTCTCATCCTTCTAAATTCCAGCGAATACAAGCCCAGTCGACCAATTCCGGATGAAAGCCAGCATGCAAAACGGCTCCTTCACCACCTTCTCTACCTGCCATGCTGAGCAGTGGCAGTCAATGAATAACTTCAAAGTAGAACTAGCTAGGTACTTGAGAAGCAGAGGAGGGGAGGTTACAACTGGAGATGAGGTCGTAGAGCCCTAATGGTGGAGAACGCTTGATCCTATCGTAATTCATTGCACCCCCATTGTGGCCTCGATCACTCGACATTACAAAAGAGCCAATTGACACAATGTGGAAATGAGAGGAAGAGAGGGAGAGATCTTGTATCAGATCCACACAATTGTACGAATATTATCTGACAATACGTGAATCAAATCAGTTTACTGCTCTCCATCACAGAGGAAGCTGCAGTACATACAATTACAACGTTAAATGATATCTGAAACGAGACACAGAGTGCCGGAGTAACTCAGCGGGTCAGGCAGCATCTGTGGAGAACATGGATAGGTGACGTTTCACAGAGTGCTGGAATAACTCAGCGGGTCAGGCAGCATCTGTGGAGAACATGGATAGGTGACGTTTCACAGAGTGCTGGAGTAACTCAGTGGGCCAGGCAGCATCTGTGGAGAACATGGATAGGTGACGTTTCACAGAGTGCTGGAGTAACTCAGCGGGTCAGGCAGCATCTGTGGAGAACATGGATAGGTGACGTTTCACAGAGTGCTGGAGTAACTCAGCGGGTCAGGCAGCATCTGTGGAGAACATGGATAGGTGACGTTTCACAGAGTGCTGGAGTAACTCAGCGGGTCAGGCAGCATCTGTGGAGAACGTGGATAGGTGACGTTTCACAGAGTGCTGGAGTAACTCAGCGGGTCAGGCAGCATCTGTGGAGAACATGGATAGGTGACGTTTCACAGAGTGCTGGAGTAACTCAGCGGGTCAGGCAGCATCTGTGGAGAACATGGATAGGTGACGTTTCACAGACTGCTGGAGTAACTCAGCGGGTCAGGCAGCATCTGTGGAGAACATGGATAGGTGACATTTCACAGAGTGCTGGAGTAACTCAGCGGGTCAGGCAGCATCTGTGGAGAACATGGATAGGTGACGTTTCACAGAGTGCTGGAGTAACTCACCTTTCGGAACGTTCGGAAGGAGATGAGGAGGAATTTCTTTAGTCAGAGGGTGGTGAATCAGTGGAATTCTTTGCCACAGACGGCTGTGGAGGCCACAAGTCAGTGGATATTTTTACGGGAGAGATAGATAGATTCTTGATTAGTGCGGGTGTCAGGGGTTATGGGGTGAAGGCAGGAGACTGGAATTAGGATGGAGAGATAGATCAGCCATGATTGAATGGAGGAGTAGACTTGATGGGCCGAATGGCCTAATTCTGCTCCGAGAAGTTATGAACCTATGAAGAAGAAATTCAAGGAACAAGCATTCAGGGAGCAGAAAGCTGAACAAGATGGTAAGGAGGATTTCACAGAGTTAGACACTGTATAAAATTATCCCACAGGTGTGATATCCAGGCACAATTAAAAAAAAAGTCAGATTCACAGCCACAGTATGAATGAGAAGCGCTGAGACAGGAAGTCAGTAAGACACGAGATGTCTTCAGGGTTTTTTTAAAAAGACTATTTTGCAAGTTGTGCGTGTGGCACCTGCACTCACACACTGCAGATAACACGTTGCAGAACACTTCCTGAAATCTCCATGCTAGTGTGAGCTGTGGGCTTCTTTATTCTGCTCTGTACTGCAGAGGGTTGTGGATGTGGCCCAGTCCATCACACCGACCACACTCCCCACCATTGTAGATGTGGCCCAGTCCATCACACCGACCACACTCCCCACCATTGTAGATGTGGCCCAGTCCATCACACAGACCACACTCCCCACCATTGTAGATGTGGCCCAGTCCATCACACCGACCACACTCCCCACCATTGTAGATGTAGCCCAGTCCATCACACCGACCACACTCCCCACCATTGTAGATGTGGCCCAGTCCATCACACCGACCACACTCCCCACCATTGTAGATGTGGCCCAGTCCATCACACAGTCCACACTCCCCACCATTGTAGATGTGGCCCAGTCCATCACACAGACCACACTCCCCACCATTGTAGATGTGGCCCAGTCCCACACAGTCCACACTCCCCACCATTGTAGAAGTGGCCCAGTCCATCACACAGTCCACACTCCCCACCATTGTAGATGTGGCCCAGTCCCACACACAGTCCACACTCCCCACCATTGTAGATGTGGCCCAGTCCCACACAGTCCACACTCCCCACCATTGTCCATCTACACTTCACGCTGCCTCGGGAAATTAGCCAACATCAACAAAGACTTGTCTCACCCTGGTCATTCCTTCTTCTCCCCACTTAGTTTAATTTATTGAAAAGCTTTTGTTGCGTGCTAACCATATAACAATTACAGCACGGAAACAGGCCATCTCGGCCCTTCAAGTCCATGCAAGACAATACATGATTACAAGTGAGCCAATAAGAGTGTATAGATACATGATATGGGTATATCATGAATAATCTTTAGTGCAAGATAGAGCCATTAAAATCCGATCAAGGATAGACCAAAAGTCACCAATGAGGTAGATAGTAGTTCAGCACTGCCCTCCGGTTGTGGTGGGATGGTTCAGTTGCCTGATAACAGCTGGGAAGAAACTGTCCCTGAATCTGGAGGTGTGCGTTTTCACACTTCTGTACCTCCTGCCTGATGGAGAAGAGAGAATGTCCGGGGTGAGTGGTCCTTGAATAGGCTGGTGGCTGGAGTGCAGGCAGCGTGAAGTGTAGATGGAGTCAATGGAAGGGAGGTTGTCTTGTGTGATGGTCTGTGGCTGTTTCTGTACAATTTCATTTCGGAGTCACGTGAGTGACTTCGTGAAGAGCCCGCCGGCACGCATGCGCGACATATCGTCGCATCACATTGCTGCCGACGGCTGGTCGGGAGCGCGGCTCCTGACCAGCCCTTCAGAGGGCCGACTCAGGTAAGGCTAAGCCCCCTAGAGTTGGTGTTTCCTGTTGGGGGGAGCAGTGTGTTCTCTCCCTACAGGAACGTGGATTTGGAGTCGCCGGCCACTTATCCCGGAGTCTTTCTCAGCGGCTCACCTGCGAGTCGGGCCGGGAAACAGGCGTGGTAGTCGGGGAGCCCTGTTGGTACAGGGCCCGACCCGCCGATACACCGGAGCTCCAGTGTCAGTTGGTGTCTTGTTGTGGCGGGTGTATGTTATGTTCTCTCCCTGCAGGTACGTGGGGAAATAGGCGTGGATGTCGGGGAGCCCTGTTGTTACCGGGCCCGACCCGCCGCTATACAGGAGCTCCAGTGCCGATTCAAGGAGCAGGTGCTCCAGTGTTGATTTGAGCAGCAGGAGCTCCAGTGCTGGTTCAGGAGCAGGAGCTCCAGTGCTGATTCGAGGAGCAGGAGCTCCAGTGCTGATTCGAGGAGCAGGAGCTCCAGTGCTGATTCAAGGAGCAGGAGCTCCAGTGCTGGTTCCAGGAGCAGGAGCTCCAGTGCTGATTCAAGGAGCAGGAGCTCCTGTGCTGGATTCGAGGAGCAGCAGCTCCAATGCTGATTCCAGGAGCCGAGAACGGGGTGCCTCTCGAAAGGGTGGACCCTGCCACAAGTTCGCCATTGGCGACCACGGGGAAGGGGTCGTGCTGCGGCCTGACCCCCCTCCGCTAGCCCTTCGTTGAAGGGCAGGGGAGGAGCCCGTAAGCCTAAACCCGGTTCGGGCCAAGGCTCCACCAGCCGCCATGGTGCGGTCTGGTGCAACGGCGGGACCTGGGTCTGTGAGGTCTGCTACCCAACTCCCAAACCCCGCCGCTGGGACGGGGGGCTTGGGTACGGTCCCGCCTCGGTCGCCGAGTCCCCTGTCGATGGGGGGGACGAGACCGTGCGTCGGCAAGGTCCACGATGTGGACAGCCGGCAAGCCCGCGCGGGCGTCGCTCCATGCTTCTGCTGGAGTCGACCCCAAGCCGTCAGGGCCCTTTGTGGCAACGGTTTCCGCTCCCGTTAAAGGGAGACGGTTGAACACCTTTCCCGCGCGGGAAATCGCGCGGTTTCGCTGCGGCGGCCGATAGCGACAACTGCCGGCACCGAGATCACTTCTCAGAGGTGCGGGCCGATGAAAGGAGCCCCGGCAATTTTTCTGAGCCGGAGGTCTCCAACCACCCCAGTGTTCAGGGTGAAGGGCGTATGGCCGCATGACGCGGCTACTGGAGAGGAGCCATCCAGCTCCAGTAGGCACAGGGAGGTTAACCACCGTCAGCAGACACTAAGGCCAGCGAACTGCTCCTCCCTTCAACGAGCCCATGCGCCACGGTCGCCGAGTCCCCCATGGATGGGAGGACGAGACTATGCGTCGGCTAGGTCCATGATATGGGCAGCCGGCAAGCCCGCGCGGGCGTCGGATCTCCATGCTAAGTCAGGTGCCGACTTCCCATCGCATTTGCCCTCCGAGGCAGCGAGACCAAGCTCCGCCGAGGAGGCGTTTGAGTGTACCTCCCGCGCGGGAATCGCTCAGCTTCGCTGCAGCGGCTACCGGCGACAACTTTCCGGCACCAGGTTCACCTCGATGAGGTGCGGGCCGATGGACAAAGCCCCAGCAGTTCAGCAGAACATGAGGACTTCGGCCGCCCGAGTTTTTAGCTCTAGGGGCGTATTGGCCAGGATGGAGCGGATATTGGAGCCCCTCCTGCAGCAAAATCAAAAAAAAATTTCGGGGAAGACTTCTCCAAGAGGGAAGGGTATTCGGGGTCATTCTATTGAATTTATTCACGGGAACATTCCTCCATCCCAGCATATGCCTCAACGGAAGTTTACGCTGTCTGCCGTTGAGCAGGCAACAGGCACGGCTGAAATTTTTTGTTTGGAACAAAAAGGCGTGATAGAGAAAACTATTCACGAGCCCATTGAATTCGTCTCCAATATTTTTACTAGTCCAAAAAAGGATGGAGGTTGTCGGGTGATTATTGACTTGACCAGTTGAATACCTTTGTAACATATACACATTTCAAAATGGACATCTTTTGAGACAGCCAAATCACTGCTTTCGCATGGTTGCTTTATGGCATGTATTGATTTGAAAGATGCATGCTATTCAGTGTCCATCCGGAAACATCACCGGAAATTTTTGAAATTTGTCTGGATGGATCAGCTCTGGCAATATCGGGCCTTACCAAATGGGCTTACTACCGCCCTAGGCTCTTTACTAAATTACTCAAACCTATTATGGTCAAATTACGTATACAACATCATATTGTAATGGCTTATTTAGATGATATTCTGATTATTGGCAACACTCTGGAAGCAGCTGAAAGCGCTGTTTCAGCAACTGTTACTATATTTCAGCAGCTGGGGTTTATAGTCCATCCAGAAAAATCGAAGTTTCACCCATCCCAGGTTATGGATTATTTGGGTTTCACGGTGGATTCTATTCAAATGAGGGCCACCATTCCATTTCACAAGGTGGAGGATGTCTCCCTTGCATGTCAGGATCTCGCATCCGCCAGTATACCATCTATTCGGCATACAGCTAAGATGATTGGGAAAATCGTAGCTTTATTTCCGGCAGCCCGGTTTGGACCTTTGCATTATCAAAATCTGCAAAGGGCCAAGATTGCTGCGTTAAAAAAGAACGCTGGTCATTTTGACAGACCTATGGGGCTGCCTTCCGATGCTAAGGTTGAGCTACAATGGAGGGTGTCCAATATTGGCAAGGCATTCAAACCCATTGTTGTGCCCAATCCGGTGGTATATTTGCAAACTGACGCAAGCTCTCTAGGCTGGGGAGCTGCGGACAGCTCTTCTAGTTGTGGAGGCAGGTGGGATCCCCTTGAAGCTAGCATGTTGCCAATACAAGGGATTAACTCTTTGGAGCTGCTTGCTGCATTTCACGGACTGCGGGCATATTGTGCTAATCTTAGTGGTACTCATGTCCGTCTCCAAATAGACAACACCACAGCGGTGGCATATTTTAACCATATGGGCGGTACCAGGTCATTCTCTTGTGACAAATTGGCTAATCCTATTTGGTGCTGGTGTATTGATCGAGATATTTGGATTTCAGCCACCTATTTGCCAGGTAGGCTTAATACTGTGGCAGACACCAGGTCACGCAAATTCAATGATAGTTTTGAGTGGATGCTGCATCCTCAAATATTTGCCCAAATTACAGCCAAATTTGGCCAACCGGATATCGACCTTTTTGCGTCCCGGTTGAACCATCAGGTACCGACATATGTTTCATGGGAACCAGACCCTGGGGCATTAGCGATTGATGCATTCTCGCTAGACTGGGGGAAGTGGTTTTTCTATGCATTCCCCCCGTTTTGCCTCATCAGTCGGGTATTACAAAAAATCAGGATGGATTCTGCCAGAGGCATTCTTGTCATACCCGACTGGCCTACACAGCCTTGGTATCCGGTGGTCTCTGACATGATTAGTCAACCTTGGGTCCCTCTAGAGGGTTGCCCACATTTGGTTTCTCACCCTGTCTCAGGGGAGTTACACCCCTGCCATGCCTATCTAAAATTACTGGCTTGCAGGTTCTGACCAGGCCATGGATGCAGTATGGCCTTACCACCCGGACCATGAACACCATTGGAGCATCATGTCGAGAGTCAACCAGGCGGAGATATCTCTCCCACATCACCAAGTGGGAAGCCTACTGCAGTCGCTCTCACATCACCTATGATGATGTCTCCATAGCCGACGTCCTGGAATTCCTCGCGGGGTTGCACCATGATGTGCACTTGAGTTATAGTGCCATCAACAGCGCCAGGAGTGCGCTATCATTCTACCTCAACATCGAGGTAGGATCGAACAGGCTAGTGTCCAGGCTTATGCGGGGAATATTCAATCTGAATCCGCCTACACCACGCTACAACATCACCTGGGATGTCAGGGATGTACTTACCCTGCTCAGGTCGTGGTCACCCATGGAAGGGTTACAGCTGGACCAACTCACTATGAAATTGGTGATGTTACTAGCGCTGACTTCAGCACAGCGGGTTCAGACGCTCCACAAACTACGTATTGACAGGATGACGTCGACCCCTGGAGAAGTAGTCTTTTTCATCGATGTGCTACTTAAGCAGCATAGACCTGGGTGCACAGGGCTGCAGCTGAAGTTCCCGGCATACCCTGCAGATGCTCGGCTATGTTAAGCCACTCACATCCGTTACTACATCAAGGTGACGAGGAGCATCAGAGGAATGGAGTTGTACCTGCTTGTCACTCACAAAAGACCTCACCATCGAGTGACAGTCCAGACGATATCCAGGTGGCTCGGGATCGTCCTGAATAAGGCAGGTATTGACACTAATGTGTTTACATCCCACTCCACCAGGGCTGCATCTACGTCGGCGGCGAGAGTCATGCAGGTACCCATGGACCATATCCTCGCCACAGCAGGATGGGCGAATGAAGCTGTGTTCCAGCGATTCTATAATAAGCCTGTTGCTGCTCCCCTTCAGTTCGCAGAGGCCATGCTGAACGCCGGGTGTGAACGTGGGGATGTCCCTGATTAAAAGGGTGTTATTTGTTGTGTTATTAACAAATCTTCTTTTTGTTTCAGTATAACCTCGTTTCGTCAACTTGTTTACTCCAATCCATCCTTGCTAGTGGTGTGTCCGCATGGACGTTGTCCAGGGCGTGTAATCACAGAAGCTTTGAAGTCTTCACGAAGTCACTCACGTGACTCCGAAATGAAACAGTAAGATTGAACGAGAACTTACCAAGTTTGAAGGTTGATCTTTAT
This sequence comes from Raja brachyura, assembly GCA_963514005.1. Next base: position 2,527,492 of record OY740783.1, on the reverse strand, counting down.
TTCATGAGGAGTTGCGGTGAGGGATTTCGTGCCCTCCGCTCCCAACCCTCGATCATCTTCAGCTGGTAATCAGAGTCTCTTTAAATCTTACTATGCCAAGTCATTTCTGTTGTTGTTTCTGTGATTCCACACCGCTGCTTTGAAGAATGTCGCGCATGCGTGCCGGCGGGCTCTTCACGAAATCCCTCACCGCAACTCCTCATGAAATAAAGATCAACCTTCAAACTTGGTAAGTTCTCGTTCAATCTTACTATTCTCTACAATTTCTTAGTCTTGGATGGAGCTGTTATCAAACCCAATATGGTGGTCTTACGTGTGTCAGCAGTGGATGAGGGCAAGTTGGGCCGAAAGGCCTGTTTCCATGCTGTATAACTCTAAAGGGCCTGTCCTACAAGCATGCAACTCTATGCGATGAACGCGATCAAACTAGAAGCGGGGTACGCGCGGAGGTCAGGTGATCCCCTGTACAGGGCCGTTCCCACCAGCATGCGCCTGCATGCGGCAAGCGCGACCAAACCGGCAGCGAGGGCCGTGCGGAGGTCGGGTGAGTGGCGCAACGCGGCGCAAAGTGAGGCGAACTTGGAGCGAAGTCTAAGGTAAGTTCGCCAGGACAGAGAGGGGCACACAGAGAGGGGCACAGAGGCACACACACACAGAGGGCCACGGAGCCACACACATAGAGGGTTACGGAGGCACCTACAGATAGGGTCACGGAGGCACGACGTCGAGGCGGTGTGTAATGCGTCGAGGCGACTGCGAGCCGACAAGCTGTTGCCGCGCGGAATATTTGGACATAGTCAGTTTTTCGGAGCCCCGCGCGATGTCGGGACGAACTCGGCACAATTCCGCACGGCTCCGGCGATCGAAGTGGGACCGGCCCCGCGACGCCGGACGGCTCAAGCAACCACGTTAGGTCGTGCTAATCGCATAGAGTTGCATGCTGGTGGGACAGGCCCTTAAGCCTCTCCACCATTTAAGAACTCTGCTCCTGTGACTGATAAAATGATGAAGTTACACTGCAACTAAAGATACAGCCCGTAGAGGTTCACCTTTAGTAGAAAAACGATTAGTTCGGGTGTCTGGGGTTATGAGGAGAAGGCAGGAGAATGGGGTTGAGAGGCAGGGATGGGGTACTGATTGGGGATGATCAGCCATGATCACATTGAATGGGCCAAATGGCTGAATGGCCTACTCCTGCACCTATTGTCTATTGTCTGTTGATAGATCATCCAGGATTGAATGGAGGATCAGACTTGATGGGCTGAATGGCCTAATTCCTCGCGTAGAACTTATAAATTTACGAATTTATAAACTTATCAACTTTGTTTTTTTCCGCATTATTTTGGTCACCTAATATGATGGGTTTAAACATCTTTGATTATTATTATTGTTGTCAGGTAAACAATAATGAGACCAAGTGTAGACCTAGTATGCTTCTTCTCCTGTCGTGTGCCTTTTACACCTGCAGCTCCGTTGAGGCGAGCCAGGCCAACGTGTCATCGTCCAGGCCATTCAGACCTCGTTCACCATTGGGTGGCCGGTGTTTGGGGCAACGTGTGACTCTGTGCTCCACTGTCTGTGTTGGGTCCCCACACTCGCAGGAGGCGCTCGCTGTCCACGAGGCCCCACCTCTTCATCGCTACTCCATAGCGTCCGACGCCTGCCCTCAAGCGGTTGAGGGTTGTCCACCTGCTTTCGGGGCAGGTCCTGGCCAGGGACTATGTGGACTGTGCTAATGTGGTGACAGGCAACCGTAGACAAAGACTAACAGGAATGTCATTGACTATGTGTGACACCCATCATCGCAACAGAAATTAGGATCTACTGTTAATGAATTTGGATATGTGGAGAATCGTCTCATTCTGTTTTTCACCTTGTGTAATTAAGACCTCGGTTTTATTGTTAATACAATGCACTACAATACAATAGTACTTTATTAGCCAAGTATGTTTTGCAACATACGAGAAATTTCATTTGCCAAGTCAGTCATACAAATGAAAAGCATCAGAACACACAAAATACATGTAATGAAGTCGCAATGTGCCGATCAAGATCTTGATTTACTGTTGATCAAGTTGTGCAAGATCTCGATTTACTGTTGATCAAGTTTTACCGTTGATCAAGTTGTGCAAGATCTCGATTTACTGTTGATCAAGTTTCTGAGTAATCTCGTCATCTGGGAATATAAAAGTTGTGCCAAAGTCACACTTGACAAATCAGCTTTGACGGGTCACGTGGTGCGTAGCAGTATTAATAAATTGCCCATTGCTTCAATCACCAACTCTGCATGGCCTTTACATCTTGCTCCAACTTCATTACTAGAGGGTGTGAGCTACAGGGAGAGGTTGAGTGGGCTGGGTCTCTATTCCGTGGAGTGCAGGAGGATGAGGGGGGATCTTATAGAGATGTACAAAATCATGTGAGGAATAGATCGGATAGATCACAGAGTCTCTTGCCCAGAGTTGGGGAATCGAGGACATAGTATTAAGGTGAAGGGGAAAAGATTTAATAGGAATCTGAGGTAGACAAAAATGCAAGAGAAACTCGGTGGGCGAGGCAACATCTATGGATGCTGTCTCACCCGCTGAGTTTCTCCAGCATTTTTGTCTACCTTCGATTTTACCAGCATCTGCAGTTCTTTCTTAAATGCAGGAATCTGAGTGGTAAATTTTTGACACAAAGGGTGGTGGGTGTCTTGAACAAGCTGCCGGAGGATGTAGTTGAGGCTGGGACTATCCCAACATTTAAGAAACTGTTAGACAGGTACATGGATAGGACAGGTTTGGAGGGATATGGGCCAAATGCAGGCAGGTGGGACTAGTGTAGCTGGGACATGTTGGCCGGTGTGGCCAAGTTGGGCTGAAGGGCCTGTTTCCACACTCTATGACTCTACCACTATGCATTATATGTGTGGTATTGTGTTTACCGGCCTGTTAACCTGCAACAAGTCAGAATGATATTGTTACATTGCTGATGTATACGACATTTAAACACTCTTAACTCTTCATTGCTTTCCTTTTCAAGAACATGACCAATTCCTTACAAAAGTTATAATTGAATCTGATCTCACCGCCCTTCAGGCAGTGCATTCTAAATCAAAGCACCATGCCCCATCAAATAAATCACAATCACACTCACATGCGTTTTTTTTCCCGACTGTCTTAAATCTATATCTTCTGGATATTGGCCTTCCAGTAAGCTGCAACGATTTTGCTCGATAAAAACATCTCATCACATAAAACACATTTAGTGAAGGCCCCAAAGCAGAAGCATCCACGTCGCGGGGCTGGAAACTGGACGTATCCGGAGCTAATTCTGCTGCCACCGTCAACTACTGCAACAAGTGACGGCCCACACTGATTGTCGCCGGAAGTGCGCGTCCTTTTCAAGACAGACGATGACAGTGATGTCAACGTTTGTAACAGGATGGACACAAAATAAAAAGAAGAACTTTAGTGAAAGGCCTGGACAGAGTGGATGTGGAGAGGATGTTTCCACTAGTGGGTGAGTCCAGGACCAGAGGGCACAGCCTCAGAATAAAGGGCCTGTCCCACCAGCATGCAACTCTATGCGATGAGCGCGACCTAACGTGGTCGCTTGAGCCGTCAGGCGTCGCGGGGCCGGTCCCACTTCGATCGCCGGAGCCGTGCGGAATTGTGCGTAGTTCGTTCTGAGTTCGTCCCGACATCGCGCGGGGCTCCGAAAAACTGACTATGTCCAAAATTTCCGCGCAGCAACGGCTTGTCGGCTCGCAGTCGCCTCGATGTTTACACACCGCCCCGACATCGTGCCTCCGTGACCCTTTCTGTGTGTGTCTCCATGGCCCTCTGTGTGTGTGCCTCTGTGCCCCTCTCTGTCCTGGCGAACTTACCTTAGACTTCCCTCCAAGTTCGCCTCACTTTGCGCCGCGTTGCGCCACTCACCCGACCTCCGCGCGGCCCCCGTTTCTAGTTTGATCGCGTTCATCGCATAGAGTTGCATGCTGGTGGGACAGGTCCTTTAAAGTGCGTTCCTTTGGGAAGGAGATAAGGAGGAATTTCTTTAGTCAGAGGGTGGTGAATCTGTGGAATTCATTGCCACAGATGGCTGTGGAGGCCACAAGTCAATGGATATTTATATTTAAGGAAGAGAGAGATAGATTCTTGATTAGTGCGGGTGTCAGGGGTTATGGGGAGAAGGCAGGAGAACAGGGTTAGGAGGGAGAGATAGATCAGCCATGATTGAATGGCAGAGTAGACTCGATGGGCCGAATGGCCTACTTCTGCTCCTATCACATGATCTTATGACTTTGTGTGCTCCAAGGAGAACAATTGCTGCTCATGTTGAGGGAAGAGCTGTTGAAGAACTATCTGTCTGTCCCTGCCTTAAAAATACCCACTGACTAGTGGCCTCCACAGCCGTCTGTGGCAATGAATTCCACACATTCACCACCCTCTGACTGAAGAAATTCCGCCTCTATTCCCTAAAGGAACGTCCTTTAATTCTGAGGCTGTGACCTCTGATCTTAGACTCTCCCACTAGTGGAAACATCCTCTCCACATCCACTCGATCCAGACAGTATCCTCATCCTGCTTACTGGTAAAGAATACACAAATTTTAGTCATCAGTCTGAAGAAGGGTCTCGACCCAAAACGTCGCCTATTCATTCTCACCTTAGATGCTGCCTCACCCGCTGAGTTTCTCCAGCATACCTACAAATTTTAGTTTGCTATATTGCCTCCTCTCCCTTCTCCCATCAGGCAAGAGGTACAGAAGTGTGAAAACGAATGCACACCTCCAGATTCAGGGACAGTTTCTTCCCAGCTGTTATCAGGCAGCTGAACCATCCTACCACAACCAGAGAGCAGTGCTCAACTACTATCTTCCTCATTAGAGACCTCGGACTATCTTTAATGAGACTTTACTGGATTTAATCTTGAACTAAACATTATTCAAGTTATACATAGAAACATAGAAACATAGAAAAATAGGTGCAGGAGGAGGCCATTCGGCCCTTCGAGCCTGCACCGCCATTCAATGTGATCATGGCTGATCATCCAACTCAGTATCCCGTACCTGCCTTCTCTCCATACCCCCTGATCCCTTTAGCCACAAGTGCCACATCTAACGCCCTCTTAAATATAGCAAATGAACTGGCCTCAACTACCTTCTGTGGCAGAGAATTCCAGAGACCCACCACTCTCTGTGTAAAGAATGTTTTCCTCATCTCGGTCCTAAAGGAATTCCCCCTTATCCTTAGACTGTGACCCCTTGTTCTGGACTCCCCCAACATCGGGAACAATCTTCCAGCATCTAGCTTGTCCAACCCCTTAAGAATTTTGTAAGTTTCTATAAGATCCCCCCTCAATCTTCTAAATTCCAGCGAGTACAAGCCCAGACTATCCAGTCTTTCCTCATATGAAAGTCCTGACATCCCAGGAATCAGTCTGGTGAACCTTCTCTGTACCCCCTCTATGGCAAGGATGTCTTTCCTCAGATTTGGAGACCATACACATTATCCTGTATCCGTACACTGTGGATGGCACAATTATAATCATGTATTGTCTTTCCACTGACTGGTTAATATGCAGCAAAAGCTTTTGTTGCGTGCTAACCAGTCAGTGGAAAGACAATACATGATTATAATTGTGCCATCCACAGTGTACAGATGGTGTGCAGAGGATGTTTCCACTAGTGGGAGAGTCTAGGACCAGAGGTCACAGCCTCCGAATTAAAGAGCGTTCCTTTGGGAAGGAGATGAGGAGGAATTTCTTTAGTCAGAGGGTGGTGAATCTGTGGGATTCTTTGCCACAGATGACAGTGGAGGCATAGTCAATGGACATATTTAAGGCAGAGATAGATAGATTCTTCATTAGTGCGGGTGTCAGGGGATATGGGGAGAAGGCAGGAGAATGGCGTTAGGAGGGAGAGGTAGATCAGCCATGGTTGAATGGCGAGGTAGACTTGAATGGCTTCATCCTGCTACAATCACCTATGGACGTATTTCCAGCGTAACTTGTAGAAGGGTGAGCACGGTTTGATACGCTTCAGTTCAGGCCAGCATCTGCCCGATATCAAGATAAATAAAACTTCGGGCTGAGCTTTCAATTTCTCAATTCTCACATGTTTCCCTGCAATGCTTCCCCTGTTTACTCAACAGATGAAATCCAGTTCAAACCTATTGATCTGGGCCAAACCTGATCTCCAGGTTCACACGGTTAATTCCCAGGATGGCGGGACTGTCATATGCTGAGGGAATGGAGCGGCTGGGCTTGTATATTCTGGAGTTTAGAAGGATGAGGGGAGATCTTATTGAAACATATAAGATTGTTAAGGGTTTGGACACGCTAGAGGCAGGAAACATGTTCCCGATGTTGGGGGAGTCCAGAACCAGGGGCCACAGTTTAAGAATAAGGGGTAAGCCATTTAGAACAGAGATGAGGAAAAACTTTTTCACCCAGAGAGTTGTGAGTCTGTGGAATTCTCTGCCTCAGAGGGCGGTGGAGGCCGGTTCTCTGCTACTTTCAAGAGAGAGCTCTTAAAGATAGCGGAGTCAGGGGATATGGGGAGAAGGCAGGAACGGGGTACTGATTGTAGATGATCAGCCATGATCACATTGAATGGCGGTGCTGGCTCAAAGGGCCGAATGGTCTACTCCTGCACCTATTGTCTATTCCCTATTGTCTATTGAAACAGGCCCTTTGGCCCAACTTGCCCACGCTGACCAACATGTTCCATCCACACTAGTCCCTGTTGGACAATCTTAGGTTGACATCTTGTTCAGCAAGGTTGAGTTGTACTAAAGAGCCCGTTTCCACACTCATAAGTCCATGATCATAAGCTCTACGAGCAGAATTAGACCATGCGATCCTCCAAGTCTACTCCGCCATTCAATCACGGCTGATCTATCACTCCATCTCAACCCCATTCTCCCCATAACCCCTGACACCCGCACTAATCGAGAATCTATCTATCTCTGCCTTAAACATATCCATTGACTTGGCCTCCACAGCCGTCTGTGGTAATGACCATTCTCTGGCTAAAGAAATTCCTTCTCACCTCTTTTCTAAAGGAACGTCCTTTAATTCTGAGGCTGTGACCTCTGGTTCTAGACTCTCCCACTTATGTTTTAAAATGCCGTATTTCCTGGGGTGGGTGGGGGGAGAACTCCTTTCACAGTGTTTGGGGAGTCTGGACCGTGCTAAAGTTGCGAGGAGGGCAGGAGCGTTGTGAAGGGGGGGATCGGTGCCAGCCACCACATTGTGACCGGGGAGTGAATTAGCTCGGGTGGGTGCGAGCAACCGGACAGCCCCTTCTGCCGATCCCTGCTCACCTCTGGCAGTCGCTCTCCATCTGAAAACCTCTCTCCTGCCCGTCGCCAGCCTCACTCATGTCAGCCGCTACCTGCAAATCCTTAACACCTGACAGCACACTCAAGGGACCAAGGGACATGAGTGAAGCCGGCGAGCGGCAGGTGAGAGGTGTTCAGACAGAGAGCACTTCCAGAGGTGAGCGGGCTGGCAGAAGGCACGGAAGTGGCAGCTGGTTCTGGTGCCGGGTCCCGGTGGCCACTCGCAGTCACCCAAGCTGCTTCCCTCCCCGGAAGTGGTGGCTAGTTCTGCTGTCCGTGCCCGGAGCATTGCGGCAGCGGTGAGTGAGTCTGACATGATCTCCGACCCCCTCCTTCTCAACACTCCTGCCCTCCCCGTACCTTTAAGGAGGAATTTAACCCCAGGCACAGACTCTCCACACGCTGTGAAAGGAACTCTCCCTCCAATTGTTCCCTTGAATTAGTATTGTCGTTCAATAAGATGACGACTGATTCAACGTCCGGTGTGCTCCCATTTTTCCCACCATCTCTCCACCTGCCTTCATCCTCCGTCCAACACCCATTCAGTAATTAAAAAATGAAGGAGATTTAGAAGCCTTGGGCAAATTGAATTGTTACTTATTTTTATTTTTTATGGAGAGGACAATCTGCGCATGCGCGGTTTAAGATTATATTTGAAGCCGACCGACTGCCTCCCCTGACTAATTACACACGGCACCTGACGTGCGGGGATCGCTGGTCCGCACGCACCGACCAGCGATCCCCGCACACTATCCCCGCCACCCTGTCTTCACCTTTGTCTTCAACAGTGTGAGAAAACGAGTCCCAGGAATGATTCACTGCGCGAGAGAGGGAGCTGCTAATTGGGCTGGAGACTGTACAAGTCCCCAATTCAAAGCTTGACAGATAGACATCTGAACATAGGTTGTACGGTTTGAAGTGTCACACAGTTTTCTTCAGTGTCGAGGTTGTAAAGATTGCCAGGAATAAAATACTACTCATTATGAAGCCTGGTTTGTTATTGGTGAGGGGCTGATGTATTGTTATCTTGTGTACCAAGATATAGTTTAGAGATACAGCGCGGAAACAGGCCCTTCGGCCCACCGTGTCCGCGCCGACCAGCGATCCCCGCACACTAAAGGGCCTGTCGCACTTGGGCGTAATTTGCGCGACATAATTTACGTGTCACGATGCACGACGCTCGCGTTGTGACACGCACGTGATGCGCGCATGGCGTGCATGACGCGAGCAGGGCGCATGGTGAGGCATGGTGGCGTAGGCAGTAACGCGCGGTCGCCCCAGGATTTTGGGATTCACAAAATCTTCACGCGCCACCTGCGTGACACGCAAACGACGACCAAGTGGGACACGCCCCTGTCTCGATCCTACACTCACTAAGGACAATTTTTACATTTACCAAGCCAAGTAAGCAAGTAAGTTTATTGGCCAAGTATTCACATACAAGGAATATGCCTTGGTGCTCCGCCCACAAGTAACAACATGACGTACAGTGACAGTTACGAATGACTCAGGAAACACTAAACATTAATAATAATAAAACATTAATGATAAAACATGTGGACGAACAAAACCTACAAACCTGCACGTCTCTGGACTGTGGGAGGAAACCAAAGATATCGGAGAAAACCCACGAAGGTCATCCTGACTATGAGTGCTGTCAGTACGGAGTTTGTATGTTCTCCCCGTGACCTGCGTGGGTTTTTTTTTTTTGGTTTTTTTTGGTTAAGTTTTTTTAATTAGTTAGAAGCAATTACATAATTTTTAAAAAAAGATACGTGTTCATTGTTGGCATAATAAAAATCATTTTGTTCTTTGTAGATTTACATAATCAGTATTATTTATATTAATCCTTGCTTAATAATTGTGCTTCTATATTATTTTTTTTCCCATTTTTTACAAAGGTAGAAAATAGTAGAAAAAGATTAAACAAATATATATATATATATTGACAGATAGACAACTGAACATAGATTGCACGGTTTGAAGTGTCAAAAGATAAAAAAGTTGGAAAAGAATGGAATATTCTACAGATTTTACACCGTTGGAGATATATCCGCGTTTTATGAAATGTACTACCTCATCTATTCTTCGATTCTGGTTTCAGTCGGGTTCTCGTGCCGAACCAGTTCGCCCCTTCAAATATTCAATAAATGGGGACCATATTTTTTTAAATAGTTCTTGTTTGTCCATTAAGACAAATCTTATTCTCTCCAAATATAGGGTCTCCGACATTTCTGTGGTCCACATTTTAATTGCGGGCGTTATAGAGCCTTTCTAAAATTTTAATATTAATTTTTTCCCAATTATTAAACTATAATCAATAAAAATTCTTTGATTCGAAGTCATGAATTGATTTGGTTCTGTTATTCCTAATATTATTAATTTTGAGTCAGGAACCAGTTTGGTAATGACGATTTCTGAGATTATCTTAAAAATTACCATCCAAAAATTATTAATTTTTATACAACTTACGAATGAGTGCAATAGGTTAGCCTCTAAATGTTGACATTTATCACAAATAGGGGAAACACTTGGAAAAATTCTATTCAGTTTTGTTTTTGAATAATGCAGTTTATGCAATACTTTAAATTGTATTAAAGAATGTCTAGTGTTTAACGAACAGTGATGTATATATTGTAAGCTATCATCCCAAATTTCTGGACTAATTGTAGCAATGTTACAAAATGTTGAGATTTAAAAAATCAAGTCTGCAATTTATCCCATCAGATAAAGCATACAAAGAAGTTTAATTTGACACCTAATTCACTTTCATATCTTCAGTATTAAGAAAGTTATGGCCATTTTCATACTCGGAAATTAGCATCTTGCTCCCCATTGCCTTTCAATTGACTTAACTCAAAAGCTGTGATCTGGAACCGTTAAAAGCCCATAACTTTCTTAAAAATTAATAGAACTCAATGAAATTTTCAGTTATTATAGATTGAAGCATTCTGAAACAAATATTAAACAATCTTACTTGGATTACCTGAAATTAAAGCATATAATTAGTTAGTTATCTAATTGTAGCTAATTACAAAATTCAATGAGTAGATCTAAACATCTATCCATTTCTTAAGAAAAGATAAACTTTTTTTAAATTGCCTAAGTGTCCAAATAACATTCACACAATAATCCACAATATAACATAATTTTTAAATCTCATTTTTATGAATTTCTGGGCCAAATGGAAGGAATTTAGTGTTTGATTAATGTAAATTAACGGCCATTTAAATCAACTAGCTAGTGGGTTTTAGTGGAATGCGGTGGATTAAAACGTTGCGGTTAGCGGTGAAGTCGGGAGGAAAAATACTGTTTGTTCAGACATTTTTTTGGGACCCCATTTCGCAACATGAAAATGTTATTAAAGCCTCCCGAAAAACCCACTTTTAATATAAAAATAAATGATTTACCTTTTTTTCTCGCCTACGCAAAATCCTTCCTGTTGTCGGCGCTCACGGCTTTTGAAGGTGATTTTTAAATTACTCTAGTTAACAAATAATTTAGAGTAATTTAAAAATAGCTTCATTCATGAAATGTCGGAGCGATTTTTCCCGCAACGAAAGCGCCCGACATTCATCGATTTTTCCTGCCTGAGGAAAAACGGCACTTTAAGCCCACCCCCCTCTGAAAGGCGCCAAAGTCGCGCACACGGGGAGCGGCAGAACTGCAGCGCTGCTCAAGGTAAGTTTTGTAACATACCTACTAATTGTTTGACCTAATTCATTTTCCCATCATTGCCTATATAAATCCGTCTTTGGAGCATCGCTATCTAATAAAATACTATAAATATATGGTATCAGTTTTTCTGTGTTCGGATGTTTATTCAAACATTCATCAAAAATTTCTATCTTTCTAAATCTATATTCATTAGTAATTGACTTAACATAGTCTCTGATTTGTAAATATCTAAAGTAATCATTTGATTGAAGCCCATTGATTTGTTGTAATTCCTGAAATGAGAGAAATGTATTTTTCCTATAGAGATCACCCATCTTTGTAATTCTGTGTGGGTTTGACAATCCAGTCAAACTCCAGTACAGTAGGTAGAGCAAAGGGGAATATACAGAGTGCGGAATATAGTTCTCAGCATTGTCGCTGTTCCAAAACCCAGCTGCGATGCAACCTGACAGATAAGGCAATGGCTGGGGTGTGAGTGGTCTTTGAATATGTTGGAATCTAGCCCCCTGCCTCTATCTCTTAACCTGAAATCATCACCCCAGCTCTATTGAGTCTGTGTACGTCAATATTGTCTGTCCTGCAGAATGAATCATTCAATCACTTTCTATTTCAGATAACTGGAGATCTGAAAAGATATAGAGTCACAGAGTGATACAGCCCAAGTTGCCCACATCGTCCAACATGTCCCGTCTACATTAGTCCCACCTGCCCGCGTTTGGTCCATATCCCTCTAAACCTGTCCTATCCATGTACCTGTCCAAATGTGTTCTAAATGCTGTTATCGTCCCTGCCTCGACCACCTCCTCCGACAGCTTGTTCCATACACCCACCACCCTGGCAAGAAGCATTTCACTACACCAATTGGTGTATGTGGCCAATAAAATAACCTTTGAACCTTTGAACCCTTTGTGTGAAAACGTTACCGCTCAGATTCCTATTCAATCTTTCCCCCCTCACCATAAACCACGGACCTCTGGTCCTCGATTCGCTGACTCTGGGCAAGAGAGTGTGCATCTACCCGATCTATTCCTCTCGTGATTTTATACACCTCTATAAGATCTCCCCTCATCCTCCTGTGCTCCGATGAATAGAGTCCCAGCCTACTCAACCTCTCCCAGTAGCTCACACCCTCTAGTCCTGGCAACATCCTCGTAAATCTTCTCCGAACCCTTTAAAGCTGGAAACATATCTTAGATATAAGTATTTGAATATGTTTAATTTGAATTGGGGGAGCCCAGCGTAGGCTCACCAGGTTAATTCCCGGGATGGCGGGACTGTCATATGCTGAGAGAATGGAGCGGCTGGGCTTGTACACTCTGGAGTTTAGAAGGATGAGAGGGGATCTTATTGAAACAGGTGAAATTATTAAGGGTTTGGACACGCTAGAGGCAGGAAACATGTTCCCGAAACCTTTCCAATCCATGCAGGGTGGAAGTATGGTTCTCTATAAAAGTCAGTGTTTTGGATAACATTTCAACTAGCAATGCTTGGAACCTGTGTTCTAATTTAACTTTCCTGACATTTGGTGTGATGATAAACCTGTCACTGCCCTTTATTTAAACCCTGCAGACAGATCGCAGTGTGCGTCTAAAACTGGCATGCACTCACACACAGTCACACTGAAACATTCTCACTGAAACTCTTCTCACTCTTGCTTTAATAAGCAAAGGCACGCTGGAGGCAGGAAACATGTTCCCGATGTTGGGGGAGTCCAGAACCAGGGACCGCAGTTTAAGAATAAGGAGTAAGCCATTTAGAACGGTGACGAGGAAACACTTTTTCTCACAGGGAGTGGTGAGTCTGTGGAATTCTCTGCCTCAGAGGGCGGTGGAGGCCGGTTCTCTGGATACTTTCAAGAGAGAGCTAGATAGGGGTCTTAAAGATAGCGGTGTCCGGGGATATGGGGAGAAGGCAGGAACGGGGTACTGATTGGGGATGATCAGCCATGATCATGACATGAGAATTAAGGGACAGAAGTTTAGGGGTAACATGAGGGGGAACTTCTTTACTCAGAGAGTGGTGGCTGTGTGGAATGATCTTCCAGCAGGAAGTGGTGGAGGCAGGATCGATTTTAACGTTTAAAAGTAAAGTGGATAGGTATATGGACGGGAAGGGAATGGAGGGGTATGGTCTGAGTGCAGGTAGATGGGACTAGGGGAAAATAAATGGTCGGCACGGACTGGAAGGGCCGAGAAGGCCTGTTTCCGTGCTGTAATTGTTATATGGTTATATGATCACATTGAATGGCGGTGCTGGCTCGAAGGGACGAATGACCTACTCCTGCACCTATTGTCTATTGTCTAGTGTCTATTTAGTTCCTATAAATGTCAATCCAAGATTCCTGTTGTGAAGGCATTATTATCCCGTCAATAATTATTGCATTGTTTTCAGGATGAATGCCGGTTAAATTTCTCATCATATTTGCCTTCTGCACTTTTAATTATTCATCCATTGCAGAGTCTAACCACAATAATCAGACAGCAGGCTTCTAATGGGTTATTGGCAGAGTAAGTAGCTTGCTAAATAAATTGGATATTTATCTTATTATAATCAACCTAACCATGAAGAATCAGTTTGAAGTTGATGAAACACTGCAGCGTTCCATTATCTGCACAAGTGAGGCTCTATTTCATATTCCAAGCAACTTATAGATCCTACAACATAGGACAATACAGCACAGGAACAGGCCCTTCGGCCCACAAAGTCCATGCAGGACATGATGCAGCGCGGCGGCCCAGCGGTAGAGTTGCTGCCACAGCGTCAAAGACCCGGGTTCCATCCCAACTACGGGTGCTGTCTGTACGGAGTTTGTACGTTCTCCCCGTGACCTGCGTGGGTTTTCTCCGGGTGCTCCGGTTCCCTCCCACACTCCAAAGACGTACAGATTTGTAGGTTAATTGGCTTCAGTAAAATGGTAAACTGTCCCCAGTGTGTGTAGGATAGTGTTAGTGTGCAGGGATCGCTGGTCGGTACGGACACGGTGGGCCGAAGGGCCTGTTTCCACGCTGTTTCTCTAAGCTAAGCTAAACTAAACTCATCTCTCCTGCCTGCATGTGTTTCGTATCCCTCCATTCCTGCATATCCATGTGCCTGTCTAAAAGCCTCTTAAACACCACCATCCTATCTGCCTCCACCACCATCCCTGGCAGCCACGTTACTGCCACCCACGCATTTCTGCATTTATGCACATCACCTGTAACCCTCTCTCACCTTACAGCTATGCCCACGTGCTCACAGAGAGAACGTGCAAACTCCGTACAGACAGCATCCGAGGTCAGAATCGAACCCGGGTCCCTGGTGCTGTCAGGCAGTGTAGATCAAACAGTATTGCTGATTTGATCCGTGTCTGGGTTTGCTGCTGCTGACCGGATCCATAATCCATAATCCATGTCAGGTTTTCCACACCACATGCGGGCAGCCAAGTTGTTTTTTAGTTTTAACTTACGATTCAGAGCCTACAGTATTCATCTCGATGGTCTCTGTATGTATACTGATTAAAGTGCTTGTTTGATATATAATGACTCTGTATCATAACTAGGGTACACAAAATGCTGGAGAAACTCAGCGGGTGCAGCAGCATCTATGGAGCGAAGGAGATAGGCGACGTCTGAAGAAGGGTCTCGACTCGAAACGTCGCCTATCTCCTTCGCTCCATAGATGCTGCAGCGCCCGCTGAGTTTCTCCAGCTTTTTGTGTAACCCTCGATTCTCCAGCATCTGCAGTTCCTTCTTTAACACTGTATCATAACTACTTTGCCAGTTGGAGTGAAGCCGGAATCACTCTCTTATGCACCTTTTTGATAACCCCACCTTCAATGGCCAATTCATCCCGGACAGAAAAGTAAGGATGAACAGCAAGTGGAAGCGAATGCTGATATACAATAGACAATAGCTGCAGGGGGAGGTCAGCACCGCCATTCAATGTGATCACGGCTGATCATCCACAATCAGTTCCCCGCTCCTGCCTTCTCCCCATAATCCCTGACTCCGCTGATTGCCACGCCAACTCTACTGCTGTGCCACTAATTCCAGTGATATTTAAACATAAATAATGGACTTAGCGGGAAAAGACTATGTCCTCTAGCTGGGGAAGAGTTGGACATGTCCATAATTGGACTTCACTGGACTTTACCTTGCAAAAAACATTATTCCCTTCATCAATTATCTGTACACTATCTGAAGAAGGGTCTCGACCCAAAACGTCGCCTATCTCCTTCGCTCCTTAGATGCTGCTGCACCCGCTGAGTTTCTCCAGCCTTTTGTGTAACACTCAATTCTCCAGCATCTGCAGTTCCGTCTTTAACACAACCATCTGTACGCTGTGGACGGCTCGATTGTAATCACGTATTGTGTTTCCACTGACTGGTTAGCACGCAACTAAGGCTTTTCACTGTACCTCGGTACACGTGACAATAAACTGAACTGCACTGAACTAAAGTGCGCGGGGATCGCTGGTCGGCGCGGATCCGGTGGGCCGAAGGGCCTGTTTCCGCGCTGTGTCTCGAAACTAAAGTAACCCGATTGAAACCATCGCAACGTGAGCCAAGAGCACAATTAGGAACCTTGCCGACAAGTGGAATACTGAACGTGTCAGGAATTAATTGAACACACGGCTATTTTTGCGGGAAAGAGTGGAGCGGTGGAATTAAAATCTTTGCAGGATGCTGAAGATAGCAGAGACACGGTAATGGGGGTAGCGTTGATGAAGAATCACTGGCTGGAAACATTAACTCTTCTCGTTCCCTCTCATCCATTAGGTAGTTCAACGGTACTTTATTGTCAACTGTCGTTCAAGTTGAAGTTCAAGTTCTTATTTATTGTCACATGCACCAATTGGTGCAGTGAAACTTGAGTTTCCGTGCAGCCACACGAATAAAAAGAACACGATACACGACACCAACCTGATCTCCCAGAGGCTCAGCACTTCAACTCCCCCTCCCATTCCCAATCCGACCTTTCTGTCCTGGGCCTCCTCCATGGCCAGAGTGAGCACCACCGTAAATTGGAGGATCAGCACCACATATTTCGCTTGGGTAGTTTACACCCCAGCGGTATGAACATTGACCTCCAATTTCAGGTAGTCCCTGCTCTCTCCCTCCTTCCCCTCCCCTTCCCAGCTCCAACACAGCCCAATGTCTCCGCCTCTTCCTTTCTTCTTCCCGCCCCCCCCCGACATCAGTCTGAAGAAGGGTCTCAACCCAGAACGCCACCTCTTCCTTCACTCCACAGACGCTGCCTCACCCGCTGAGTTCCTCCAGCATTTTTGTCTACCTTCGATTTTTTTCCAGCATCTGCAGCTCCTTCTTAAACAGCACACAGTAGAATTTATCGTAAACATCCACCACAGCGGAATCAATGTTTCCCACCGCGATGGAAGGCAATAAAAATTAAGTCGTCTTCCTCTTTGTTCACCCGTGGCCAGGGCCTTTGAACCCTCCGCAGTCGGCGCTACGGACAGCCCAATGTACCGTCCCTCTCGTCATACTCTGCGGCTTGGAGTTTCCGATTCGACTGCTTCTTATCGGATAACAGTGATATTTTTCTCCACACAGCTCAGTAAAAATTTTACTGTAGCCCAATATATCCTTACAGCCCACCCCCAAATCAGGGACAGTTTCTTCCCAGCTGTTATCAGGCAACTGAACCATCCTATCACCAACTAGTCAGCGGTCCTGACCTCCCATCTACCTCATTGGAGACCCTTGGACTATCTTTAAGGGCCTGTCCTTCAAGCATGCAACTCTATGCGATTAGCGCGACCTAACGTGGTCGCTTAAGCCGTCCGGCGTCGCGGGGCCGGTCCCACTTCGATCGCCGGAGCCGTGCGGAATTGTGCGGAGTTCGTCCCGACATCGCACGGGGCTCCGAAAAACTGACTATGTTCAAAAATTCCGCGCGGCAACGGCTTGTCGGCTCGCAGTCGCCTCGACGCATTACACACCGTCTCGGCGTCGTGCCTCCGTGAACCTATCTGTAGGTGCCTCCGTGACCCTCTATGTGTGTGGCTCCGTGGCCCTCTGTGTGTGTGCCTCTGTGCCCCTCTCTGTATGCCCCTCTCTGTCCTGGCGAACTTACCTTAGACTTCGCTCCAAGTTCGCCTCACTTTGCGCCGCGTTGCGCCACTCACCTGACCTCCGCGCGGCCCCTGCTGCCGGTTTGGTTGCGCTTGCTGCATGCAGGCGCATGCTGGTGGGAACAGCCCTGTACAGGGGATCACCCGACCTCCGCGCGGCCCCCGCTTCTAGTTTGATCGCATTCATCGCATGGAGTTGCATGCTGGTGGGACAGGCCCTTTAATCAGACGTTATTGGACATTACCATGCACTAAACATTATTCCCTTTATCCTGTATCTGTACAATGTGGATGACTTCATTGCAATCATCTATAATATTTTACGCTGACTGGATAACACACGATAAAAAGGCTTTTAACCTCGGTACACATGACATTAATAAACTAAACTAAATTAAACCAAGATTTACAGTGTTAAAGAAGGAACTGCAGATGCTGGAGAATCGAGGGCACACAAAAGGCTGGAGAAACTCAGCGGGTGCAGCAGCATTTAAAGAGCGAAGGAGATAGGCGACGTTTCGGGTCGAGACCCTTCTTCAGACCTGAAACGTCGCCTATCTCCTTCGCTCCTTAGATGCTGCTGCACCCGCTGAGTTTCTCCAGCCTTTTGTGTACCCAGGATTTACAGTGTTCTGTAATTTTTTTATTACCTATAAAGGCCTGGATAGAGTGGATGTGGAGAGGATGTTTCCACCAGTGGGAGAGTCTAGGACCAGAGGACACGGCCCCAGAATTCAAGGACGTTCCTTTAGGAAGGAGATGAGGAGGAATTTCTTTAGTCAGAGGGCGGTGAATCGGGAACATGTTTCCTGCCTCTAGCGTGTCCAAACCCTTAATAATCTTTTATGTTTTAATAAAATCCCCTCTCATCCTTCTAAACTCCAGAGTGTACAAGCCCAGCCGCTCCATTCTCTCAGCATGACAGTCCCGCCATCCCGGGAATTAACCTTGTAAACCTACGATGCACTCCCTCAATAGCAAAAATGTCCTTCCTCAAATTAGGGGAGCAAAACTGCACACAAGTGTGGTCTTACTAGGACTCTGTACAACTGCAGAAGGGCCTCTTTGCTCCTATACTCAATTCCTCTTGTTACGAAGGCCAACATGCCATTCGCTTTCTTCACTGCCTGCTGTACCTGCATGCTTACTTTCAGTGAATGATGAACAAGGACCCCCAGATCCTGTTGTGCTTCCCCTTTTCCCATCTTGACACCATTTAGATAGTAATCTGTCTTCCTGTTTTTGCCACCAAAGTGGATAACCTCAGATTTATCCCCACAGTCCCGCCATCCCGGGTATTGATGGAAGGCGGGGGGCTCCCAGTCACCTTCTCAACGGCAGCCACGTGTGGGAAATAGCGAAATGAAGAATAAAATCCCTGCTCCAGTTTGGCCGGGAGAGCGTGGCCACCAGCAGGTCTGGCTGACTAAGGATGTGCGCAAATACCAGACTTACGTTGTGTTTCATTCATGCATGGAAATAAAACTATCCTTACTCAAGTAACCAGCGACAAGACCAGGGCTGGTTGAGCTTGGATTGTGAGCAGCCGCTTTCATTTTAACATAACCTAGTTTCTGCCATCGATCCCCCTTCCCCTCCAGACCCTCATACCGACAATTATTAAAAAATAATTTATGACCTGTCAGGGGAGCGTAGACACTTAGCAAATGGGCAGCTCCAGGGCTGAAGATCCTTCTTCACTCGGGAAGAGGTGGCTTTAAAGATGTCGTTAATGCATCCGCCCTCGTTTGTGCCTGATTAAATATTAATGTGCCTGCTTGAAGTGGCGGTGAGGGGAATGACTTTCAGCAGGTGGGAAAGATTTGCATCACACATTGCTTCTTGCTCTCTCTCTCTCTCTCTCTCTCTCTGTGTCTGTACGTAGCTGTGGCCAGGAGAGCTCAGGATGTCCGGCATCTCCCCCTTACACCTGTGGGGACATTGGGGCGGCACGGTGGTGCAGCGGGTGGAGCTGCTGCCTCACAGCGCCAGAGACCCGGGTTCAATCCTGACTATGGGCGCTGTCTGTACGGAGTTTGCACGTTCTCCCCCTGACCTGCGTGGGTTTTCTCCGGGTGCTCCGGTTTCTTCCCACACTCCAAAGACGTGCAGGTTTGTAGGTTAATTGCCTTCAGTATAAATGTAAAAATTGTCCCTAATGTAGGATAGTGCTAGTGTACGGGGATCGCTGGTCAGCACAGGCTCGGTGGGACGAAGGGCCTGTTTTTGCACAGTATTTCTAAACTAACTAAAATTCCATACAAGGCTAATCCCCGGGATGGCGGGACTGTCATATGCTGAGAGAATGGAGCGGCTGGGCTTGTATACTATGGAGTTTAGAAGGACGAGCAGGAATCTCATTGAAACATATAAGATTGTTAAGGGCTTGGACGCGCTAGAGGCAGGAAACATGTTCCCGATGTTGGGGGAGTCCAGAACCAGCGGCCACAGTTTAAGAATAAGGAGAAAGCCATTTAGAATGTAGACTTTTTCTCACAGAGAGTGGTGAGTCTGTGGAATTCTCTGCCTCAGAGGGCGGTGGAGGCCGGTTCTCTGGATGCTTTCACGAGAGAGCTAGATAGGGCTCTTAAAGACAGTGGAGTCAGGGGATATGGGGAGAAGGCAGGAACGGGGTACTGATTGGGGACGATCAGCCATGATCACATTGAATGGCGATGTTGGCTCGAAGGGCCGAATGGCCTCTACTCCTGCACCTATTGTCTATTGTCTAAACCTTTACCAATTGTGTAGGAAGGAACTGAAGGTGCTGAATTAAACCAAAGATGGAAATAAAATACTGGAGTAACTCAGCGGGTCAGGCGGCATCTCTGGAGAGAAGGAATGGGTGACGTTTCGAGTCGAGATCTTTCCTCAGGTGAGAGTCAGGGAAGAGGGAGTCTAGAGATATGGAAGGGTTAGGTGTGAAAATGACAGATCAAAGCAGATGTGATTGGGAAATGTAGAATGGTAGATTGTTAGCTGAGGGGAAGGTGGCAACATGGCATATAATCAGTAATCTTTAATCAGGAGGATAGTAGAACAAGTGGGAGAACTCTCACCAATGTCTACAGATGCATCATAGAATGCATCTTATCAGAATGCATCGCAGCATCACTGGAGAACGGTCCCGAGCTCCCAACATCAACCTCATTGGAGACCTTTGGGCTGTCTGTAATCAGACAGTTTCACCCCGACTACTCCTTCTTCTCCCATTGGGCAAGAGGTACAGAAGTGTGAAAACAAACGCACACCTCCAGATTCAGGGACAGTTTCTTCCCAGCTGTTATCAGGCAACTGAACCATCCTACCACAACCAGAGAGCAGTCATGATCTACCAAAGGGGCCGTCCCACTGCGGCGACCTAATCTGCGATGTCGCGTAAATGACGCCCAAGTGGGACAGGCCCTTTACAGCAAATGCAGCACCGGAGACCCGGGTTCGATCCCGTCCACGGGTGCTGTCTGTACGGAGTTTGTACGTTCTCCCTGTGACCCGCGTGGGTTTTCTCCGGGTGCTCCGGTTTCCTCCCACACTCCAAAGATGTACAGGTTTGTAGGTTATAGACATAGGGACATCGACATAGGCATAGAAAATAGGTGCAGGAGGAGGCCATTCGGCCCTTCGAGCCAGCACCGCCATTCATTGTGATCATGGCTGATCATCCCCAATCAATAACCCATGCCTGCCTTCTCCCCATATCCCCTGACTCCACTAGCCCCTCGAGCTCTATCTAACTCTCTCTTAAATCCATCCAGTGATTTGGCCTCCACTGCCCTCTGTGGCAGGAAATTCCACAAATTCACCACTCTCTGGGTAAAAAAGTTTTTTCTCAGCTCAGTCTTAAATGGCCTCCCCTTTATTCTAAGACTGTGGTTGGTTGGTGGTATAAATGTAAATTGTCCCTGGTGTGCATTGGATAGTGTTAATGTGCGGGGATCGCTGGTCGGCGCGGACCCGGTAGGCCGAAGGGCCTGTTTCCGTGCTGTATCGCTAAATTAAAATAGGAAATCTATCCCCGACAGATGCTACCATTTAACAGAGCTCCAGGTAGCATCAGAGAAAGAGCTGTGGCGCAACTAAAGACTTTTCTCAGAGTGTATAGATCAATAAGAAACACAGACAATAGGTGCAGGAGGAGGCCATTCGCCCCTTCAAGCCAGCACCGCCATTCAACATGATCATGGCTGATCGTCCACAATCAGTACCCCGTTCCTGGCTTCTCCCCACATCCCTTGATTCCTTTAGCCATAAGAACTAAATCCAACTCTCTCTTGAAAACATCCAGTGAATTGGCCACTGTGGCAGAAAATTCCACAGATTCACAACTCTCTGGGTGAAAAAGTTTTTTCTCATCTTGGCCCAAAATGGCTTACTCCTTATTCTTAAACTGTGTGACCCCTGGTTCTGGACTCCCCCAACATCGGGAAAATTTTTCCTGCCTCTAGCGTGTCCAAACCCTTAAGAATTTGATTTTGTTTCTGAATTCCAGTGAATACAAGCCCAGTCAACCCATTCTTTCAGCATATGACAGTCCCACCATCCTAGGAATTAACCTGGTGAACCTACACTACACTCCCTCAATAGCAATAATGTCCTTCCTCAAATTAGGAGATCTAAATTGCATAGAATATTCCAGGTGTGGTTCTACAACTGCAGTAGAACCTCCTTGCTCCTAAACTCAAATCCTCTCGCAATGAAGGCCAACATGCCATTGGCTTTCTTCAGACCAGATACCGACCAGATGAATCAATGGCCAAAATTGAGTCATCAAGTGAAACAGCATGGAAACAGGCCCATTGGCCCAACTTACCCACACCAACCAACATGTCCCATCCACACTAGTCCCACCTGCCAGCATTTGGCCCATATCCCTCTAAACCTGTCCTATCCATGTACCGGTCTAAATGTTTCTTAAACATTGGGATAGTCCCAGCCTCAACAACCTCCTCTGGCAGCTTGTTCCATACACCCACCACCTTCTGTGTGAAAAGGTTACCCCTCAGATTCCTATTAAATCTTTCCCCCTTCACCTTGAATCTATGGTCAGAATAATTGGACATAATCGAATAACCACAACAGAGATAGTTACCTCGGGTGGGAGGATCAAGAATGGGACGAAATCAATAAATGCAACTTCAATATTAGTGCAAAGTACCCTAGCTTATGGAAGGGCCGTTCAGAAGCCTGACAACAGAGGGGAAGAAGCTGTTCCTGAGTCTGGTGGTGCGCGCGCGCTTTCAAGCTTCTGTACCTTCTGCCGGACGGGAGCGGGGAGAAGAAGGAATGACCGGGGTGGGACATGTGATAAACTGTGACTGTGCTTGCTATCTGGGGCATGATCTATAAAACACGAGATAGGCTTGGGTTAAAGTTGAGGTCTATCTTAGCCATGCATATTGAGCTTCTGTGACCCACTTGTTTTTGCAAGCTGTTTCATTATTCCATTGTGGTATGGTACATAATACACTCTTACCTCTTGAATATCCAATCAGATCAGATAATATAACACAAACATACCCAAACAATTCAAACTCCAGCTTGTCGGCACTGGGCCTGTGCTCGCTGGAGTTTAGAAGAATGAGGGGGGGGGATCTCATTGAAACATACAGAAAGGCTTGGATAGAGTGGATGTGGAGAGGATGTTTCCACTAGTGGGAAAGTCCAGGACTAGAGCTCACAGCCTCAGAATTCTTTTAGCAAGGCGATAAGGAGGAAATTCTTTAGTCAGTGGGTGGTGAATATGGAATTCGTTGCCGCAAAAAGCTGTGGAGGCCAAGTCGGTGGATATTTCTAAGGCAGAGATAGATAGATTCTTGATTAGTGCGGGTGTCAGGGGTTATGGGAGAAGGAAGGAGACTGGGATTAGGAGGGAGAGATAGATCAGCCATGATTGAATGGCGGAATAGACTCGATGGGCCGAATGGCCTAATTCAACTCCCATCTCTTATGATCAAGCATAACAGGTAGAGCAAAGGGGAAAGAGGTGTTTTTCACCCAGAGAGTTGTGAGTCTGTAGAATTCTCTGCCTCCGAGGGTGGTGGGGGCCAGTTCTCTGGATACTTTCAAGAGAGAGCTAGATAGGGCTCTTAAAGATAGCGGAGTCAGGGGATATGGGTAGAAGGCAGGAACGGGGTACTGATTGGGGATGATCAGCCATGATCACATTGAATGGCGGTGTTGGCAGGAAGGGCCGAATGGCCTACTCCTGCACCTATTGTCTATTGTCTGTTGCCTATAAAGATACTGAGTGCAGAATAGAGTCCTCAGCAATTTTCTCAATTCTGTTAACCCAGGCTGTCTCCTCCCCTGTTAAAGGAGGAACTGCAGATGCTGGAGAATCGAGGGTTACACAAAAAGCTGGAGAAACTCAGCGGGTGCAGCAGCATCTAAGGAGCGAAGGAGATAGGCGACGTTTCTGGTCGAGACCCCCCCCACCCAAGTCGCACTAGCTTCTCATTTTCACACTACAAACAGCTTACAACGGCCTGTTTCCTTTATCATCGATACTTTTTTGCATATCTTTCATTCATTGTTCTTTATCTCTCCACATCACCGTCTATATCTCTCGTTTCCCTGATCCCTGACCAGTCTGAAGAAGGGTCTCGACCCGAAACGTCGCCTATCTCCTTCGCTCCTTAGATGCTGCTGCACCCGCTGAGTTTCTCCAGCTTTTTGTGTAACCCTCGATTCTCCAGCATCTGCAGTTCCTTCTTTAACACAGAGCCCTCAGCATTGTAGGTTTCTGATTAAATAAAGCAAGGATTGACAGAATGGAGGAGTGCTTGAGTTTTACTTCGCTGAATAGCTGATGAGAAAAAAACGCATCCGAATACTAGTAATCTCGGAAGAGTAGTGATGAATATTTAATTTGGTCTGATTCAGGCGTAGGGGAGGGTGAAGGGGAACGTTGGCGGCTGTGAGCGGTCCGTGAACTCAACTCCACTGCTCACAGAAAGCCCCCTGACAGCCGGTGATGGGCACGGCAAGTGTAAACCTGTGTTTGAGCCATATCCCCCCAAACCTGTCCTGCCCACATCAAGATCCCTGCACTTATAACAACTGGGACTTGTAAATGGGGCACACTGGGAACTCTGCACACGGTCTCAGTGCACACCTGTACTGTATCTAGCAATGTTACAAAATTTTGAGATTTTAAAAATCAAGTCTACAATTTATCCCATCAGATAAAGCATAAAAAGAAGTTTAATTTGCCACCTAATTCACTTTCATATCTTCAGTATTAAGAAAGTTATGGCCATTTTCATACTCGGAAATTAGCATCTTGTTCCCCATTGCCTTTCCATTGACTTAACTCAAAAGCTGTGATCTGGAACTGTTAAAAGCCCATAACTTTCTTAAAAATTAAGAGAACTCAATGAAATTTTCAGTTATTGTAGATTGAAGCATTCTGAAACAAATATGAAACAATCTTACTTGGATGACCTGAAATTAAAGCATATAATTAGTTAGTTATCTAATTGTAGCTAATTACAAAATTCAATGAGTAGATCTAAACATCTATCCATTTCTTAAGAAAATATAAACTTTTTTTTAAATTGCCTAAGTGTCCAAATAACATTCACACAATAATCCACACTATAACACGATTTTTAAATCTCATTTTCATGAATTTATAGGTCAAATGGAAGGAATTTAGTGTTTAATGCCTGTAAATTAATGGCCATTTAAATCAACTAGCGAGTGGGTTTTAGTGGAATGCGGTGGATTGGAACGTTGCGGTTTGCGGTGAAGTCGGTATGAAAAATACAGCCGGTTCATACATTTTTTTTTGTCCCCTTTACGCAACATGAAAATGTGATTAAAGCCTTCCTAAAAACCAAGTTTTTATGTAAAAATAAACTGCGTAGCTTCTTTTATCGCCTACGTTAGGTCCGTTCCGCTGTCACCGTTCAGAGCTTTAGAAGATGATTTTTAAACTATTCTAGTTAATAAATAATCTAGCGTAGTTTAAAAATACCTTTATGAATGAAATGTCGGAGCGATTTCTCTTTAGCGACGAAACCGCCCGACATGGATCGACTTGGACTGCCTAAAAAAAATCGGCATTTTAAACCCGCCCCCCTCTGAAAGGCGGCAAAGTCGCGCACACGGGGAGCGGCAGAACTGCAGCGCTGCTCATGGTAGGTATTGTAACATACCTACTGTATCTGAGATGCTTACCTAACATGGTGGTCACGGTGGTGCAGGGGTAGAGTTGCTGCCTCACAGCTAATGCAGCTCCGCAAACATAGAAACATAGAAAAATAGGTGCAGGAGTAGGCCATTCGGCCCTTCGAGCCTGCACCGCCATTCAATGTGATCATGGCTGATCATCCAACTCAGTATCCCGTACCTGCCTTCTCTCCATACCCCCTGATCCCTTTAGCCACAAGGGCCACATCTAACGCCCTCTTAAATATAGCCAATGAACTGGCCTCAACTACCTTCTGTGGCAGAGAATTCCAGAGACTCACCACTCTCTGTGTAAAGAATGTTTTCCTCATCTCGGTCCTAAAGGAATTCCCCCTTATCCTTAGACTGTGACCCCTTGTTCTGGACTCCCCCAACATTGGGAACAATCTTCCAGCATCTAGCTTGTCCAACCCCTTAAGAATTTTGTAAGTCTCTATAAGATCCCCCCTCAATCTTCTAAATTCCAGCGAGTACAAGCCGAGTCTATCCAGTCTTTCCTCATATGAAAGTCCTGACATCCCAGGAATCAGTCTGGTGAATCTTCTCTGTACCCCCTCTATGGGAAGGATGTCTTTCCTCAGATTTGGAGACCAAAACTGTACGCAAAACTGTACGCAACTGTACGTAGTCGGGGTTCCATCCCGACTACGGGTGCTGTCTGTACGGAGTTTGCACGTTCTCCCCGTGACCTGCGTCGGTTTTCTCCAAGAGCTTTGGCTAAGAGATAAGACTTTTGCCTTCCATCACAGTGAGGAGGTGTTGGAGATCCACTGTGATGGATGTTTGTGTAAACTGTGTTAAGTGTGGGTCTTGGGTTGTTTTGTAATGTTAAGACTGTAGAAAATGCAATCCCACTCACAACAAGGGCCGAGTCCCCCTGGTCCTCACCTTTCACCCCACCAGCCAGCGCATACAACAGATAGTCCTCTGCCAGTTTCGTCACCTCCAACGTGACCCCTCCACTCGCCACATCTTCCCATCTTCCCCCCTGTCTGCCTTCCGCAAAGACCGCTCCCTCCGCAACTCCCTTGTCAATTCTTCCCTTCCCTCCTGCTCCACTCCTTCCCCGGGCACTTTCCCTTGCAACCGCAAGAGATGCTACACTTGTCCCTTCACCTCCCCCCTCCACTCCTTTCAGGGACCCAAGCAGTCATTCCAAGTCCGACAGAGGTTCACCTGCACCTCCTCCAACCTCATCTACTGCATCCGTTGCTCCAGATGCCAGTTGATCTACATCGGTGAGACGAAGCGGAGGCTGGGCGATCGTTTCGCCGAACACCTCCGCTCGGTCCGCAATAACCAACCCGACCTCCCGGTGGCTCAGCACTTCAACTCCCCCTCCCACTCCGTATCCGACCTCTCGGTCCTGGGCCTCCTCCACGGCCAGAGTGATCAACACCGCAAGTTGGAGGAACAGCACCTCATATTCCGCTTGGGGAGTCTGCATCCTCTGGGCTTGAACATTGAATTTTCTCAATTCTGTTAACCCAGGCTGCCTCCTCCCCTTCCCACCTCTCCCTCAGCCCTCTGGCCCTGACATTCCTTCTCCATCTCCCCCCCCCCCCCCCCCAGTCGCACTAGCTTCTCATTTTCACACCACAAACAGCTTACAATGGCCTGCTTCCTTTATCACCAATACTTTTTTGCATATCTTTCACTCATTGTTCTTTATCTCTCCACATCACTGTTTATATCTCTCGTTTCCCTGATCCCTGACCAGTCTGAAGAAGGGTCTCGACCCGAAACGTCGCCTATCTCCTTCGCTCCTTAGATGCTGCTGCACCCGCTGAGTTTCTCCAGCTTTTTGTGTAACCTTCGTTCAAACCAAGCTGTTTGAATGAGAATTTTAAAAAAGGCATTCTGTTCCTCCCACACTCCAAAGACGTACATGTTTGTAGTTTAATTGGCTTGGTAAATGCAAAAATTGTCCCTAGTGTGTGTAGGATGGTGCTAATGTGCGGGGATTGCTGGTCGGCACGGACCAGTTGGGCCGAAGGGCCTGTTTCTCTAAACTAATGTGTCTGCTTATGTGTAGTGATACTTGTACAGAACTGTATACAATAATGTCCCAGTACGGGAGCTGTCTATATGAAGTTTGTACGTTCTCCTCTGGCTGATCGTTCCATACACCCACCACCCTCTGTGTGAAGAAGATAGCCCTCAGATTCCTATTAAATCTTTTCCCCTTCACCTTGAACCTATGTCCTCTGGTCCTCGATTCCCCTCCTCTGGGAAAAAGACTCTGTGCGTCTACCCGATTTACTCCTCTCATGATTTGTGTATTTTGTGTGTGTGTAGGATAGCGCTAGTGTGCGGGGATCGCTGGTCGGCACGGGCTCGGTGGGCCGAAGGGCCTGTTTCCCCGCTGTAACTTGAACTAAACTCAGCCAAACATCCGCGATTTGTATTTGGATGTGAAAAACTAAAACGCCAGCTGTCTGCCGAGTTGCAGCAACGGCTTGATGGATACATCACTGACATTTAAGAAAAAACATTTCATACCGTGAGCTAACTCATGACGGAAGTTTACAAGGAAGGAGCTCAGAGCAAGAACAGTCTTTAAATACCGAGGCACTTGCAAAGATTAGTGTCAAATGCATTGGATCAAAGCAACACCTCTCCCGAGTCAGAAACAAAGTGTTTAGTACAGAGACACAGCGTGGAAACAGGCCGCCCGGATCACCGAGTCCGCACTGACCAGCGATCCCACTACACCAACACTATACTACACATTAGGGGCAATATTTACCAAAGACAATTAACCTACAAACATGTAGGTCTTTGGGGTGCGTGGGGAAACCGGAGCACCGCGTGAAAACCCACGCGGTCACGGGGAGAACGTTGCCTAAGTGTGTTTTCAAGAGTGAGTTAGATATAGCTCTTAGGGCTAAAGGAATCCAGGGATATGGGGAGAAGGCAGGAACGGGGTACTGATTGGGGATGATCAGCCATGATCACATTGAATGGCGGTGCCGGCTCGAAGGGCCGAATGGCCTACTCCTGCACCTATTTTTCTATGTTTCTTTGTTACTGCCATCAATTGCAAAGGTGACAAAGAGATGTGCTCGGACTTCAGTGTTTGCAATGATGCATGGAATGCTGGGGAACTCCATCAGGTCACGAGTGTTTTATTGTCGTGTGTCCCAGATAGATCAGCGCAACAGAATATATACACATGGTACACTGCCAACAATATCATAAACCAGAACAAAAAGTACACACATAAACGCACACACACACATCTATCTATCTATTCATGTTTGTATGTGATAGGAGCAGAATTAGGCCATTCGGCCCATCTACTCTGCCATTCAATCATGGCTGATCTGTCTCTCCCTCTCAACCCCATTCTCCTGCTTCTCCCCATGACCCCTGACAACCGCATTAATCAAATATATGTGTATGCTTCAATATATTGGATTACTTACAAAATTCTTAAGGGGTTGGACAAGCTAGATGCTGGAAGATTGTTCCCGATGTTGGGGAAGTCCAGAACAAGGGGGTCACAGTCTAAGGATAAGGGGGAATTCCTTTAGGACCGAGATGAGGAAAACATTCTTTACACAGAGAGCGGTGAGTCTGTGGAATTCTCTGCCACAGAAGGTAGTTGAGGCCAGTTCATTGGCTATATTTAAGAGGGAGTTAGTGGCCCTTGTGGCTAAAGGGATCAGGGGGTATGGAGAGAAGGCAGGTACGGGATACTGATTGGGGATGATCAGCCATGATCACATTGAATGTCGGTGCAGGCTCGAAGGGCCGAATGGCCTACTCCTGCACCTAATTTTCTATGTTTCTATGTTTCTAGTAATGTGTATATATGTGTATATCAGCAGCAACGTGTGCCTCACGCTGGCAGGAGCCTCGGCACTGGCAGGAGCCTCGTTGCTGGCAGGAGCCTTGGTGGCGGTGGGACTTGGCGGTTGATGAGCGTGGGGGGGAAGATAATGGGAACCCGGCATGGGGGGACGGTGGGAAAACAAAGGGGGACCCGGTGTGAGGTGGGGATAAGTCTGCGATTTTTTATGTTCATTTGCCCAGTGAAGGAGCTGTGCACGGCAGCCAGACGAGAGAGGGAGGGAGTGGGAGAATGAGTGGGAGAGGGATGAAGATAGTGTAGCAGCACCTGCTGGTGCTCGCAAATATCGAACCCTGCGGTTAGTATCCGCACGCACGTGACTCTGGGAGGGGTGGTGATTTTGCGCGGTTTTCAGGGCTCTGCCCTTCAGTCGTTGTGAGACCACCGTTGCGGTCAGTTGTGTTTCCATGCGGCAATCGTCAAGACCGTGATCGGTGAATCATATTGAGAATAAATGTGATTCAAACCAACCGCCGGTTGTCTTGATCCACCAAAATAGACACAAAGTGCTGGAGCAGCTCTGTGGGACAGGGAGCATTTCTGGAGAGAAGGAATGGGCGACATTTCAGGTCGGGACCCTTCCTCAGACCATTCCTTCTCTCCAGAGATGCTGCCTGTCCTGTTGAGTTACTCCAGCATTTTGTGTCTATCTTCGGTTTAAACCAGCGTCTGCAGTTCCTTCTTTCACATCATGTATAGATATGTGTAGGCACTCACACTGAACGTTTTAAAATGTTTTATACATATATAGAAACATAGAAACATATATATATATATATATAAATAAAAAATTCTAAAGACCTGTTTTCGCTTCTTCAATCTGGGATATTGTGTGTAGATTGATGATTAAAAAAAATAATGAAATCCATTTTAGAATAAGGCTGTAACGTAACAAAATGGGGAAAAAGTGAAGGGGTCTGAATACTTTCTGAATGCACCGTACATATATATGTGTGTGTGTGTGTGTGTGTGTTTGTACACGCATATAAACACACACACACATCCGTACACAAAAATAAAAAAATAATAGTGCAGAAAGACAGCTAATGCCTGCAAGCCACTAGAATGAAATATAACACAAGTCTGGAGAAGGGAAAGCTGAAAATAAAGAACAGTTTTGTTCCATTAATCAAGAAAATGTCACATAGTGGAAACGTTGGTGTCAAAGCAGATTCACTGTCGTCAGCAACGGGAAATAGATTAGTCGTCGGCAAGCGCTTTTTAAGTCTGTGTGGACTGAGTGAGCAGATTATTGACTTCAAGGGTGTCTTGGTATCTTGATTTCCCACCGTCAAATGGGACGGCTCGGAGAAAATCACCCTCTCCCCACCCTCCACTGCCATATTATAGAAGATCAGGATTTTGTTAGGACCTAATTAGGAATGCACTGCAGGTTTAGTTTGGTTTAGTTTAGAGCTACAGCGTGCAAACAGGCCCTTCGGCCCACCGAGTCCGTGCTGCCCAATGATCTTGTGCCACCAAAGTGTCAAAACACACACCTCTAGACATAGGGACAGATTCGTCCCAGCTGCTAATAGACAATAGACAATAGGTGCAGGAGTACCGCTATTCGAGCCAGCACCGCTATTCAATGCGATCCCCCCGCACACTAACACTATCCTACACACACTGGGAACATTTCACATTTATAGCAAAGCCAATTAACCTACAAACCTGCACGTCTTTGGAAGGTGGGAGGAAACCGGAGCACCCGGAGAAAACCCACGCAGGTCAATAGACAATAGACAATAGGTGCAGGAGTAGGCCATTCGGCCCTTCGAGCCAGCACCGCCATTCAATATGATCATGGCAGATCATCCCCAATCAGTACCCCGTTCCTGCCTTCTCCCCATATCCCCTGACTCCACTATCTTTAAGAGCCCTATCTAGCTCTCTCTTGTAAACATCCAGAGAACCGGCCTCCACCGCCCTCTGAGGCAGAGAATTCCACAGACTCACAACTCTCTGTGAGAAAAAGTATTTCCTCGTCTCCGTTCTAAATGGCTTACCCCTTATTCTTAAACTGTGGCCCCTGGTTCTGGACTCCCCAAACATCGGGAACATGTTTCCTGCCTCTAGCGTGTCCAAACCCTTAATAATCTTATTTGTGAAAATAAACTGAGCTGAAACTGAAACTGAACTGAGAGATACTTCACCCTTCATGAATTGTGGACGTAGCCCAGAACGTCACACAAACCAACCTCCCTTCCATTGACTCCATCTACACCTCACGCTGCCTCGGCAAGGCCAGCAGCATCCTCAAGGACCAGTCGCACCCCGGCCACTCCCTCTTCTCCCCTCTCCCATCAGGCAAGAGGAACAGAAGTGTGAAAACGAACGCACACCTCCAGATTCAGGGACAGTTTTTTCTCAGCTTTTACCAGGCAAATATCACCAACTAGAGAGCGGTCCTGAGTTAGCGTCCACTTCATTGGGGACCCTCGGACTAACTTCACTCGGACTTTATCTTGCAGTAATCGCTATACCCTTTATCCTCTATCTGTACACTGTGGGCTGTGAACGTGCAAACTCCGTACAGACAGCACCCGTCATCGGGATCGAACCCAGGTCTCTGGCGCTGTAAGGCAGCAACTCTACCTCTGCGCTACCGTGCCACCACTGTACTGTCGGTACGGTGCCTGCCTCACAACGCCCGTGGTTTTCTCCGGGTGCTCCAGCTTCCTCCCACACTCCAAAGACGTACAGGTGTGTAGGTTTATTGGCTTCAATAAAATTGTAAATTGTCCAGTTTACAGAAGTGTAGAGTTTTGGTCTCCTAATTTGAGGAAGGACATCCTTGTGATTGGGGCAGTGCAGCGTAGGTTCACCAGATTGATCCCTGGGATGGCGGGACTGTCATACGAGGAAAGATTGGAAAGACTAGGCTTGTATTCACTGGAGTTTCGAAGGATGAGGGGGTATCCTATAGAAACATATAAAATTACAAAAGGACTGGACAAGCTAGATGCAGGAAAAATGATCTCAATGTTGGGCGAGTCCAGAACCAGGGGCCACAGTCTTAGAATAAAGGGGAGGTCTTTTAAGACTGAGGTGAGAAAAAACTTTTTCACCCAGAGAGTTGTGAATTTGTAGAATTCCCTGCCACAGAGGGCAGTGGAGGCCAAATCACTGGATGGATTTAAGAGAGAGTTAGATGGAGCTCTAGGGGCTAGTGGAGTCAAGGGATATGGGGGGAAGGCAGGGCACGGGTTATTGATTGGGAATGATCAGCCATGATCGCAAGACAAGGCGAGGCAAGTTTATTTATATAGCACCATTCATACAAGCTGCAATTCATAGTGCTTTACAAAAGAAACAAAAGAATAACATTGTTTAAAAACATTGCAGAACCACAATACAACACAGGACAACAAAATAGCCAATAAGACAATTGCATGTAAAGTAAAACAAAGTCACTAAAATATTAAAACGATTTTAAAAGCACATAAAAGAGTTAAGATTAGAAGATTAAGATTACCTGCACGTTGGGTTATGAAAAAGCTACAGTAAACAACAGTGTTTTTAGGCCTGATTTAAATGAGGTTACAGTCTGTGCACACCTCAGGTGTTCAAGGAGCTTGTTCCACAGGTGTGGAGCATAGAAACTGAACGCTGCTTCAGCCTTTTTAGTTCTGACCCTGGGAACACAGAGTAAACCTGTCCCTGAAGACCTGAGGAGTCTAGGTGCGTCATATACAACAAGAAGGTCAGAGATGTATTTTGGACCCACACCATTCAGTGCCTTGTAGGCCAGTAACAGAATTTTAAAATCTATCCTTTTACACACAGGGAGCCAGTGCAAAGATTTAAGTACAGGTGTAATGTGATCCATTTTCTTGGTGTTGGTCAAGACTCTGGCAGCGGCATTCTGGATAAGCTGCAGTTGTTTAATTGATTTTTTACTGACACCTGTAAAGATGCCATTACAATAATCTAACCTACTGAAGATATATGCATGAACAAGTTTGAATGGCGGTGCTGGCTCGAAGGGCCGAATGGCCTACTTCTGCACCTGTTTTCTATGTTTCTATGTGTCTATGTCCCTTGTGTGTGTGTGGGATAGTATGAGTGTGCGGGGATGGGTGGATACTGCTGAAGGGCCTTTATCTGCGCTGTATTTCTAAACTAAACTGCAAAAGATAACAGATTTGCAAACACTTGCAAAATGTCTTGCGGAGATGGGAACAGGGAGTGGAATGCCCAAGGCCTCTGATCCCAAGGTCATGGTGTTCTCTCCATCTGCAAGGCAAAAACTCATCCTGTGACCTTAACGTGACATAATTTATACAGCTCCTGTCACTGTCAGCGAGCTCGCTGCACTAAGGCAGCATTCTGTCAATGTGAGCTGGTCAACAAGGCAGGCGATGGGCGGCACGGTGGTGCAGCGGTAGAGTTGCCGCCTCACAGCGCCAGAGGCCTGGGTTCCATCCTGACTACGGGTGCTGTCTGTACGGAGTTTGCACGTTCTCCCCGTGACCTGCGTGGGTTTTCTCCAGGAGCTCCAGTTTCCTCCCACACGTGCAGGTTTGTAGGTTAATTGGCTTCGGTAAAATTGTAAATTGACCCTACTGTGTGTAGGATAGTGTTAGTGTGTGGGGATCGCTGGTCGGCACGGACTCAATGGGCCGAACGGCCTGTTCCCACGCTGTATCTCTAAACTAAACTAAACATAAGTTCCCTACTGATAGGAGCAGAATTAGGCCATTCGGCCCATCAAGTCCACTCCGTCATTCAATCATGGCTGCTCGATCTTTCCTTCTCATCCGCATTCTCCTGCCTTCTCCCCGTAACCCCTGACACCCGCACTAATCAAGAACCTGTCAATCTCTGCCTTAAAAAATATCTGCTGACTTGGCCTCCACAGCCGTCTGTGGCAAAGAATTCCACAGATTCACCACCCTCCGAGTAAAGAAATTCCTCCTCATCTCCGTTCTAAAGGAAAGTCCTTTTATTCCGAGGCTGTGCCCTCTGGTCCTAGACTCTCCCACTAGTGGAAACATCCTCTCCATATCCACTCTATCCAGGCCTTTCGTGTAAATGGGACAGGCCCTTTAGTGGGACTGGGACATAACTGTCAGAGATGCTGCCTGTGTCACTTCCGGTGGAGCTATGCAGGGCTAGAGACCAGCGCCAGCTAGCTCCATGAAGAAATCGCAAAAAACAGGGGAGAAAAACGGACCTACCTGCTGTTACTGCACCGGCTGCCTGCAACGCGTGAGTGACGTCATCAGGCGCGTGACTCCGGTATGTCTCTGCAACATACCCCCCCCCCAAGCTACCGAAACGGACTGCCAGGCCAAAACAGGCATCGGAAGAAGTAGGCCCAACTGAAGCCTCGGGCTCAGGTACAACGTCGTCCCAGGAAGTTGTTTCAAGGAAACCAAAGCCTAAAAAATCTGAGATAGAAGATCTTCGGATTTTTCTAACTCAGTAAATTAAAAATATAAAGGAAGAACTGAAGAGAGTGAATTTTAAAGAAGAACTTCAAATTTTTAAGGCAGAGTTTAAGGAGGAAATGAAGGAAGAAATCAACTCCACCGTCCTTGAATTATCGGAAACATGGAAGAAAGAAACAGAAGAAAAGATGGATCAGCAAATTACGGAGATGGATGCGGAGATGGATGTCAAAATCAAATCGGTGGAGTCCAGCTTTAATGACAGGCTGGAGCCCATTGAGAAAGCACTGGATCAACAGACTATAGCAATAACCAATTTAGAGGAGATTGCTTCAACAAGTGCCGAAACGACAAAACAGCTCATCAGAGAAAACCAACGCTTATCAGAGACTACTGAACAAAATAACTGAAAAATGCACTCACTGGAAGGACGTCAGAGGCGTCAGAACTTAAGAATCGTCGGCATTCAAGAAGGGAGAGAGGGGAAACGAGACCCCCACAATTACGCTGCAGACTTATTGCAAAAACGTCTTAAACCTGGATCAAAAGCCTCTGCTAGCTCGAGCACACAGAGTGATGAGACGTCGCCCACGGGCCAATGCCCCACCAAGACAAATGATAGTAAAGGTGCAATATGACCATGTACTGGAGGAGATGATGAAAAAAATTGTTCGTACCAGGAATTTCATATACGATGGAGATAAGATCAGTATCTACCGAGATTATCCTGTGGAGGTCTCCAGGAAGAGAGCGCTGTTTAAAGAGACAAAAGGAATACTTAAGGATGTGAAAGATCTGAAGTATGGTTGGATGTACCCGGCTATATTATGAGTTACCTACAATCACAATGAACATATCTTTACCAACCCTGCGGATGCATTGGATGGAGTTCGCCTAGAAGATCAAGAACCTGCTTGGCGACTGAATATTAACTACAAAACACCTGACATCAACGAACAATGTAACGTTGTAAAGGTTGGATGGAATTTAAGCTGTTATACCTAAGGACAATCGAAATTGGATACGGATGGCTGAATAAGGCCTTTCCCATGGACATGTTAAATTCATAGTTACTATTAACATTAATAACTGACAAATACTAATTATAACTGCGCGGTACTATTAATACTTATTACTAATGGTTACTAATTACTTATAATTGAATTACTGAGAATTAGTTAAACGGTAATAATGAGTACGGTTGGATTCAAAGTTTGATTTCGCTTTTCTTTCCTTTTTATTTATTTTTATTTTTTATATATATATTTTACTAATGGAATATGAATACTTTGGTACCTAAAATGTTTCCCACCCCCCCGGTAAAATATCGCTATGGAAATGTCAACATAAATAGAGCATGGAGCTAGTTAAGTTTTTTTTTTCATCGCTACGGAAGTTGGTAGATGGCTAGCCATGTTAGTATGGCTATCACTAACTGCACTACTCATAGATGTAGTTTTTTCTTTCTTTTTTCATTTTACTAACCACTTAATCTATCACTTTTTTAATATAATACTTTATTATAATTTTAAGTTTGAATGGAGTCATAAGTTTTATCAAAGGAGATACATACGCGAGAAAGATCAACGAGACTTAAAATTAATCTATCTGATGTTCGGGTGTAATGTCGGGCTTGTTGAGCTGAACCATCTGCTCTTTTATAGACCTCCCTAAACAAAAGATGCAAGATTCGAATATGAAGATTGGGGTGAAGGAATAACATTTTGTAGTTGGAACGTTAAGGGTATTAACAAACCAATCAAGAGAGGTAAAGTATTGGCACATTTAAAAGCACTTAAAACAGATGTAATATTCCTTCAAGAAACTCACCTAAAAAAGGATGCAAAGCATAGATTGAAAGCTAAATGGATTGATAAAGCGTATCATTCCTCATTCACACATAAATCCAGAGGTGTTGCAATACTAATCCGTAAAGGGATACCTTTTAAACATATATCAACTATAACGGTCAGTGCTTGTAGATATATTGTATTAATAGGTGAATTATATGCACAAAAACTGACTCTTATTAATGTTTATGGACCAAATTTTGATAGTCCCTTGTTTTTTAAGAAAATATTTAATACAATTCCGGAATTAACACGACACAATTTAATAATCGGAGGAGACTTAAATTGTACATTAGACCCCTATTTAGATAGATCATCAAGACAACAGAAAACAAAATCGCACTCCAGTGACTTATTAAATACATATATGGATACTAGTAATATCAAGGATGTTTGGAGAATAGAAAACCCAACCGGATGAGAATATTCATTTTATTCATCGGTACATAAAACATACTTAAGAATAGATTATTCTTTGGTGGACTCTAAGCTTATTCCATTTACTTATAACTCGAAATATCACAATATTATAATCTTGGACCATGCTCCCTTAACATTTATGATTAAATTAAATGGAAGGACGGAGAAACAGTTACAATGGAGACTCAACCCACAAATTTTAAAGGAAAAAGAATGTCAGGAATATCTTACTAAACAGATTAATATGTTCTTTGAAATCAATGATAACACTGAAACATCTGCCTCCCTACTATGGAAAACATTTAAAGCATTTACTCGAGGAGCGATTATCTCCTCCCAAGCATTTCATAATAAAGAGAATCGGACGAAACAACAGGCATTGGAAAGGGAAATAAAACAATTAGACACAGAAAATGCGGCTACACCAACCATGATAAAACACAATAAAATTGCAGCATTGAAATATAAATTAAATAAAATATGTTCAGACCAAGTTGTAAAATTTTACCAATATACTAAACAATTTAATTTTGAATTTGGAGATAAACCTCATAAATTATTGGCTCGTCAATTACGGAAACTGGACAGGGAAAAAACTATTCATAGGATTAAATCAGAAACAGGAGAACCACTGGTACAATCTAAGGATATTAATGAGAGATTTCTGCAATATTATCAAAACCTTTACTCTGCTAAAACGTTAGATCACTGGACGGGAATAGAAGCATTTCTACAAAAATGCAATCTTAAAGGGGTAGATTTGAAAGATAGAGAATTATTAGACACTGAAATAACAGTAAAAGAAATTGAAGTCTATTAGATCTCTAAAAAACTGTAAATCTCCTGGACCAGATGGCATTGGCTCTATGACCTGATTGTTCCACGTTTAAAGACACTGTATGAACATATCTATACTCAACAGAAATTACCAGAAAACTAAATTAATCTTTAAAGCACATATACCAAAAATAGATAAGGACCTGGATGATCCAGGTTCATATAGAGCTATAGCTCTTCTAAATACTGATCAAAACATATTAACTAAAATCTTAGCACAAAGATTAAGCTCAGTGATTAATAAATTAATACACCCGGATCAATCAAACAGGATTTATACCAAAACAGTACTCTTCATACAACCTGAGACGATTATTCAATATTATATACTCAAAAAGAAGTACTAACAAAGACCTAGCAATTATTTTGTTAGATGCTGAGAAAGCTTTCAATCAGGTGGACTGGCAATGTTTATTTTTGGTTATGAATATTTTTCAATTGGGCGAGAAGTTTAGCACATGGGTAAAACTTTTATATACTAACCCAACAGCTAGAATATCAACAAATCAAATGTTATCAGCCGAATTGAACTTATCTAGAGGCTGTAGACAAGGATGTCCGCTATCCCCGCTATTATTTGCACTCGTAATAGAACCATTAGCAGAAAGTGTCAGGTCCCATCCTGAAATATATGGGTTTAATACCAAAGATACTGAGAATAAAATGTCCTTATA
This sequence comes from Raja brachyura, assembly GCA_963514005.1. The sequence goes on along the minus strand of OY740783.1, from coordinate 2,489,186 downwards.
TGCAGACGATGTATTAATTTACATTACAAAACCTGAAGTTAATATTCCAAACTTATTAACTTTAATAACTCAATATGGCTCATTTTCAGGATATAGAATTAATTGGAATAAAAGTGAAATAATGCCAATAATGGAAAGTAACCCACATATATTACAACAATCTCCTTTTAAAATAGTAAATGAAAAATTTAAATATCTTGGAATTTGTGTAACAAAGAGATATACTTCTTTATTTAAATTTAACTTTCCGCCTTTATTGAACAAATTACATAAGAAAACATTACCTATTTCAATGTTGGGTAGAATTAATGCAATAAAAATGATTTTTCTCCCGCAATTATTGTGCCTCTTTCAATTAATCCCGATATATCTCCCAAAAACTTTTTTTAAAAAGGTTGACTCATTTTATCTGGGATTATAAGAACCACAGAATAAATAAAAAACGCTTATGTAAATCAAAAATAAATGGAGGTTTAGCACTACTGAATTTTATGTTCTATTTTTGGGCAGTTAAATATGAATATGAATATGAATTTTTGGTTGGAAGAACTGGACCAATAACCAGATTGGTTAAAAATGGAAAAGGAAGACTGTTTACCTTTTGAAATTGGGTCGATCTAATTTGCTATTACTAAATTAAGCAAAAAAAACTATAATGAAAACCCCATAATATCTAGTGGAATATGCATTTGAAAACAATTAAAAAAGACACTAAAAATGGATAATTTACCACTATTTCTTCCCATTGTAAACAACGCTACATTTAAGCCCTCAATGATGGATAAGGGTTTTTTACAATGGAAATATCACAGAATTACAAAGATGGGTCGTCTCTACAGGAAAGGTACATTCCTCTCATTTCAGGAACTACAACAAATTTATGGGCTTCACTGAAATGACTACTTTAGATATCTACAAATTAGAGACTACGCTAAATCAAATATGCAGGACCATAGAAATAGAAAGACAGAAATTCTTGCTGAATGGTTCAATAAACAACCTAATACAGAAAAATTGATATCTTATATTTATAATATTCTATTAGATAATGATGCACCCCTGACGGGAATATATAGGCAATCATGGGAAAATGAACTAGGCCAAACAATAAGGCCAGAAATATGGGCCGAAAGCTTACAACATATACATCACTGTTCGTTAAATGCTAGACACTCTTTAATACAATTTCAAGTATTACATAGATTGCACTATTCAAAAACCAAATTAAATAGAATTTTCCCATGCATATCTCCTATTTGTGAAAAATGCAACACTCAGAGGCTAACTTAACGCACACATTTGTAAGTTATATAAAAATTAATAATTTTTGGACGGATATTTTTAAGATAATTTCGGAAGTTGTCAATATCCAATGGGACACCGATTCAAAATTAATATTATTAGGAATACTAGAACAAAATCAATTATTTACAACAAACCAAAGAAACTTTATTGATTATAGTTTAATAATTGGGAAATAATTAATATTAAAATTTTGGAAAGGCCCTGTAACCCCCACAATTAAAATGTGGACTATGGAAATGTCGGAGACCCTACATTTGGAAAGATTAAGATTTGTCTTAATGGACAAACAAGAACTATTTATTAGAATATGGTCCCCATTCATTGAATATTTGAAGGGACAAACCGGTTCGGCACGAGAACCTGACTGAAACCTGAATCAAGGATTAGATGAAGAATTACATTTTATAACGCGCGGACATATCTCCAATGATGCATAATTAGCTGATTACTCCACTCTCTTTTAATTTTTTTGGTTTCTTTTCTTTTATTATTTTCTATCTATATAAAAATTTAAAAATATATAGAAATACAACTATTATACAATTGTTAATACAAACAATATTGATAATGTATGACTGCAACAAACTAAATGCTTTTTATTATGTATTTACTTCTAATTAAAAAACAATTTTTAAAAACAAAAGAGATGCTGCCTGTCACGCTGAGCTACTCTGGCATTTTGTGAATATCTTGGGGAAACATAAAAATTGGAACTTCAAGTTGCTTTGACCCAACCCTTGGGACCAATCAAAAGCCAACAAAAGGAAAACTGTGAAGCAAAATCCCAACAAACGGCAGTAGAAAGAGTTTGCAATTATTCGGCAGGAAGCACAGGGTTGGGGAAAGAAGAATCGGGACTTTACATCAGTTTGTTCCGCGATTCGATGGAGTGAGATGTTGCAGTGAGGCCTTGCTTGATCTGGCCAGGCAGAGAGTTAATCAACAGCGAGGAGCCCACTCCGATCTCCCGCTGAGCAACAACCAGTCCGTAATGACCGCCAGATATAAATAACCTCTCATTCATCCGGCAACGACCTCGTTATTCACAACTTCGCTGCAGCTCTCTCCGTCTTATTGCAAACGTTACTGCAACTTAATGGCCGCGCTGGTTTCCAGGTTGGGAGAGTCGACAGGTCACTTTTCCTAAACAACTGACTTGAGAGTATTTATGGTTGGAAGCCTAGAGAGATCAATTCAATAGCAATATTGTGTGGAAAAGTACCTGGGAAAATAGCAGTAAATGTGGAGCTGGCAAACTGCCTCTATTACCAAGAATGGGATTAGTTTTATGGCTAGCTTTTCTTTTCAATTATCAAGAGGTGTTGGGCCAGTGTGTTCATTACTACATTCTGTACCAACAGTAGCTCGTTTGTTCCCCGATGTTGGGGGAGTCCAGAACCAGGGGCCACGGTTTAAGAATAAGGAGTAAGCCATTTAGAACGGAGACGAGGGGTGGGAGATTGCAACTTTCACGTGGTCCGCCCTGTTTAAACAAACGCAATCAACCCGGCGTGCACAATCAAATAAGATCAAATAGAACAAGTTGTCCGACAACTTTAGGCCGTGGAAGCCACACGCAAGATGAAGAAGAATGGAGACGAGGAAACACTTTTTCTCACAGAGAGTGGTGAGTCTGTGGAATTCTCTGCCTCAGAGGGCGGTGGAGGCCGGTTCTCTGGATACTTTCAAGAGAGAGCAGGATAGGGCTCTTAAAGATAGCGGAGTCAGGGGGATATGGGGAGAAGGCAGGAACAGGGTACTGATTGGGGATGATCAACCATGATCACATTGAATGGCGGTTCAGGCTCGAAGGGCCGAATGGCCTACTCCTGCACCTATTGTCTATTCTCTATTGCTCTAACCCACCTGCAAAACTAAACCTTTTTGTGTGTCAATATGCTGTATCTCGGGGAATGTGGCCAAACTATAGACAATAGGTGCAGGAGGAGGCCATTCAGCCCTTCGAGCCAACACCACCATTCAATGTGATCATGGCAGATTTTACAGTTGACAGCACAAGTCTGAAGAAGGGTCTCATAGAAACATAGAAAATTGGTGCAGGAGGAGGCCATTCGGCCTTTCGAGCCAGCACCGCCATTCATATTGATCGTCCCCAAACAATAACCCGTGCCTGCCTTCTCCCCATATCCCTTGACTCCACTAGCCCCTAGAGCTCTATCTAACTGTCTCTTAAATCCATCCAGTGACTTGGCCTCCACTGCCCTCTGTGGCAGGGAATTCCACAAATTCACAACTCTCTGGGTGAAAACGTTTTTTCTCACCTCGCCTTAAGACTAAATGACCCCCCCTTTATTCTAAGACTGTGGCCCCTGGTTCTGGACTTGCCCAACATTGGGAACATTTTTCCTGCATCTAGCTTGTCCAGTCCTTTTATAGACAACAGACAATAGACAATAGGTCCAGGAGTAGGCCATTTTCGAGCCAGCACCGCCATTCAATGTGATCGTGGGTGATCATCCACAATCAGTCCCCGTTCCTGCCTTCTCCCCATATCCCCTGACTCCACTATCTTTAAGATCCCTATCTATCTCTCTCTTGAATGCATCCAGAGAACCGGCCTCCACCGCCCTCTGAGGCAGAGAATTCCACAGACTCACCTCTGTGAGAAAAAGTGTTTCCTCGTCTCCATTCTAAATAATAATTTAATATGTTTCTATAAGAAACCCGCTCATCCTTCCAAACTCCAGTGAATACAAGCCGCTCAACCTGAAACGTCATCCATTCCTTCTGTCGCTGCCTGTCCCACTGAGTTGCTCCATCCTTTTGTATTTCCCATTGATGTAAACCAGCATCTGCAGTTCTTTCCTACACTATCAGTTTAGTTTAGTGAAGTTTAGAGATACAGCGTGGAAACAGGCCCTTCGGTCCACCGAGCCCGCGCCGACCAGCGATCCCCGCACACTAACACTATCCTACACACACACTTCACTTTACAATTCACCGCGGTGCAGTGAAAAGCTTGCTACACGTGACAATAAACTAAACGGAAAACCTGCACGTCTTTGGAGTGCAGGCGGAAACCGGAGCACCCGGAGAAAACCCACGCAGGTCACGGGGAGAACGTACAGACTCCATACGGACAGCGCCCGCGGTCAGGATCGAACCCGCATCTCGGGTGCTGTGAGGCAGCAACTGTATGTTGCACCACAGTACTTGTTCCATACACCCACCATCCTCTGTGTGGAACAATTACCCCTCAGATTCCCGTTAAATCTGTTTCCCCTTTTCCTTAAACCTAATTCTCCTGGACCTTAATTCCCCTTTTCATAAATCATAGTTCATAAGTGATATGAGTAGAATCAGGCCATTCGGCCCATCAAGTCCACTCCGCCATTCAATCATGGCTGATCTATCTCTCCCTCCTATCCCCATTCTCCTGCCTTCTCCCCATAACGCCTGACACCCGCACTAATCAAGAATCTATCTATCTCTGCCTTAAATATATCCACTGACTTGGCCTCCACAGCCGTCTGTGGCAAAGAATTCCACAGATTCACCACCCTCTGACTGAAGAAATTCCTCCTCATCTCCATCCAAAAGGAACATCCTTTAATTCTGAGGCTGTGATCTCTGGGGCTAGACTCCCCCACTAGTGGGAACATCCTCTGCTTTTTATTTATGAAATCGCAGTCCATTATTCTTGAAGTCCCCCAGGATAGCTGTCTGGTTAGAAAACTGATAGGTTGCCGAAATCAGAAAAAAAAACCTAATTGGTATATTTCTGGAATCCAAAAGAAACATGTGCCTTGTGGAAAGCTTAAAACGAGACTCTGTGTTGTCGCAGCGTACCAGCCCAGTTGCCGGTCCCCACTTGTATCTCCCCCACCCCCCCCTACTCTTGGTCCTCATCGCTCTCAGCAGAGCCCCCCCCCCTCTCTCAGCGGTCCACATCGTTCTCGGCCACAGGGGTCCGGCTAAGTTGTTTCTTGGAGATGGTGTGTCATCTAGAGACTCGCAAGATAGAGTCATAGAGTCACAAACCAACCTCCCTTCCATTGACTCCATCTACACCTCACGCTGCCTCGGCAAGGCCAGCAGCATCATCATGGACCAGTCTCACCCCGGCCACTCCCTCTTCTCCCCTCTCCCATCGGGCAAGAGGTACAGAAGTGTGAAAACGAACGCACACCTCCAGATTCAGGGACAGTTTCTTCCCAGATGTTATCAGGCAACTGAACCATCCTACCACAACCAGAGAGCAGCGCTGAACTACTATCTACCTCATTGGTGACCCTCGGACTATCTTTGATCGGACTTTGCTGGCTTTACCTTGCATTAAACATTATTCCTTTATCATGTATCTGTACACTGTGGACGGCTCGGTTGTAATCATGTATTGTCTTTCCGCTGACTGGTTAGCACGTAACAAAAGCTTTTCACTGTACCTCGGTACACGGGACAATAAACCAAACTAACTAACTAAAGAGGCACATAGAACAGAAACAGGCCCTTCAGCCCATCTTTCCATTGCTGACTATCCATCCAAACTAACCCCAGTTGAGATTTTAAGGCATATTTCTGAATAAATAGTAACTAATATCTTATTCCAGTTTTTGATATTGCATGGATTTTGCTGCTTGAGGGCAGATAATTTAACTATGACAACGCTCATAAAAACGTTTTTATAATCACCTGTCAAAAAAAAGAAAATAAGAATGCATAAATCTGTCATTTAACTCTTGGCGGTTTTAAATTATGGTGTACGGTGGACAATTATGTTACATTCCTAAGTGAAAAATGGTTGTTAGGGAAGTATTGACCTCCCTTTTTATGCACTCTAAAAGTTCGCCTGATTGTCGACTTATTAATGCGTTAATAATTCATGCAGTAGATTTAATATCTGTGGCAACGTGATCGGACTTTACTGGCTTTACCTTGCACTAAACGTTATTCCGTTATATCGTGTATCTGTACACTGTGGACGGCACAATTGTAATCATGTATTGTCTTTCCGCTGACTGGTTAGCGCGCAACAAAAGCTTTTCACTGTACCTCGGTACACGTGACAATAAACTAAACTTCATAACAAGAGGAATCGAATATAGGAGCAAAGAGGTCCTTCTGCAGTTGTACAGGGCCCTAGTGAGATCACACCTGGAGTATTGTGTACAGTTTTGGTCTCCAAACGTGAGGAAGGACATTCTTGCTATTGAGGGAGTGCAGCGTAGGTTTACAAGGTTAATTCCCGGGATGGCGGGACTGTCATATGCTGAGAGAATGCAGCAGCTGGGCTTGTACACTCTGGAGTTTGGAAAGGATGAGAGGGGATCTTATTGAAACATATAAGATTATTAAGGGTTTGGACACGCTAGAGGCAGGAATCTTATTCCCGATGGTTACACAAAAAGTTGGAGAAACTCAGCGGGTGCGGCAGCATCTAAGGAGCGAAGGAGATAGGCGACGTTTCGGGCCTAGACCCTTCTTCAGACCTGACCTGAAGAAGGGTCTCGACCCGAAACTTCGCCTATCTCCTTCGCTCCTTAGATGCTGCTGCACCCGCTGAGTTTCTCCAGCTTTTTGTGTAACCCTTGATTCTCCAGCATCTGCAGTTCCTTCTTTAACACTCTTATTCCCGATGTTGTGGGAGTCCAGAACCAGGGGCCACAGTTTAAGACTAAGTGGTAAGCCATTTAGAACGGAGATGAGGAAAAACATTTTCACACAGAGTCGTGAGTCTGTGGTATTCTCCACCTCAAAGGGAGGTGGAGGCCGGTTCTCTGGATGCTTTCAAAAGAGAGCTGGACAGAGCTTTTAAAGATAGCAGAGTCAGGGGATTTGGGGAGAAGGCAGGAACGGGGTACTGATTGGGGATGATCACATTGAATGGTGGTGCTGGCTTGAGGGGCCGGATGGCCTACTCCTGCACCTATTGTCTATTGTCTATTGGGAGGGATATGGGCCAAACACAGGCAGGTTGGGCTAGTGTAGCTGGGACATGTTTGCCGGTGTGGACGAGCTGGGCCGATGGGCGTGTTTCCGTGCTGCATCACTCGATGACTCTCCGTAACAACTATAGTACTCGGGGAGAAGGAATAAGGAAGAGAATCCTCAGTGTGGGTAATTTTAAAGTTTGGTTTTCCGTTGCAATGTTGACTGTAGCTGATGTCGCCATTTATCTAGTTGCACAGCACATTAAAGTAACACTCCCAGGTAAACATGTCAAACTACCGGCTCCCCAGAGAGTTCACAGGAAATACTCAATCTTTCATTCCGTTTACCACAGCAACATTTACTCCAGTTAACCTTATTAAGGTTTGTGTCAGGATAATAATATGGTTTGTGTCAGAAGGTAGAGACTAAATCATCGGGACCTTTCTCCCCTCAATCGGGGATATTGCGACCAAACGTTGCGTGTCTAAGACCAGCAGTATTATAAAAGACCCCACACATCTCCATCACGGACTGTTCACTCTGCTGCCCTCGGGCAAAAGATATCGTAGCATAAGGAACAGAACATCAAGGTTCTGCAACAGCTTCTTCCCACGAGCCATCAGACTCCTGAATGCCATGTAATGGGCTGCCACCATTGTCTAGTTATCCTTTTATCCATGTTTATCCTTCTGTTAATTATCGTGTTGCACAGGGAGCCAAATGCAACGGAATTTCGTTTGGAACTGCATATATCGATGCATTTCTAAATGACAATAAAATTTGTTTGACTTGACTTTGACTTGAAATGCTGGAGAAACTCAGCGGGTGAGGCAGCATCTGTGGAGAGAAGGAATAGGCGACGTTTTGGGTCGAGACCCTTCTTCAGACTGATGTGGGGGTGGGGGGGGGGGGGTGCGAGAAGAAGAATGGAAGAGGCGGAGACAGTGGGCTGTGGGTGAGCTGGGAAGGGGAGGGGAAGGAGGGAGAAAGCAAGGACTACCTGAAATTGGAGAAGTCAATGATCATACCGCTGGGGTGCAGGAAAGTTCATTTGGTTTTTTTAAAATATTTTTTATTAGAAGCAGTGCATATTGCCAACGATATAACAGTTTTTCAAATACACATTTAACTTGTTTCAAAAGTCATACAAATTTTACGAAATTATTTATATAAGCATCTATTTTTTTTTAGAAAGTAAAGAAGTGAAAGAATAGGTGTATAATCAATGGAGATGGTGATTAAATAATATTGATTATGATTATATAAGAGAAATAAAAAAATTTAAAAAAATTTAAAAATTAAAAAAAACAATAAGAATAAAAATAAAGAATAACACAAGCAAACAATTATTATATAATTTAAAAAATGGAAGTCTACATCTTAACAATGAATGGAACAATTTCACATAACAATATCTATAGAGATGTGTATACAAATTCCAGAATAGGTCTTTTCATGTAAAGGGCCTGTCCCACCAGCACGCAACTATATGCGATGAACGCGATCAAACCGGTAGCGGGGGCCGCGCGGAGGTCGGGTGATCCCCTGTACAGGGCCGGTCCCACCAGCATGCGCCTGCATGCGGCAAGCGCAACTAAACCGGCAGTAGGGGCCGCGCGGAGGTTGGGTGAGTGGCGCAACGCGGCGCAAAGCGAGGCAAACTTGAAGCAAGTCCAAGGTAAGTTCGCCAGGACTTAGAGGGGCACACAGAGAGGGGCACCGAGACACACACACATACAGGGCCACGGAGCCACACACATAGAGGGTCACAGAGGCACTTACCAATAGGTTCACGGAGGCACGATGTCCGGGCGGTATGTAAATGTCGCGGCGACTGCGAGCCGACAAACCGTTGCCGCGCGGGATTTTTGGACATTGTCGGTTTTTCGGAGCCCCGCGCGGCGTCGGGACGAACTCGGGACGAACTCCGCACAATTCCGCACGGCTCCGGCGATCGAAGTGGGACCGGCCCCGCGACGCCGGACGGCTCAAGCGACCACGTTAGGTCGCGCTAATCGCATCGAGTTGCATGCTGGTGGGACAGGCCCTTAATCCTACAACTGGTTATTTATTGAGTTCCAATGCTGAGCCCAGCTACCCCTTCATATAGTCAGTGAATGGAGACCATATTTGTTCAAAAAGTTCATATTTGTCCATTAGGACAAACCTGATTCTCTCCAAATGCAGCGTCTCCAACATTCCCACTGTCCACATTTTAATTGTGGGGGACAATGTTCCCTTCCAGAATTTTAATATTAATTTTTTTCCAATTATCAAACGGTAATCAAGGAAATTTCTTTGATTTACTGTTAATATTAGGTTTGAGTCAGGAACTCCTAATATTATTAGCTTTGGGTCGGGGTCCAATTTAATTTTAAGAACTACAGAAATTATTTAAAAAATATCAGTCCAATAACTATTAAGTTTTATTAAGTTTTATTAAGTTACAAAACTATGCGTTAAATTAGCTTCTGAATTCTGGCATTTATAGCAAATAGAGGAGATGTTAGGAAAAATTCTATTAAAATTTGTTTTTGAATAATGTAATCTATGTAATACTTTGAATCGTATCAAGGTATGTCTGGCATTTAACGAACAACGGTGTATACGCTGTAGACTTTCTCCCCAAGTGTCTTTCATTATAGATAAGCCTGTTTCATTTTCCCATATCTGTCGGTATGATTCTGTTGTTGGGATTTCCCTATCCAAAAGAGTATTATATATATACTATTAGTTTTTCTGTATTTGGGTGCTTGTTGAGCAATTCATCCAGTAATCCTAGTTCTCTTTTTATAGTTTTGCATGTTTGACTTGATATAGCCTCTAATTTGTAAATACTTAAACAAGTTATTTGGATGCAAACCATAGATATCTTTTAACTCTTGAAATGAGAGAAATTTGGGGTTTCTGGATAAACAGGGTCTAATTAGGAACAGTCAACATGGATTTATGCGTGGAAGGTCATGTTTGACTAATCTTCTTGAATTTTTTGAAGAGGTTACTAGAGAAATTGACGAGGGTAAAGCAGTGGATGTTGTCTATATGGACTTTAGTAAGGCCTTTCACAAGGTTCCTCATGGATGGTTGGTTAAGAAGGTTCAACTGTTGGGTATAAATGCAGGAATAGCAAGATGGATTCAACAGTGGCTGAATGGGAGAAGCCAGAGGGTAATGGTGGATGGCTGTTTGTCGGGTTGGAGGCAGGTGACTAGTGGGGTGCCTCAGGGATCTGTGTTGGGTCCTTTGTTGTTTGTCATGTACATCAATGATCTGGATGAAGGGGTGGTAAATTGGATTAGTAAGTATGCAGATGATACCAAGATAGGGGGCGTTGTGGATAATGAAGAGGATTTCCAAAGCCTACAGAGTGATTTAGGCCAGTTGGAAAAATGAGCTGAAAGATGGCAGATGGAGTTTAATGCTGATAAATGTGAGGTGCTACACCTTGGCAGGACAAATCAAAATAGGACGTACATGGTAAATGGTAGGAAATTGAAGAATACAGTTGAACAGAGGGATCTGGGAATAACCGTGCATAGTTCCTTGAAGGTGGAATCTCATATAGATAGGGTGGTAAAGAAAGCTTTTGGTATGCTAGCCTTTATAAATCAGAGCATTGAGTATAGAAGCTGGGATGTAATGTTAAAATTGTACAAGGCATTGGTGAGACCAAATCTGGAGTATGGTGTACAATTTTGGTTGCCCAATTATAGGAAGGATGTCAACAAAATAGAGAGGGTACAGAGGAGATTTACTAGAATGTTGCCTGGGCTTCAACAGCTAAGTTACAGAGATAGGTTGAATAAGTTAGGTCTTTATTCTCTGGAACGCAGAAGGTTAAGGGGGGACTTGATAGAGGTCTTTAAAATGATGAGAGGGATAGACAGAGTTGATGTGGACAAGCTTTTACCTTTGAGAATAGGGAAGATTCAAACAAGAGGACATGACTTTAGAATTAAGGGACAGAAGTTTAGGGGTAACATGAGGGGGAACTTCTTTACTCAGAGAGTGGTGGCTGTGTGGAATGAGCTTCCAATGGAGGTGGTGGCGGCAGGTTCGTTGGTATCATTTAAAAGTGGATTGGATAGGCATATGGATGAGAAGGGTATGGAGGGTTATGGTATGAGTGCAGGCAGGTGGGACTAAGGGAAAAAGGTTGTTTGGCACGGACTTGAAGGGCCGAGATGGCCTGTTTCCGTGCTGTAATTGTTATATGGTTATATGGTTAAATTTTCCTTTCCTGTAAAGGTGTTCTATCCTTATAATTCCTAAAGTTCTCCATTGTCTAAACCCCTTATCCAATATAGAGGGTATAAATGAAGGATTATTCATAATTGGTAAACAAAGCGACATATTATCCAAATGTAGAGTCTTAACTATTTGTTTCCAAATACGTCTATTGCTATAAATTATAGGGTTTTCCCAATAAGTTTTTTTTTGTACTTCCCTTGGAGCAAGGAGAATCGAATTTGTATCAAACGGTAAACAGTCTTCCTTTTCCATCTTTAGCCAAGCTGGTTTCTGGTCCATTTTTACCAACCAAAAATTCATATTCTTCATCTGAACCGCCCAAAAATAATATATAAAATTAGGTAGTGCTAATCCTCCATTTATCTTAGATTTACATAAATGTTTTTTACTTATTCTGTGACTTTTAAAATCCCAAATAAAGCTATTAACAATAGAATCAATTAAAAAAAAAAAGTTTTAGGGAGGTATAGTGGGATAGCTTGAAATAAATATAATAGTTGTGGTAAAAAAATCATTTTTACAGCATTTATTCTGCCGATAGAAACATAGAAACATAGAAAATAGGTGCAGGAGTAGGCCATTCGGCCCTTCGAGCCTGCACCGCCATTCAATGTGATCATGGCTGATCATCCAACTAAGTATCCCGTACCTGCCTTCTCTCCATACCCCCTGATCCCTTTAGCCACAAGTGCCACATCTAACGCCCTCTTAAATATAGCCAATGAACTGGCCTCAACTACCTTCTGCGGCAGAGAATTCCAGAGACTCACCACTCTCTGTGTAAAGAATATTTTCCTCATCTCGGTCCTAAAGGAATTCCCCCTTATCCTTAGACTGTGACCCCTTGTTCTGGACTCCCCCAACATCGGGAACAATCTTCCAGCATCTAGCTTGTCCAACCCCTTAAGAATTTTGTAAGTTTCTATAAGATCCCCCCTCAATCTTCTAAATTCCAGCGAGTACAAGCCGAGTCTATCCAATCTTTCCTCATATGAAAGTCCTGACATCCCAGGAATCAGTCTGGTGAATCTTCTCTGTACCCCCTCTATGGCAAGGATGTCTTTCCTCAAATTTGGAGACCAAAACTGTACGCAATACTCCAGGTGTGGCCTCACCAAAACCCTGTACAACTGCAGTAGAACCTCCCTGCTCCTATACTCAAATCCTTTCGATCATTGATATTGGTAGTGTTTTCCAGCATAGAATATTATTTTTCAGTTTATTCAATAATTGGGGATAATTTGATTTGAATAAAGAATTGTAAGATTTAGATACATTAATTCCTAGATATTTAATTTTGTCCGTAACTATTTTAAATGGGAATTGTTGTAGTATATTTGATTTTATTCCAGTTATAGGCATAATTTCACTTTTATTCCAATTAGTTCTATATCCTGAAAATGTACCAACTTTAGTTATAACATTAAATAGATTAGGAATACTAATCTCCGGTTTTGTAATATATATTAAGACATCATCTGCATATAAAGATATTTTATTCTTTGTAGTATTGGTATTATATCCATATATTTCTGGTTCTGATCTAATCTTTTCGGCTAATGGTTCTATTACAAGAGCAAATAATAAAGGTGATAACGGACATCCTTGTCTACAACCCCTAAAGAGATTAAATTTGGCTGATAACATTTGATTTGTTAGTATTCTTGCTGTTGGATTAGAATATAAAATTTTAACCCATTTACAAAATCTGTCCCCCAGTTGAAATTTCTGCATTATCTTAAATAAGTAAGGCCATTCAACCTGATCAAATGCTTTTTCCGCATCAAGGGATATGACAGCTAATTCAATATCATTAATTCTTTTTGAATATATGATATTGAATAGACGTCTCAAGTTATAAGTGGAATAACGTTTGTTTGTGTGGATCATTTGTATCTGAGGAAGGGACTCGACCCGAAACATCATCTATTCCTTTTCTCCAGAGATGCTGCCTGTCCCGCTGAGTTACTCCAGCACATTGTGTCTATAATAAGATGATTTAGCAGCTAATAACATTTTTTATAGCAAAGTGAACCAAACTGAACATAATACTCCAAATGCAGCCTCACCAGCATCTTGTACACTTAGTTCAGTTCGATTTAGTTTATTGTCACGTGTACCGAGGTACAGTGAAAAGCTTTTGTTGCGTGCTAACCAGGAAAGACAACACATGATTACAATCAAGCCATCTACAGTGTACAGATACAGGATAAGGGAATAACATTTAGTGGAAGGTAAAGTCCAATCAAAGATAGTCCGAGGGTCACCAATGAGGTAGATAGTAGTTCAGGACCGCTCGCTGGTTGGTGAGAGGACGGTTCGGTTGCCAGATAACAGCTAAGTTTACATTTATTGTCACATGCACCAATTGGTGCTGTGAAATTTGAGTTACAATACGAATAAAAGCTGGAAAGAAACTACCCCTGAATCTGGAGGTGTGCGTTTTCAAACTGCTGTACCTTTAGCCTCATGGGAGAGGGGAGAAGAGGGAGTGGCCGGGGTGTGACTGGTCCTTGATGATGCTGCTGGCCTTGCCGAGGCAGCGTGATGTGTAAGCTTTCCCCTGACTCTCAGTCTGAAGAAGGTCCTTGACCCGAAACGTCACCTATACCTTTTATCCAGAGATGCTTTCTGACCCGCTGAGTTAAGGGCCTGTCCCATCAGCATGCGACTCCATGCGGTGAGCGTAGCCTAACGTGGTCGCTTGAGCCGTCTGGCCTCGCGGGACCAGTACCACTTCGATCGCTGGAGCCGTGCGGAATTGTGCGGAGTTCATCCCGACATCGTGCGGGGCTCCGAAAAACTGACCGTGTTCAAAAATTCCGCGGCAACGGCTTGTCGGCCATCAGTCGCCGCGACACATTACGCACCGCCTCGACGTCGTGCCTCCGTGACCCTCTCTGTATGTGCCTCTGTGACCCTCTCTGCATGTGCCTCCGTGACCCCCTCTCTGTGTGCCTCCGTGACATAGAAACATAGAAACATGGAAAAATAGGTGCAGGAGTAGGCCATTCGGCCCTTCGAGCCTGCACCACCAATCAATATGATCATGGCTGATCATCCAACTCAGTATCCCGTACCTGCCTTCTCTCCATACCCCCTGATCCTTTTAGCCACAAGTGCCACATCTAACACCCTCTTAAATATAGCCAATGAACTGGCCTCAACTACCTTCTGTGGCAGAGAATTCCAGAGACTCACCACTCTCTGTGTAAAGAATGTTTTCCTCATCTTGGTCCTGAAGGAATTCCCCCTTATCCTTAGACTGTGACCCCTTGTTCTGGACTCCCCCAACATCGGGACCCTCTCTATGTGGCTCCGTGTCCCTCTCTCTGTGTGTCCCTCTCTGTCCTTGCGAACTTACCGCGGACATCGATCCAACTTTGCATCACGTCGCGCCACTCACCCGACCTCCGCACGGCCCCCGCTTCCACTTTGGTCGCGCTCACCGCATGGAGTCGCACGCTGGTGGGACAGGCCCTTTACTCCAGTTTTTTGAGTCCATCTTCAATGGGAGGGAGGTTGGTTTGTGTGATGGTCTGTTCCCAAACAAAGCTGTGATGAACATAATCTCACTGCTCAGCAAAGGTGTAAATGCGTTTGTCATCGGTGCTAGTCCATGTTAATAGAGATTACTGGTAGACACTAGTTATAAATCTGCCTTTAATATGAGATCAAATTATCAGATATCATCTTTCAGATCACAATCACCAATAGTTTAGTTTAGTTTAGTTTAGCTTAGTTGACCTCAGAGATACAGCATGGAAACTGGTCCGAGTCCGCGCCGACCAGCGATCCCCGCACACAAACACTACCCTACACACGAGGGAAAATTTACAAATTTACCGGCCAATTAACCTACAAACCTGCACGAGTGCGGAAGGAAACCGGAGCACCCGGAGAAAACCCACGCAGGTCACGGGGAGAACGTGCAAACTCCATACAGACAGCGGCCGTAGTCAGGACAGAGCCCGGGTCTCTATAGACAACAGACAATAGACAATAGGTGCAGGAGTAGGCCATTCGGCCCTTCGAGCCAGCACCGCCATTCAATGTGATCATGGCTGATCATCCCCAATCAGTACCCCGTTCCTGCCTTCTCCCCATATCCCCTGACTCCACTGTCTTTAAGAACCCTATCTAGCTCTCTCTTGAAAGTATCCAGAGAACCGGCCTCCACCGCCCTCTGAGGCAGAGAATTCCACGGACTCACAACTCTCTGTGAGAAAAAGTGTTTCCGTTCTAAATGTCTTACCCCTTATTCTTAAACTGTGGCCCCTGGTTCTGGACTCCCCCAACATCAGGAACATGTTTCCTGCCTCTAGCGTGTCCAAACCCTTAATAATCTTATATGTTTCAATAAGATCCCCTCTCATGCTCCTAAACTCCAGAGTGTACAAGCCCAGCCGCTCCATTCCCTCTAGGAAGCATTTCTACCAGTCGGCCAGCGTTGTAAATCTAACTTTAATATGAGCTCACACTATCTATCAGCTAGCTATCACCAATAGATTCACACACAATTGGGGATTAAAGACGCCATTAGTCAAAATGAACACTGCCATGATGGAAAATCACTTATAAATGATGTTTGATAATCACTGACCAGATCAGTTAATGGCCGGCTGACCAGAACATTCTGTTGTACTAAGTTCCCCTGATCAATACTTTATGAGTGTACAGTTGACATCATCATCTTTAACCATCGCCTGTGGAACTGATGCGCTACAATGCTGAGAACTATATTCTGCACTCTGTATCTTCCCCTTTGATCTACCTGTTGGACAGGAGTTTGACTTGATTGCATCTATTTGTAGTTTTGTCTGATCCATTTGGATTGCATGCAGAGCAAAGCTCTTCACTGCACCTCGACCTGTGAGAATAATACGGAACCTCAAACTAAACAATGTGCAGGAAATTCACAATCTTTTAAATCAAAAGAACATTGGCATTTAGAAGGATGAGGGGGGGGAATCTTAAAGATTCAAGATTGAAGAGAGTTTATTGTCGTGTGTCATAGAAACATAGAAACATAGAAAATAGGTGCAGGAGTAGAGGCCATTCGGCCCTTCGAGCCTGCACGGCCATTCAATATGATCATGGCTGATCATCCAACTCAGTATCCCGTACCTGCCTTCTCTCCATACCCTCTGAACCCCTTAGCCACAAGGGCCACATCTAACTCCCTCTTAAATATAGCCAATGAACTGGCCTCAACTACCCTCTGTGGCAGAGAGTTCCAGAGACCCACCACTCTCTGTGTGAAAAATGTCCTTCTCATCTCAGTCCTAAAGGTTTTCCCCCTTATCCTTAAGCTGTGACCCCTTGTCCTGGACCTCCCCAACATCTGCATCTAGCCTGTCCAACCCCTTAAGAATTTTGTAAGTTTCTATAAGATCCCCTCTCAATCTCCTAAATTCTAGAGAGTATAAACCGAGTCTATGCAGTCTTTGTTCATAAGACAGTCCGGACATCCCAGGAATCAGTCTGGTGAACCTTCTCTGCACTCCCTCTATGGCAATAATGTCCTTCCTCAGATTTGGAGACCAGAACTGTACGCAATACTCCAGGTGTGGTCTCACCAAGACCCTATACAACTGAAGTAGAACCTCCCTGCTCCTATACTCAAAGCAGGTATGAAGGGACAATGACATTCTTGCTTTGCTTCAGCACAACAGAACATAGTAGGCATTGACTACAGAACAGATCGGTGTGTCCATATACCATTATATAAATATGTACACACATGAATAAATAAACTGATAATGGGCTAATAATGTTCAGAGTTTTGTCCGAGCCAAGTGGGGAAGTAGCTATTCCTGAACCTAGTTGTTGCAGTCTTCAGGCTCCTGAAGGTAGCAGGGAGATGAGTGTGTGGCCAGGGTGGTGTGGGTCCTTGATGATCCTGCCAGCCTTTTTGAGGCAGCGACTGCGATAGATGCCTTCGATGGAAGGGAGGTCAGAGCCTTACAGAAACTGAAAATAAATAAATACAAGGACTGGACAAGCTAGATGCAGGAAGAGTGTTCTCAATGTTGGGGGAGTCCAGAACCAGGGGCCACAGTCTAAGAATAAACAGAAGGCCATTTAAAATTGAGGTGAGGAAAAGCTTTTTCACCCAGAGAGTTGTGAATTTGTGGAATTCCCTGCCACAGAGGGCAGTGGAGGCCAAATCACTGGATGGATTGAAGAGAGAGTTAGATAGAGCTCTAGGAGCTAATGGAGTCAAGGGATATGGGGAGAAGGCAGGCACGGGTTATTGATTGGGGACGATCAGCCATGATCACAATGAATGGCGGTGCTGGCTCGAAGGGGTGAATGGCCTCCTCCTGCACCTATTTTCTATGTTTCTATTGATGCTTGGGCAAATCACGCTAAGCCTGTCATCCTGCTCATGTACATTTGTGGTTGAACAAAGGAGCAGCCAAGAAGAGCTGGGTTGGTGCTGTTATTCAGAGTGTGGTGATCATCAAGGACACGGTTCATTGTTCATCCTTCACCCTTCAATAACACGGCTTTTAAGGCAGGCAGCTCGAGTCATAGTGTCCCAGAGCCACAGAGACACTGAGCCACAGAGACACAGTCACACAGAGACACAGAGTCACAGAGACACAGAGTCCCAGAGCCACAGAGACACAGAGACACAGAGACACAGTCACACAGAGACACAGAGTCACAGAGACACAGAGTCACAGAGACACGGAGACACGGAGTCACGGAGACACAGAGTCACAGAGACACAGAGTCACGGAGACACGGAGACACAGAGACACGGAGACACGGAGACACAGAGACACGGAGACACAGAGACACAGAGACACAGAGACACAGAGACACAGAGTCACGGAGACACGGAGACACAGAGACACAGAGTCACAGAGACACAGAGTCACGGAGACACGGAGACACAGAGACACGGAGACACGGAGACACAGAGACACGGAGACACAGAGACACGGAGACACGGAGACACAGAGACACAGAGTGACAGAGACACAGAGTCACAGAGACACAGAGTCACGGAGACACGGAGACACAGAGACACGGAGACACGGAGACACAGAGACACAGAGACACAGAGACACAGAGACACAGAGTCACAGAGACACAGAGTCACAGAGACACGGAGACACGGAGACACGGAGACACGGAGACACAGAGACACAGACATACAGAGACACGGAGACACGGAGACACAGAGACACAGAGTCACAGAGACACAGAGACACAGAGACACAGAGACACAGAGTCACAGAGACACAGAGACACAGAGACACAGAGTCACAGAGACACGGAGTCACGGAGACACGGAGACACAGAGACACAGACATACAGAGACACAGAGACACAGAGACACAGAGTCACAGAGACACAGAGACACAGACATACAGAGACACGGAGACACAGAGACACGGAGACACGGAGACACGGAGACACGGAGACACAGAGACACGGAGACACGGAGACACGGAGACACAGAGACACAGAGACACAGAGACACAGAGTCACAGAGACAAAGAGACACAGAGACACAGAGTCACAGAGTCACAGAGACACAGAGTCACAGAGACACAGAGACACGGAGACACGGTCACAGAGACAGGGAATCATAAATCACATAATCCACCTCCAGTTTAAATCCCATTTGGAATATTTTGGAGGACCAAGAAGAAATAACCAGACCCTTCGATCCAACTTGCCCACACCGACCAAGATGGCCGATCTACATTAGTCCCACCATATCCCCCTACCTGTCCAAGTGTCTTTTACATGTTGTTATAGTCCCTGCTTCACTACCTTCTCCGGCAGCTCGTTCCATAAACCCACCACCCTTTGTGTGAAAAAGTCCCCTCAGGTTCCCCTCTCACCCTAGTCTGCGTAAAGCACTCTGGGCATTCACTATCTATTCCTTTCATGACGTTATGCACCTCTATAAAATCACCCCTCATCCTCCTGCGCTCCAAGGAATAGAGTCCCAGCCTGCTCAATCTCTTCCTGTAGCTCAGGCCCTCGAGTCCCGGCAACATCCTTGTAAAAAGCATCATCAGACACTTTTCTGTTGGTTAATACTGTGAACAACCTCTGTCGCTGCCCGCCCTCTGTGTCTCCTCCTGCTCTCCAACTAAGAAGGGTCTCGACCCGAAACGTCACCCATTCCTTCTCTCCAGAGATGCTGCCTATCCTGCTGAGTTACTCCAGCACTTTGTGTCTGTCTTCGGTTTACATAGAAACATAGAAACTAGGTGCAGGAGTAGGCCATTCGGCCCTTCGAGCCAGCACCGCCATTCAATATGATCATGGCTGATCATCCAACTCCGTATCCCGTACCTGCCTTCTCTCCATACCCCCTGATCCCCTTAGCCACAAGGGCCACATCTAACTCCCTCTTAAATATAGCCAATGAACTGGCCTCAACTACCCTCTGTGGCAGAGAGTTCCACAGATTCACCACTCTCTGTGTGAAAAAAGTCCTTCTCATCTCGGTCCTAAAGGATTTCCCCCTTATCCTTAAGCTGTGACCCCTTGTCCTGGACCTCCCCAACATCGGGAACAATCTTCCTGCATCTAGCCTGTCCAACCACTTAAGAATTTTGTAAGTTTCTATAAGATCCCCTCTCAATCTCCTAAATTCTAGAGAGTATAAACGGAGTCTATGCAGTCTTTGTTCATAAGACAGTCCTGACATCCCAGGAATCAGTCTGGTGAACCTTCTCTGCACTCCCTCTATGGCAATAATGTCCTTCATCAGATTTGGAGACTTAGATTTAATCCAGCACCTGCAGTTATTTCCTGCACGTTTTGTCTTTCTTTGAGGTCATTGGTTTAAGTTTTTCCAAATACGATAGTGGCATTTAAGAGGCTTTTGGATAGGCGCGAGGACATGCAGGGAATGGAAACAAGTAGATCACATGCAGGCAGTTAAGGGTTGGTTTTGACATCAATAGACCATCGACAATAGACAATAAAGTATCCAGAGAACCGGCCTCCACCGCCCCACTGAGGCAGAGAATTCCACAGACTCACAAATCTCTGAGAGAAAAAGTGTTTGCTCATCTCCGTTCTAAATGGCTGTCCCCTTATTCTTAAACTGTGTGTGGCTCCTGGTTCTGGGCTCCCCCAACATCGGGAACGTCACGGTCGGCACGGACATTGCGGGACGAAGAGCCTGTTCCTGTGCCGCACTGTAGATGAGTTTTGACAATAACTCTTTCATCATGCAGACACACAGAGAACTCTTCATCAACGCCTCGACAGTGTATCTGAGTCAAGAGGTCATGTTCTCCAGGGATGCTGCCTGGCCCACTGTGTTACTCCTGCAATTTGCATCTTTTTTTGTGAACCAGCATCTGCAGTTCCTCGAGTCTCCCTATTGCTTCCTGTGCCCGGTTTACTACTTGAAGCTTAAATCCATCCATCTGAAAATGGTGCAATCGAAAGATTGAGGAGATAAATATGCTTTCAGACTCCAACACTCGTGCAGTAGAGAGCATAATGACCGGTTGCATCACACACTAGTTCAGCAACTCAAATGCCCAGGAATGAAAGAGGCAGCAGAAGGCGATAGACTTAGAACTAACTACACACTTATTTCACCACAGTCATCGAAGTACAGGAGTCTGAAAGCTGTGACCTCCAGGTTCAAGAACTGCTTCTTCCCAACAACCATCAGGCTCTTGAACACTGCACGACAATAAATATATTATGGGTTACAAAAAAAGCTGGAGAAACTCAGCGGGTGCAGCAGCATCTAAGGAGCGAAGGAGATAGGCGACGTTTCGGGTCGAGACCCTTCTTCAGACTGGTCAGGGATCAGGGAAACGAGAGATATAGACGGTGATGTGGAGAGATAACGAACAATGAATTAAAGATATGCAAAAAAGATAAAGGAAACAGGCCGTTGTAAGCTGTTTGTAGTGTGAAAATGAGAAGCTAGTGCGACTGGGGTGGGGGAGAGATAGAGAGAGAAGGAATGCCAGGGCCCAAGGGCTGAGGGAGAGGTGGGAATATGAGGAGACAGCCAGGGTTAACAGAATTAAGAAAATTCAATGTTTAAGCCCAGAGGATGCAGACTCCCCAAGCGGAATATGAGGTGCTGTTCCTTCAACTTGCAGTGTTGCTCACTCTGGCCGTGGAGGAGGCCCAGGACTGAGAGGTCGCATACGGAATGGGAGGGGGAGTTGAAGTGCTGAGCCACCGGGAGGTCGGGTTGGTTATTGCGGACCGAGCGGAGGTGTTCGGCGAAACGATCGCCAAGCCTCCGCTTGGTCTCACCGATATAGATCAGCTGGCATCTGGAGCAACGGATGCAGTAGACGAGGTTGGAGGAGGTGCAGGTGAACCTCTGTCGGACCTGGAAGGACTGCTTGGGTCCCTGAAAGGAGTGGATGGGGGAGGTGAAGGGACAAGTGTAGCATCTCTTGCGGTTGCAAGGGAAAGTGCCCGGGGAAGGGGTGGAGCGGGAGGGAAGGGAAGAATTGACAAGGGAGTTGCGGAGGGAGCGGTCTTTGCGGAAGGCAGACAGGGGGGGAGATGGGAAGATGTGGCGAGTGGAGGGGTCACGTTGGAAAATAAATATCTTATGTTTAAGAAAGAACTGCAAAAATCCAAAATGCTGGAGAAACTCAGCGGTTGAGGCAGCATCGGTGGAGAGACGGAATTGGCAACGTTTCGGGCCGAAACCTGAAGGAGGTTCTCGACCCGAAACATCGCCAATTCCTTCTCTCCATAGATGCTACCTCACCCACTAAATATATTATTGACTATGAAGTGCAGAAACAAAGAACTGCAGATGCTGGCTTCTACCAAAGATAGACACAGAGTGCTGGACTAACTCTACAGGTCAAGCAGCCTCTCTGGAGAGAAACGATGGGTGATGTTCCAGGTTGGGACCTTCTTCAGAGTCTGCCTGCCAGACACGCTGAGTTACTCCAGGAGAACATGGATAGGTGACGTTTCACAGAGTGCTGGAGTAACTCAGCGGGTCAGGCAGCATCTGTGGAGAACATGGATAGGTGACGTTTCACAGAGTGCTGGAGTAACTCAGCGGGTCAGGCAGCATCTGTGGAGAACATGGATAGGTGACGTTTCACAGAGTGCTGGAGTAACTCAGCGGGTCAGGCAGCATCTGTGGAGAACATGGATAGGTGACGTTTCACAGACTGCTGGAGTAACTCAGCGGGTCAGGCAGCATCTGTGGAGAACATGGATAGGTGACGTTTCACAGAGTGCTGGAGTAACTCAGCGGGTCAGGCAGCATCTGTGAAGGGAAGGAATGGGTGACGTTTCGGCTCGAGACCCTTCGGGTCTCGGCCCGAAACGTCGCCCATTCCTTCTCTCCAAAACTAAGTGATTTTTCAAATGGTGCCAATTACTAAGGGTGCGAATTATCAGATATTATGGTATTCTGGATAGAAGGAATGGGTGACGTTTCACAGAGTGCTGGAGTAACTCAGCGGGTCAGGCAGCATCTGTGGAGAACATGGATAGGTGACGTTTCGGGCCGACACCCTTCTTCAGACAGTAAGAATTTCATTGTTCCGTTCCGGGACATATGACAGTAAAACTCTAGATCTCCAGTTCCTTGTTTCACTCATATTCCTTCCACCAGCCGTTGTGCATCTTGAAGTGTCTATTCCACGCTGAATGTGCAATTACAAGCAGACACGGAGGCCGGGCTGTTACACTTCAGCTGGACGTCAGCACAGCCTGTCAGGGTTCTGGCACTAAGTGTGACCTCTTCTGGCCTCTGGAGTGTTCAGGGCGAGGACTGAGATATCCTGGACAGGCATGGTGACAGCTCCACTGCACAGCACGCAGACCACTCTGATAACCTCTTGGTACCAAACCGCTCAACAAAAACTGCCAACACACACTGTGGCACCGGTCCAAGCTGAACTAGCCTTACATCTGGGGTTAGTGTCTGCTAATATTCGATGCATTATGTTCGCATGCTTTAATGTATCTACACCTTATGTTTCTATGTATTATGTTTAGAGTCATAGAGAGTCATAGTGGGGATGAGGGGGGACTTTGTGAAACTTGCCGAATAGTAAAAGGCCTGGACAGAGTGGATGTGGAGAGGATGTTTCCACTAGTGGGAGAGTCTAGGACCAGAGGGCACAGCCTCAGAATTAAAGGACGTTCCTTTCGGAAGGAGATGAGGAGAAATTCCTTTAGTCAGAGGGTGGTGAATTAATTGCCACAGACGGCTGTGGAGGCCAAGTCCTGTGGAGGCAGAGATAGAGAGATTCTCGATTAGTACGGGTATCAGGGGTTATTGGGAGAAGGCAGGAGAATGGGGTTGGGATGAAAAAATAGATCACCCATCTCTAGGAAGAAACTTTAGATGCTGGCTTAAACCAAAGATAGATACAAAAAGCTGGAGTGAATCAGTGGGACAGGCAGCAACTCGACCAGAAACATCACCCATTCCTTCTCTCCAGAGATGCTGACTGTCCCGCTGAGTTACTCCAGCATATTGTGCTGTATCTGTACCTGTGTGTGTATGTGTGTGGTGGGCCATTGCCATTATCTAGACATTATCTACAATGCATTCCTATTTTAAGCTGGTTGCTTATATGTTAAAAGCAAGGCCCAAATAATTTCCTCTGAATTAGTTTTGGTTTGGTCTTTGTTCAATTTAGTCCCACCAAGTTGACACCGACCATCGATCACCCGTTCACGCCAGTTCTATGTTATCCCACTTTCTCAGCCACTCCCTGCACACTGAGTGTCGGAAGGAACTGCAGACGCTGGTTTTTCCTGAAGACGGACTCAAAATCTCAGTGGGAATTGAAGAATACAGTTAAACAGAGGGATCTGGGAATAACCGTGCATAGTTCCTTGAAGGTGGAATCTCATATAGATAAGGTGGTAAAGAAAGCTTTTGGTATGCTTGCCTTTATACATCAGAGCATTGAGTATAGAAGCTGGGATGTAATGTTAAAATTGTACAAGGCATTGGTGAGACCAAATCTGGAGTATGGTGTACAATTTTGGTCGCCCAATTATAGGAAGGATGTCAACAAAATAGAGAGGGTACAGAGGCGATTTACTAGAATGTTGCCTGGGTCTCAACAGCTAAGTTACAGAGATAGGTTGAATACGTTAGGTCTTTATTCTCTGGAGCGCAGAAGGTTAAGGGGGGACTTGATAGAGGTCTTTAAAATGATGAGTGGGATAGACAGAGTTGATGTGGACAAGCTTTTCCCTTTGAGAATAGGGAAGATTCAAACAAGAGGACATGACTTTAGAATTAAGGGACAGAGGTTTAGGGGTAACATGAGGGGGAACTTCTTTACTCAGAGAGTGGTGGCTGTGTGGAATGAGCTTCCAGTGGAAGTGGTGGCGGCAGGTTTGTTGGTATCATTTAAAAATAAATTGGATAGGCATATGGATGAGAAGGGTATGGAGGGTTATGGTATGAGTGCAGGCAGGTGGGACTAAGGGAAAAAAGTTGTTCGGCACGGACTTGAAGGGCCGAGATGGCCTGTTTCCGTGCTGTAATTGTTATATGGTTATATGGTTATATGGGTCGGTCTGCATCTCCAGAGAAAACATTCAGTAGAAATGCTGTGTTACTCCAGCATCTCGTGTCCATTTCCCTACACACCAGAGGGCCATTTGCAGAGGGCCAATTATGCTACAGACCCGCAAGTAATTGGTGGGATGTGGGAGGAGACTGGAGCACCCAGAGGAAACCCATTTGGTCCTTCGAGCCAGCACCGTCATTCAATATGATCATGGCTGATCATCCACAATCAGTACCCCATCCTGTGAGGTCAGGACTTTCATATGAGGAAAGACTGGATAGACTCGGCTTGTACTCGCTGGAATTTAGAAGATTGAGGGGGGATCTTATAGAAAGTTACAAAATTCTTAAGGGGTTGGACAAGCTAGATGCTGGAAGATTGTTCCCGATGTTGGGGGAGTCCAGAACACGGGGTCACAGTCTAAGGATAAGGGGGAATTCCTTTAGGACCGAGATGAGGAAAACATTCTTTACACAGAGAGTGGTGAGTCTCTGGAATTCTCTGCCACAGAAGGTAGTTGAGGCCAGTTCATTGGCTATATTTAAGAGGGCGTTAGAAGTGGCACTTGTGGCTAAAGGGATCAGGGGGTATGGAGAGAAGGCAGGTACGGGATACTGAGTTGGGTGATCAGCCATGATCACATTGAATGGCGGTGCAGGCTCGAAGGGCCGAATGGCCTACTCCTGCACCTATTTTTCTAGGTTTCTATGTTTCTCTTCCCACTTTCTCCACATATCCCCTGAGTCCGTTAGCCGATGGCACTGGTACCAAACTGTAATGGCCCACCTGTTCCTTTGGATTGATCAGCGACGTGGAGAGGGGGGGACGTGCTGCATGGGCAACAGCCTGTCTGTCCTCCATATGACACCGCCCAATCTTGCATCCGAACCAACCAGGATGCATCACCCATGGTCACTCATGACCGAGCGGGGCCTACAATTAGCCCTAAGAGCTAAATCTAGCTCTCTCTTGAAAACATCCAGAGAACCGGGCTCCATCACCCTCTGAGGCAGAGAATTCCACAGACTCACAGCTCTCTGTGAGAAAAAGTGTTTTCTCTTCTCCGTTCTAAATGTCTTACCCCTTATTCTTAAACTGTGGCCCCTGGTTCTGGACTCCCCCAACATCGGCAACATGTTTCCTGCCTCTAGCATGTCCAAACCCTTAATAATCTTATATGTTTCAATAAGATCCCCTCTCATCCTTCTAAATTCCAGAGTGTACAAACCCAGCTGCTCCATTCTCTCAGCATATGACAGTCCAGCCATCCTGGGAATTGTAAACCTACGCTGCACTCCCTCAATAGCAAGAATGTCCTTCCTCAAATTAGTGGACCAAAACTGCACACAGTACTCCAGGTGTGGTCTCACTAGGGCTCTGTACAACTGCAGAAGGACCTCTTTGCTCCTATATTCGATTCCTCCTGTTATAAAGGCCAACATGCCATTCGCTTTCTTCACTGCCTGCTGTACCTGCATGCTTATGAGGTAAGCATGGACTGATTGGTAAATAATAGTTTTATTTCAGCCTGCTACGGGAATACAGTTCAGGTGAACAAGGCATTGAAAGATGTGACTTGAAATAACATGTTTATTTAAATGAACAGAGGAACAACATTAAATTAACTGAACATGCCCTAAGAAGGTACAACTTTAGTGGTTTTGAAGAATTGATTCCAAGACCTTTAAAGGAATTTAGGAGATAGCTAAGGAGGATTTATATTGAAAAATATGTTAGGAATGGTGTGGTTATGAGGATAGGCATGTAGCAAGAATGTCCTTCCTCAAACTAGGGGACCAAAACTGCACACAATACCACAGGTCACAGGGAGAACGTACAAACTCCAAACACAAGCAGCACCCGAGGTCAGGATCGAACCGGGATCTCTCTACCTGCTGCGCCACTGAAGAACAAAGGGCTCTATCAGTGGAGGTTATCAGGGCTTTAGGCTTTAGACTTTAGAGATACCTGTGTGGAAACAGGCCCAACCAGTCTGTACAGACCAGCAATCTCCACACACCAGCTCCTCCCTGGCCCCGTGAGGCAGCAGCACTACCCCCTGCACTACTGTGTGGTCAGCTGGAAGGATAGAGGCCTGGATAGAGTGGATGTAGAGAGATATTTCCACTGGTGGGAGAGTCTAGGAGCTCACAGCCTCAGAATGAAAGGATTTCCTTTATAACGAAGATGAGGAGGAATTTCTTCAGACAGATGGTGGCGAATCTGTGGAATTCATTGCCACAGACGGCGTTGGAGGCAATAAACAATAGACAATAGGTGCAGGAGTAGAGGCCATTCGGCCCTTCGAGCCAGCACTGCCTTTCAATGTGATCATGGCTGATCATCCACAATCAGTACCCCGTTCCTGCCTTCTCCCCATATCCCCTGACTCCTCTATCTTTAAGAGCCCTATCTAGCTCTCTCTTGAAAGCATCCAGCGAACTGGCCTCCACCGCCCTCTGAGGCAGAGAATTCCACAAGGCCAAGTCAGTGGATATTTTTAAGGCAGATTCTTGATTAGTACGGGTGTCAGGGGTTATGGGGAGAAGGCAGGAGAATGGGGTGAGGAGGGAGAGATAGATCAGCCATGATTGAATGGTGGAGTGGGCTTGATGGGCCGAATGGCCTCATTCTGTTCCTATCATTTATGAACTTGTGATAATGGATTTGGGCCTCAGTCCTTTACACGGTGGGTGTGTGAGATCTCTCTCAAAGTCAGGACACTGTAGCCAGCTGCAAGAACCAGCAAACGTCTGCTGTCTTAGAGTCATAGAGTTATGGAGTGATGCAGCGTGGAAACAGGCCCTTCGGCCCAACTTGCCCACACCGGCCAACATGCCCCATCTAAACTAGTCCCACTTGCCTGCGCTTGGTCCATATCCATCCAAACTTGTCCTAATCCATGTTCCTGTCTAACTGTTTCATAAATGTTGGGATAGTCCCAGCCTCAACTACCTCCTCTGGAAGCTTGTCCATACACCCACCACCCTTTGTGTGAAAACGTTGCCGCTCAGATTCCTATTAAAGCTTTTATCCTTCACCTTAAGCCTGTGTCCTCTGGTCCTCGATTCAATGGACAATAGACAATAGGTGCAGGAGTAGGACATTCGGCCCTTCGAGCCAGCACCGCCATTCAATGTGATCATGGCTGATCGTCCCCAATCAGTACCCCGTTCCTGCCTTCTCCTCATATCCCCTGACTCCGCTATCTTTAAGAGCCCTATCTGGGCAAGAGACTCTGTGTATCTACCCAACGCATTCATAGAAACATAGAAACATAGAAAAATAGGTGCAGGAGTAGGCCATTCGGTCCTTCGAGCCTGCACCGCCATTCAATGTGATCATGGCTGATCATCCAACTCAGTATCCCGTACCTGCCTTCTCTCCATACCCCCTGATCCCTTTAGCCACAAGTGCCACATCTAACGCCCTCTTAAATATAGCCAATGAACTGGCCTCAACTACCTTCTGTGGCAGAGAATTCCAGAGACTCACCACTCTCTGTGTAAAGAATGTTTTCCTCATCTCGGTCCTAAAGGAATTCCCCCTTATCCTTAGACTGTGACCCCTTGTTCTGGACTCCCCCAACATCGGGAACAATCTTCCAGCATCTAGCTTGTCCAACCCCTTAAGAATTTTGTAAGTCCCTCTCATGATTTTGTACACCTCTATAAGATCACCCCTCATCCTCCTGCCCTCCAAGGAATAGAGTCCCAGACTGCTCAGCCTCTCCCTGTAGCTCAGGCTCTCGAGTCCCGACAACATCCTCGATCGTTGCTCGATCCGAGCCGTGACTGAACCAGCGAGAGAGTTTTTCTTCTCAATTTGAGGTAGCCGGCTTGGTGCCAATTAAGCTTTGTGCTTTGAATCCCTGGCCTTGAGAAAGCGAGTGTCACGCAGAGCGAAACCACTTGTCAGTCCATTAATCTGCGCTGGGTTTCGACAGGAATCCCAGAGGTGAGTAAGCTTTGAGCCTGCGCACCGCAGCACCCAGTTCCCCGAGGGTTCAGGAGGTATTGATCAGACTTCTAAAAATATTCGAGTACGGTTTGCGATTTATTGCTGACAGCTCGGAGCTCTGCATGACAGGGAAATACATCAGAAACTGGAACACAAAGGTCGGACGATTTCCTGTCCATCCTTCCCCAAAGGCGGAGGGAGGCAAACTGTGAGACTCAACCCTATTATTCATGAATAATTGGCTGTTTTAGAGTTTGGGGGAATCGTTTGTCATTCGAGCTGATTGATTTCCACCGCCTCACATGTGGACGTGTACGAATTGGACGCTTCCCGTTCACGCCTCTCCCCGCGGCGATCAATGAGCGTAATTGGAGGTTGCTGGCTCCAAACTTACTTCATCTCCAAACTTTTCTTCTGACTGAGTTAACTTCAGTTTGGTGAAAGGTCTGGATAGAGCGGATGTGGAGAGTATAGACAATAGACAATAGACAATAGACAATGGATGCAGGAGTAGGCCATTCGGCCCTTCGAGCATGCACCGCCATTCAATATGATCATGGCTGATCATCCAACTCAGTATCCCGTACCTGCCTTCTCTCCATACCCTCTGATCCCCTTAGCCACAAGGGCCACATCTAACTCCCTCTTAAATATAGCCAATGAACTGGCCTCAACTACCCTCTGTGGCAGAGAGTTCCAGAGACCCACCACTCTCTGTGTGAAAAAAGTCCTTCTCATCTCGGTCCTAAAGGATTTCCCCCTTATCCTTAAGCTGTGACCCCTTGTCCTGGACCTCCCAACAATGAGCGTAATTTTGAGGAGTAGGCCATACGGCCCTTCGATCCAGCACCGCCATTCAATGTGACCATGGCTGATCATCCACAATCAGTACCCCGTTCCTGCCTTCTCCCCATATCCCCTGACTCCGCTATCTTTAAGAGCCCTATCTAGCTCTCTCTTGAAAGTATCCAGAGAACCGGCCTCCACCGCCCTCTGAGGCAGAGAATTCCACAGGATATTTCCACTAGTGGGAGAGTCCAGGACCAGAGGGCTGGGCTTCAGAATTAAAGGACGTTCCTTTAGGAAGGGGATGAGGTGGAATTTCTGTAGCCAGATCGTGGTGAATCTGTGGAATTCATTGCCGCAGAAGGCTGTGGAGGCCAAGTCATTGGATAGATAGATTCTTGATAAGTACGGGTGTCAGGGGTTATGGGGAGAGGGCAGGAGAATGGGGTTAGGAGAGAAAGATAGATCAGGGATGATTGATGGGTCGAATGGCCTAATTCTGCTCCTATCACTTATGACCTTATGACCTTTAAGGTCACTTGGATCGGAGACACAGTGAAAAGGTTATTTGTTGCATGCTGACCAGTCATAGAAAAAACTAGATATGATATATACTATGCACGATTATATCATACATGATGATACTAAACTATGCTGTACATGATTTCAATCCAGCCATCCAGTGAACAGATACACAATAAAACACAAAGGTAGACACAAGGGAGAGCCAGTGGATATAGTGTACCTGGACTTTCAGAAAGCATTTGATAATGTTCCACATAGGAGATTAGTGGGCACAGTTAGGGCACATGGTATTGGGTTAGAGTGCTGGCATGGATAGAGAAGTGGTTGGCAGACAGGAAACAAAGAGTAGGGATTAACGGGTCCCTTTCAGAATGGCAGGCAGTGACTGGTGGGGTACCGCAAGGCTCGGTGCTGGGACCGCAGCTATTTACAATATACATCAATGATTGAGATGAAGGAATTTTAAGTAACATTAGCAAATTTGCAGATGACACAAAGCTGGGTGACAGTGTGAACTGTGCGGAGGACGCTATGAGAATGCAGGGTGACTTGGACAGGTTGGGTGAGTGGGCAGATGCATGGCAGATGAAGTTTAATGTGAATAAATGTGAGGTAATCCACTTTGGTGGCAAGAACAGGAAGGCAGGTTATTATCTGAATGGCGTCAAGTTGGGAAAAGGGGAAGTACAACGGGATCTGGGGGTCCTTGTTCATCAGTCTATGAAAGTAAGCATGCAGGTACAGCAGGCAGTGAAGAAAGCTAATGGCATGTTGGCCTTCATAACAAGAGGAGTTGAGTATAGGAACAAAGAGGCCCTTCGGCAGTTGTACAGGGCCCTAGTGAGACCACACCTGGTGTATTGTGTGCAGTTTTGGTCTCCAAATTTGAGGAAGGACATTCTTGCTATTGAGAGAGTGCAGCGTAGATTTACAAGGTTAATTCCCGGGATGGCGGGACTGTCATATGTTGAGATTGTATACACTGGAATTTAGAAATATGAAAGGGGATCTTATTGAAACATATAAGATTATTAAGGGATTGGACACGCTAGAGGCAGGAAACTTGTTCCCGATGTTGGGGGAGTCCAGAACAAGGAGCCACAGTTTAAGAATAAGGGCTAAGCCATTTAGAACGGAGATGAGGAAAAACTTTTTCACCCAGAGAGTGGTGAGTCTGTGGAATTCTCCGCCTCAGAAGGCAGTGGAGGCTTAATCTCTGGATACTTTCAAGAGAGAGCTAGATAGGGCTCGTAAAAATAGTGGAGTCAGGGGATATGGGGAGAAGGCAGGAACGGGGTACTGATTGGGGATGATCAGCCATGATTACATTGAATGGTGGTGCTGGCTCAAAGGGCTGAATGGCCTCCTCCTGTACATATTGTCTATTGTCTGAAATGCAGGAGTAACTCAGCAGGACAGGCAGCATCTCTGGAAAAAAGGAATGGGTGACGGAGAGGAGCGAGAGATAGATCAGCCATGATTGAATGGCGGCGTAGACTTGATGGGCCGAATGGCCTAATTCTGCTCCTTTCAGTAATGAACTTATGAACACTATGAAAGAGAATAACATTTAGTGCAAGATAGAGCCCAGTAAAGTCCTATTAAAGATAATCCAAGGGTCTCGAATGAGCTACTGTAGATAGTAGTTCAGCGCTGCTCTCTGGTTGTGGTAGGATGGTTCAGTTGCCTGATAACAGCTGGGAAGAAACTGTCCCTGAATCTGGAGGTGTGCGTGCGTTTTCACACACACATACGCTCGCACACACTGCACCATCGTGTTAAAGAAGGAACTGCAGATGCTGGAGAATCTTGTCTACTCCACTGCGATATCTCCTCAAGGTATGCCTACAATGAAGAAGTTCTCATCCTCCCTACGAAGACAGTTTCACAACCTCCTCTCTAACTGCTCCCCCTCTGTGATACCCCCTTCTCATATCTTTCACTCATTGTTCTTTATCTCTCCACATCACTGTCTATATCTCTCGTTTCCCTGATCCCTGACCAGTCTGAAGAAGGGTCTCGACTCGAACCGTAGCCTATAAATGTGTAACCCTGCACCATCGTGTACTCTTCAAGTTCAGAATTGTTCAAATATTAGTTTAGTTTTGTCAGTTTTACATTGTCACCCGTACCGAGGTATATTGAAAATCTTTTTTGATGCATGTTGCCCAGTCAAAGGAAAGACAATACATGATTACAATCGAGGCGTCCACAGTGTACAGACACATGATAAAGGGAATAACGTTTAGTGCAAGGTAAAGCCAGCAAAGTCTGATTAAAGATAGTCCGAGGGTCACCGGGGAGGCAGATGTTAGCTCAGAATTTCTCTCTAGTTGGTGATAGGATGGTTCAGTTGCCTGACAACAGCTGGGAAAAAGCTGTCCCTGAATCTGGAGGTGTGCGTTTACACGTAAAATAGACAATAGACAATAGGTGCAGGAGTAGGACATTCGGCCCTTCGAGACAGCACCGCTATTCACTGTGAACATGGCTGATCATCCACAATCAGTACCCCGTTCCTGCCTTCTCCCCATATCCCCTGACTCCGCTATCTTTAAGAGCCCTCTCTAGCTCTCTCTTGAAAGTATCCAGAGAACCGGCCTCCACCGCCCTCTGAGGCAGAGAATTCCACAGACTCAAGATTCAAGATTCAAGAGATTTTATTGTCGAATAAAACCTGATAGGACAATGACATTCTTGCTTTGCTTCAGCACAACAGAATATAGAAGACACACACTCACCACTCTCTGTGAGGAAAAGTGTTTCCTCGCCTCCGTTCTAAATGGCTTTCCCCTTATTCTTAAACCGTGGCCCCTGGTTCTGGACTCCCTCAACATCGGGAACATGTTTCCTCCCTCTAGCGGGTCCAAACCCTTAATCGTCTTTATAAGTTTCAATAAGATCCCCTCTCATCCTTCTAAACTCCAGAGTAAATAATAATATTCCCAGGGTAAAAATTCTGTGCATTCCTCCTATCTATTCCCCTTGTGATTTTGTACACTTCTATAAGGTTGCTCCTCATCCTCCAGAGCTCCATAGAATAAAGTCCTAGCCAAGAACAATAGTTTCTGTGAGAAAGCAGCAAGCAGTGCAAACTGCTGACGACAGCAAGCTGCCTTTTAAACAAAAGCTCAAATTTAGCAGAAAACTTCTGTACATCTATATTTCTCACACCCAGGCACGCACTTTACTGACATTCAGTGAACAAGCAAATAAAGAATCTGATGATCAAAATAAAACTTCATTCTTTGCACCAATCATTGTCATACGTCATGGACATAGGCCCTTCGGCCCATCTTGCCCATATCGGCCAACATGCCCCATCTACACTACTCCCACACCGGCCAACATGCCCCATCTACACTAGTCCCACCCCGACCAACATGCCCCATCTACACTAGTCCCACCCCGACCAACATGCCCCATCCACACTAGACCCACCCCGACCAACATGCCCCATCTACACTAGTCCCACACCGGCCAACATGCACCATCTACACTAGTCCCACCCCGACCAACATGCCCCATCTACACTAGTCCCACCCCGACCAACATGCCCCATCTACACTAGTCCCACCCCGACCAACATGCCCCATCTACACTAGTCCCACCCCGACCAACATGCACCATCTACACTAGTCCCACCCCGACCAACATGCCCCATCTACACTAGTCCCACCCCGACCAACGTGCCCCATGTACACTAGTCCCACCCCGACCAACATGCCCCATCTACACTAGTCCCACCCCGACCAACATGCCCCATGTACACTAGTCCCACCCCGACCAACATGCCCCATGTACACTAGTCCCACCCCGACCAACATGCCCCATCTACACTAGTCCCACCCCGACCAACATGCCCCATCTACACTAGTCCCACCTCGACCAACATGCCCCATCTACACTAGTCCCACCCCGACCAACATGCACCATCTACACTAGTCCCACCCCGACCAACATGCACCATCTACACTAGTCCCACCCCGACCAACATGCCCCATCTACATTGGTCCCACACCGGCCAACATGCCCCATCTACACTGGTCCCACACCGTCCAACATGCCCCATCTACATTGGTCCCACACCGGCCAACATGCCCCATCTACACTGGTCCCACACCGTCCAACATGCCCCATCTACACTGGTCCCACACCGGCCAACATGCCCCATGTACTAGTCCCACCCCGACCAACATGCCCAATCTACACTAGTCCCACCTGCCCGCGCTTGGTCCATATCCCTCCAAACCTGTCCTATGCATGTACCTGTCTAACTGTTTCCTAAACGTTGGGATAGTCCCAGCCTCAACTACCTCCTCGGGCATTAACAAAATTATATTGACAAACACAATAAATTCTTAAAATAAAGATAGACACTGGAGAGCTGGAGTAACTCAGCGGGTCAGGCAGCATCTCTGGAGGGAAGGAATAAGTGACATTTCAGGTCGAGACCCTTCTTCAGACTGAAGTGTCTCGACCCAAAACATTACCTTTTCCTTTAAAATGGGTAAAGTTTATTTGTTTCTACCGAGACAGAGTGATACAGTGTGGAAACAGGCCCTTCAGCCCACCTTGCCCACACTGGCCAGCTACACTAGCTGACCCATATCCATCCAAACCTGTCCTAGCCATGTACCTGTCTAACTGTTTCTTAAACGTTGGGATAGTCCCAGCCTCAACTACCTCCTCTGGCAGCTTGTTCCATACACCCACCACCCTTTGTGTGAAAATGGTACCCCCCAGATTCCTATTAAAGCTTTTCCCCTTCACCCTTCACCTGGCAACTTGAGCGCCCTGGAGAGGAAAAGACTACAAAAAGTAGTAAACACTGCCCAGTCCATCATCGGCTCTGACCTTCCTTCCATCGAGGGGATTTATCACAGTCGCTGCCTCAAAAAGGCTGGCAGCATCATCAAGGGCCCACACCACCCTGGCCACACACTCATCTCCACGCTACCTTCGGGTAGAAGGTACAGGAGCCTGAAGACTGCAACAACCCGGTTTAGGAATAGCTACTTCCCCACAGCCATCAGGCTATTAAACCTGGCTCGGATAAAACTCTGAACATTATTATCCATCTGTTATTTGCACTTTATTAATTTATTAAGTCATGGGTGTATTTACGTATAGAATTGTAGTCAATGCCTTCTATGTTCTGTTGTGCTATGCAAAGAAAGATTTTCATTGTCCTGTCAGGGACACATGACAATAAACTCTTTTGACTCTTTGTTTTGATGTCCTCTGGTCCTCGACTCACCTACTCTGGGCAAGAGACCGTGTGCATCAATGTTTAACATACATGTTAAAAGTACACATGCATAAACTGTGCAAACAAATGTTTCAGGATCAGTTGCTCATGTTTGTGGAATTCTCTGCCCCAGAGTGCAGTGGAGCCCAATTCAATGGATGAATTTAAAAGAGAGTAAGGTCCTGCCCACTTAGGGGATTTTTTCGGCGACTACAGGCAACTATGGTCGTGAGTTGTCTCCTCAAATTGCCTAAAGAGTCGTAACTATTTTCTGGTTGCCGCTGGATTTTTAAATGTTCAAAATCTTTTGGCGACTGTGGGCTTGACGTAGCTTGACTTCTCCTGCTGCAGGTGCTGTCGTAGGATATCGCCAAGTGACGCAGGTTGTGGCCGGGTGCTGACTTTGGTGAAATCCATTAGCGACTATACCATTCCGTTCCCGGGATGGCGGGACTGTCATCTGCAGAGGGAATGGAGCAGCTGGGCTTGTACACTCTGGGGTTTAGAAGGATGAGAGGCGATCTCATTGAAACATATAAGATTATTGAGGGTTTGGACACGCTAGAGGCAGGAAACATGTTCCCGATGTTGGGGGAGTCCAGAACCAGGGGCCACAGTTTAAGAATAAGGAGTAAGCCATTTCAAATCTCTTTCAAATGATGAAAGGGATAGACAGAGTTAACGTGGATGAGCTTTTCCCATTGAGGGTAGGGAAGATTCAAACAAGAGGGCATGACATGAGAATTAAGGGACAGAAGTTTAGGGGTAACATGAGGGGGAACTTCTTTACTCAGAGAGTGGTGGCTCTGTGGAATGATCTTCCAGCAGAAGTGGTGGAGGCAGGATCGATTTTAACATTTAAAAGTAAAGTGGATAGGTATATGGATGGGAAGGGAATGGAGGGGTATGGTCTGAGTGCAGGTAGATGGGACTAGGGGAAAATAAATGGTCGGCACGGACTGGAAGGGCCGAGAAGGCCTGTTTCCGTGCTGTAATTGTTATATGGTTATATGTTATATGGTTATTTAGAACGGAGACAAGGAAACACTTTTTCTCACAGAGAGTGGTGCGTCTGTGGAATTCTCTGCCTCAGAGGGCGGTGGAGGCAGGTTTTCTGGATGCTTTCAAAAGAGAGCTAGATGGGGCTCTTAAAGATAGCGGAGTCAGGGGATGTGGGGAGAAGGCAGGAACGGGGTACTGATTGGGGATGATCAGCCATGATCACAGTGAATGGCGGTGCTGGCTCGAAGGGCCGAATGGCCTCCTCCTGCACGTATTGTCTATGTTTCTATGTTTCTATTTCATTTACCTAATTAGTAATATAATCTGTCATGTCTCTAATCCTGTATTGCCACTTGAGGCACCAAGCATTGAGAGGTGGATTTGCATCATATTAAATAGCAGGTGTGAAAACTGTCCCAATTAATCATTGATGAGTGGCAAATAATGAGATACTCACCTGCAATTAGCCGGGAGTTACGTCCCATCAGTTACGCTCCTGGTAAGGCCACTGACCAGTGCGTTTTCCGTAGACAGAATGGCGCCACGAGGCAAAATAACAATTTTAAAAATTCAGCTGCGTTTATCAACTACAT
The DNA here is from genome assembly GCA_963514005.1 of Raja brachyura. The sequence goes on along the minus strand of OY740783.1, from coordinate 2,452,092 downwards.
TTTACATGTAGCTTTAGAGACACAGTTTGGAGCCCAGTGAGTCCGCACCGACCTGCGATCCCCGCACACTAACACTATCATACACACATTAACGGGCCTGTCCCACTTACGCGACTGTTTCGCCGACTGCCGGCACCCGTCGTAGGTCGTTGCAGGTCTCTGAAAATGTTCAACGTGTTGAAAACCCAGCGGCGACCAGGACAAGGTACGACTCTTTGGACGACTACTCACGACCGTACAGGCTTCACCCCGCGACATGTCGCCTGTACGGTCGTGAGCCGTCTCCTCAGTCGCCCAAAGAGTCGTAGCGTCTTTCTGGTCAGCGCTGGATTTTCAACATGTTGAACATTTTCGGCGACCTATGACGGGTGTCGGCAGTCGTCCAGATAGTTGCATTAGTGGGACAGGCCCTGAAGGATAATTTGTTTCTACATATATACCAAGCAATTAACCTGCAACCCTGTAGAGTGTTGGAGGAAACTGAGGTTCTCAATGAAAACCCACGCAGGTCACGGGGAGAACGTACAAACTCCGTACAGGCAGCACCCGTAGTCAGGATGGAACCCAGGTCTCTGCTGCCCTTGAGGGTAATTGATACGGTGAATGTCTTTTTACCCAGAGTAAGGGAATCAAGAACCACGAGGGCAGCACGGTGGCGCAGCGGTAGAGTTGCTGCCTCACAGCGCCAGAGACCTGGACAGAGTTTATACGTTCTCCCCGTGACCTGCGTGGGATTTCTCCGGGTGCTCCGGTTTCCTCCCACACTCCAAAGACGTGCAGGCTTGTACGTTAACTGGCTTTGGTAAAAATTGTTAATTGTCCCTAGTGTGTGTAGGTTGGTGTCAGTGTGCGGGGATCGCTGGTCGGCGCGGACTCGGTGGGCCGAAGCTCCTGTTTCCGCGCTGTATTTCCAAACTAAACTAAAGTTCTAAACTGTAGGCCATGCAGGAATAATAAGTATATAAAGCTAAACTATCCTCCACAGTAAAGCAATGGAGGATATACTGCAAGTAATATAAGTAACGTCCGTTATAGCTAGTTTTTATAGCTTTATATCGATATTACTCCTGCATGATCTACACAAACCACACCCCGAAAATGTACAGTTTTGCAGGTTCATTGGCTTGATAAATGTATAAATAGTCGCTGGTGTATGTGGGATAGTGTTAATGGGCCTGTCCTGCTTGGGCGACAGGCTGAAAAGAGGTTGTCGTGGCGTGGTCGCGGCGTGGTTAGGGCATGACGCGTGTAGTGACGCGCGGCTTCTCCCTGCCCTCCCTGGGTTTTGGAATGTTGAAAACCTTCAGGAGACATCTGGGTGTCTCATCGTGTCGTACGCCCTGTCACACGCTGACGTGCGCTGTCCTGCGGGTGACGCCCGGTGACGCGGGAATATAAAGCGCCGACTTATCCATTAAAAAGTTATTGGTCCTTAGATGTATTGTAGATATTTCATTTCCAATGTGATTATTATACTTCGGTGCCACCATCTTGTGTCGTGAAGGCGGGTGGCGCGCAGTGTCGTAGCCTGACGGTGACGCGGAGTGTCGTACAACTTGACGGTTTTCAGGGCGTCAGTCGCTGACATGCGCAGTCGCCGAAAAGAATCGCAAAGTGGGACAGGTCCTTAACTGTGCGGGGATCGCTGGTCGGCGCGGATTCGGTGGGCCGAGTGTTTCCGCGCTGTATCTACAAACTAAATTAAAGTGACGCATGTAGTGACGCGCGGCGTCTCCCTCACTAATGGAATAAATTTGCTGGAGAAACTCAGCGGGTGCAGCTCGTGTTTGAGGAATTCTTTGATTTTCCAGCATCTGCAGTTCCTTCTTAAACAATGGAATAGATTTACCAAAGGGCCTTTGTTCGTGGATATTCAGCAGATGCACCCAGTTGAAGTTTCATTGACAGCATTAATTCACAAGTTGAGCCTTTTTTAATACTCACTGCATTAGGCGTCAAAATTAAAAGGGATTCAAAACTTTCTGCAGAATAACGTAACCCTGTGACAGAATCTCCCAGGGGAACATTAGCAGAACAGGCAGAGAATCTCAGGAGCTTACCAATTTTACATTAACCTCCTGCCCTTCACTAATGAGTCCGATTTATATTGAATTCGATGTGACTGTAGCGAACACACGCTAATGTATGCGGGAGAGATGCCTCACTGATCAGCGCTTCCCACTGTGATCACTGAAGCCGGTCTAGGTGCAAAAATAAAGCATTTTAATACCTGGACTGAAAGTGCTTTTGACAGATACAAAAAGCTGGAGTAACTCAGCGGGTCAGGCAGCATCTGTGGAGAACATGGATAGGTGACGTTTCACAGAGTGCTGGAGTAACTCAGCGGGTCAGGCAGCATCTGTGGAGAACATGGATAGGTGACGTTTCACAGAGTGCTGGAGTAACTCAGCGGGTCAGGCAGCATCTGTGGAGAACATGGATAGGTGACGTTTCACAGAGTGCTGGAGTAACTCAGCGGGTCAGGCAGCATCTGTGGAGAACATGGTTAGGTGACGTTTCACAGAGTGCTGGAGTAACTCAGCGGGTCGGGCAGCATTTCTGGAGAACATGGATGATGCCTGACCCGCAGAGTTACTCCAGCATTCTGTGTCATTTTAACATTCATTCATCCATTATTTCAGGAGGAAAGGAAGCCAAAAATGCTGGAGAAACTCATCGGGTGAGGCAGAATCTATGGAGCGAAGGAATAGGTGATTTTTCAGGTCGAGACACTTCTTCAGAATTCTGAATTCAAGAAGGGTCTCGACCCGAAACGACACCTATTCCTTCGCTCCATAGATGCTGCCTCACCCGCTGAGTTTCTCCAGCACTTTTGTCCAGAGGAACATAGAAACATAGAAAATAGGTGTAGAAGGAGGCCATTTGGCCCTTTGAGCCAGCTCCGCCATTCATTGTGATCATGGCTGATCGTCCCCAATCAATAACCCGCGCCTGGCTTCTCCCCATATCCCTTGATTGCTCTAGCCCCTTGAGCTGTATCCAACTCTCTCTTCTTCAACAGCCAAAACAGTTGTTCTATTCAACAGCCAAACTTCTGTAGCCTCCCTTTGATCTGGTATTTTGTTGGTTCACATGCTTGATCAATGGTGTTTCATCATTAATGTTTTATTATCATTAATGTTTAGTGTTTTCTGAATCATTCGTAACTGTCACTGTATGTCACATTGTTACTTGTGGGCAGAGCACCAAGGCAAATTCCTTGTATGTGAATACTTGGCCAATAAACTTAAGGGCCTGTCCCACCAGCATGCAACTCCATGCGATGACCTGCGATGACCGCTTCAAACTAGAAGCGGGGGCCGCGCGGAGGTCGGGTGATCCCCTGTACAGGACCGTTCCCACCAGCATGCGCCTGCATGCGGCAAGCGTGACCAAACCGGCAGCGAGGGTCGCGCAGAGGTCGGGTGAGTGGCGCAACGCGGCGCAAAGTGAGGCGAACTTGGAGCGAAGTCTAAGGTAAATTCGCCAGGACAGAGAGGGGCACACAGAGAGGGGCACAGAGGCACACACACAGAGGGCCACGGAGCCACACACATAGCGGGTCATGGAGGCACCTACAGATAGGTTCACAGAGGCATGATGTCGAGACGGTGTGTAATACGTCGAGGCGACTGCGAGCTGACAAGCCGTTGCCGCGCGGAATTTTTGCACATAGTCAGTTTTTCGGAGCCCCGCGCGATGTCGGGACGAACTCCGCACAATTCCGCACGGCTCCGGCGATCGAAGTGGGACCGGCCCCGCGACGCCGGACGGCTCAAGCGACCACATTAGGTCGCGCTAATCGCGTGGAATTGCATGCTTGTAGGACGGGCCCTTAACTTACTTAAATCCATCTGGTGATTTGGCCTCCACTGCCCAAGTCTACCTTCGATTTTTCCAGCATCTGCAGGTCTTTCTTAAACATTTCAGGAGCAAATGTCTCCTCTAATTACGAATGAAGTTAAAGAATAAATAGTGAAGGGACCAATCTGGTTTTTTTAATAACAATTACACAAGTAAAATGATTTAAATCAGACTAAGGCGCCTGGCCCAATCTTGTCAAATATTGTAACTACACCGACAATACAGTTGCTTACAGATGTCTTTCTCTTTCTCCTATTGTTTATTGTGCAGATGGCATATTAGTTGGCGACATGTGTGGAAAGGAGGCAGCAGCATTCACCGCGCACCAGATGGCTTGGGCTCACTTTATTGGTGTCTAATGGTCTGTTGGCTCGCGGTTAAATTACTGCAACTACACAGTTGAACAGACGTTAATTTTCTCAGAGATTATTTATAGATATGACACTTCGGCAGTGAGCAGAATCTGAACGCCGTTGCACATGTCACAAGGCTTGTTTCACAGCTCCAAGTGTACACTACGAGTCAGATTGTCATATCGACATGGCCAGCACTGATAGTATCACTGATTGATGTCTACAAGGATAGGACAGTGGGAAGATTAATATCCCATTATCTGTTTATTTGCACTTTATCAGTTTATTTATTCATGTGTGTATATAATCATACAATGGTATATGGACACACTGATCTGTTCTGTAGTCAATGCCTACTATGTTCTGCTGTGCTGAAGCAAAGCAAGAATTTCATTGTTCTATCAGGGACACACGACAATAAACTCACTTCAATCTTGAATCTTGAGATCAGTACTGCTTAGTTTAGTCTGGAGATAGACAATAGGCAATAGGTGCAGGAGTAGGCCATTCGGCCCTTCGAGACAGCACCGCCATTCAATGTGGTCATGGCTGATCATCCCCAATCAGTACCCCGTTCCTGCCTTCCCCCCATATCCCCTGACTCCGCTATCTTTAAGACACGGTGCAGAAACAGGCTCTTCAGGCTCTCCAAATCCGCGCCGCCCAGCGATCCCCACACATTGACTATCACAACATTGAAGAAACAGTTAGACAGGTGCATGGATAGGACAGGTTTGGAGGGATATGAGCCAAACGCAGGCAGGTGGGACTAGTGTAGATGGGACATGTTGGCCGGTGTGGGCAGGTTGGGCCGAAGGGCCTGTTTCCACACTGTATGGCTCTTGACAATGTGCAGAAGGATAGGACAATGTGATGATCGGTACAGTATGGAGGGTAGCACAGCGGTAGAGTTACTGCCTAATAGCACCAGAGACCCGGGTTCCATCCTGACTACGGTGCTGTCTGTACGGAGTTTGCATGTTCTCCTGTGACCAAGAGTGTTTTCTCCGGTGGTTCCGGTTTTCTCCCAAGTTCCAGTTTTCTCCAACGCCCACTCTATCCAGGCCTTTCACTATTTGGCAAGTTTCAATGAGGTCCCCCCAGAGTTATTGGGGACATGCCGAACATCCTAATGGGCCTGTCCCACTTAGGAGATTTTTCAGCGGATTACCGGAGACTGTCGCCTGGAAAACCGGGAACTGTAACAGCGACTGTCAGAGTCACACACACACACACGCACGCACCCACGCACGCACGCACACACACACACATGCACGCACACATGCACACATGCACATGCACGCACACACACGCGCGCACACACGCACGCACATGCACACACGCACGCGCACACGCGCGCACACACATGCACACACATACATGCACACACGCACGCACACACACACACGCACACATGCACACACACACATGCATGCACGCGCACACACACACACGCACACATGCACACACACACACGCATGCACGCACACAAACACACACGCACACATGCACACGCACACACACACACGCACGCACACACCGCTTCCTTCACCAGCCCGTGTGAATCTTTTAGACAGCGCTCCCCCCGCTTGCCCTGTCTAAAAACTTCATATGGTGCCAAGCCAAGCCAAGGTGATACAGACACACATCGCGGAACAGGGAAGTTGTGCTGTAAAAAGACGGCTAAAGCGCAGTGTACGGTACATCCTTTAAAAGAGGGGGGAGAAGGAGTGGAGACAACGTTTAAGAAGCCAGAGATACACGGCTGTGAAGCTCGGCGGACATTAACATTACCGGTCTGTTATCCTTGGTTCTGAAAACTACTGCTTGCCTTTTCTTTCCCCAATGAGCCGGTCAGCATTCGGTCAGCACCGGCTACAACCTACAAGAACCTCTGAGAACCTTTGACCTTCTGGCAACCCACTCGGACATCCTAGCGACCCACCTACGGCACGAGAATTCTCGCTGCCCTCCATGCCGGCGACATTCTAGCCGCCGCTAAATTTCCACGTGGTGTAAAATTCTCGGCGATAAATAATGAGGCCGCGACTAGTTCCCAGAATGCGGGAACTCCTCACGACCGTGAAGCCGACTCCCCGGCAACCGCCCGCGAACATGGTCTCCTGCTGTCGCCTAAATAGTCGTCTAGGTGGGACAGGCCCAGTAGACTTCTTGGGAAGTAGAGGCGTAAAAAATCACAAGGGAACTGGATCGGGTGAATTGAATTGAATTGAATTGAATACCTTTATTGTCATTCAGACCTTTCGGTCTGAACGAAATTTCGTGCCTGCAGTCATACATATATAAAAATAACAATACAATACCACACAATAAACACAAAACTAACATCCACATAGGCACATAGAACATAGAAATTAGGTGCAGGAGTAGGCCATTCGGCCCTTCCAGCCTGCACCACCATTCAATATGATCATGGCTGATCATCCAACTCAGTATCCCGTACCTGCCTTCTCTCCATACCCTCTGATCCCCTTAGCCACAAGGGCCACATCTAACTCCCTCTTAAATATAGCCAATGAACTGGCCTCAACTACCCTCTGTGGCAGAGAGTTCCAGAGACCCACCACTCTCTGTGTGAAAAAAGTCCTTCTCATCTCGGTCCTAAAGGATTTCCCCCTTATCCTTAAGCTGTGACCCCTTGTCCTGGACCTCCCCAACATCGGGAACAATCTTCCTGCATCTAGCCTGTCCAACCCCTTAAGAATTTTGTATGTTTCTATAAGATCCCCTCTCAATCTCCTAAATTCTAGAGAGTATAAACCGAGTCTATGCAGTCTTTGTTCATAAGACAGTCCTGACATCCCAGGAATCAGTATGGTGAACCTTCGCTGCACTCCCTCTATGGCAATAATGTCCTACCTCAGATTTGGAGACCAGAACTGTACGCAATACTCCAGGTGTGGCCTCACCAAGACCCTATACAACTGAAGTAGAACCTCCCTGCTCCTATACTCAAATCCTTTTGCTATGAAAGCTAACATACCATTTGCTTTCTGCACTGCCTGCTGCACCTGCATGCCTACTTTCAATGACTGGTGTACCATGACACCCAGGTCGCGCTGCATCTCCCCTTTTCCTAATTGGCACAGATGATATGTGCGTGGAAGATTCACATCCTGCTCCCCGCTGTTTGCCACGGCGAGGATTCCCACACAGCAACAACCGCACTTCATTCTCACCGACTCATTCAATCAGTCGACTGAAACAACTGCATTGAATTTGAAATGATGGTTTTATTACACAATTCAAAATAAGTTATTGGTGTGTAAAATAAGGTTGAGCAATTAAGCATACTAAATAAAGTGAGTGGAACACTAAAAATATAAATGACTCGATCTCTGCCTGTTAAATTTAAACAAGGAATTAAATATTACTGAATTGAAACAGATGAACTCTGAAGAACTATTTAAGAATTAATCTTCATTTCATTATTATCTTCCGAATCTCTGTTGAACTATTTTCATCCACAGAATCGAAAGCCCTGCCATTTTATTAATTTATTTTCCCTCAAAATATTAGAACGGAGACGAGGAAACACTTTTTCTCACAGAGAGTTGTGAGTCTGTGGAATTCTGTGGGCGGTGGAGGCAGGTTCTCTGGATGCTTTCAAGAGAGAGCTAGATAGGGCTCTTAAAGATAGTGGAGTCAGGGGATATGTGGAGAAGGCAGGAACGGGGTACTGATTGGGGATGATCAGCCATGATCACATTGAATGGCGGTGCTGGCTTGAAGGGCCGAATGGCCTACTCCTGCAACTATTTTCTATTGATATTTTAAAGGTGGAGATGGACAGGTTCTTGATTAGTGTTAAAGAAGGAACTGCAGATGCTGGAGAATCGAGGGTTACACAAAAAGCTGGAGAAACTCAGCGGGTGCAGCAGCATCTAAGGAGCGAAGGAGATAGGCGACGTTTCGGGTCGAGACCCTTCTTCAGGTTCTTGATTAGTACGGGTGTCAGGGGTTGTGGGGAGAAGGCAGGAGAATGAGGTTGAGAGGGAGAGATAGACTCACTGGGCCGAATGGCCTAATTCTGCCCCTATCACTTATAAACATGAACAACGGTGTCATAAAGCCCAAAAGATGTTCTTTGGCCCAACTTGTCCACGCTAACCAAGATCTGGTAGGTCGTAAATTATGGGGACAGAAAATCACAAGTGTCTAAGTCAATGAAAATCCCTTAATATATGTTCAGTAGTCTTAGGAGTAGAATTAAGCCTTTCCTCAGAAATGTCTCCTCCTTCTTTCTCCTTTAGTCTGAGACTTTGACCTCAAGTCCCAGACTCTCCCACTAGTGGAAACATCCTCTCCACATCCACTCTATCCAGGCCTTTCACTATTCTGAAAGTTTCAATCAGGTCCCCCCCCCTCATACTTCTAAACTCCAGCGAGTACAGGCCCAGTGCTGTTGGACGCTCATCATACGTTAACCCACCCATTCCTGGGATCATTCTTGTAAACCTCCTCTGGACCCTCTCCAGAGCCGGCACATCCTTCCTCAGATACGGGGCCCACAATTGCTCACAATATTCCAAATGTGGCCCGACCAGCGCCTTGTAGAGCCTCAGCATCACATCCCTGTTTTTGTATACAAGCCCTCGTGAAATAAATGCTAGCATTGAGTTTGCTTTCGTTACTACTGATTCGACTTGCAGATTCACTTTTTGGGAATCCTGCACCAGCTCCCAAGTCCCTTTGTACCTCCGAATTCTGGATTCTCTCCCCATTTGGCAAAATAGTCTACGCTTTTGTTCCTACGACCAAAATGCACGACTCCACACTTTGCTCCACTATATTCCATCTGCCACTTCTCTGCCCACTCTCCCAGCCTGTCTAAGTCCTTTTGCAGAGTCCCTGCTTCCTCTACACTACCTGTATAGAGAGTGTGTAGAGAACGTGTTC